>VWZY01003568.1:1465-22965 GCA_013399075.1 Chloroceryle aenea
TTTTTTTTTTTGGTGTGTCGAGGAGTGCCTGGTGGTAGTCATTATATATATAATAACAGTGTTTACATTTTATTAGGTATGAAATGAAATGGCGGTGAGAGCCCCAAGGGCTGTAGCTGTATGAATGAGACTTTGGGTCTATTTTATGTTGATACAAAACTGCTGGATACTGCTCTATACCATGACTGATTACAAATGTCTTGAACTGTCTATTTTTTAAAAGAAACAACTACAGTTAAGTTAGTCAGGTTTATTGTATAGAAGGCCAAGTAGAGCTTTTGCTGAAACTAATGAGATACTTGATGACTTTGAAGCTGTGAAATAGAACCTCTGAAGTAGTGCAATTTTTCATCCCATATAGCCAAAGTTGTTGGCTTTTTTTTTTTATTAAATTGATTACTTCTAATAATTAATGTTTACTGGGAGGCTTAATTAGTCTTTAATTTGTTGCAAGTACAGGTGCTCATGAATCAGTGCTGCACTGCCAAGAGTTTTCCGTAAGTTACATTAAAACAATCCATTTCATTTCAGCATAGATGTGTGCTATAGAGAACAATTATTTGGAGAAGGCAGTGGCCACAAGTGTGTTCCTAATCAGTGTTCCTTGCAACATCTGACTTAGTCCAAAGTTCATTTCTACATTTAGCACTTTGTTTTACTGAACAATTGTGACATTTGGGATGTTGTTACCATTGGCATTACTTTCCTTGACCTGCTCTTGATCCTGGTCACGCGAAAAATTATTATATCTGGGACACGGGAATAGATTGGCTGGGCATTTCATTTTAGGGCTTGGAGTTCCGTTTTGTTCTTAGTGAGAATTTCTAGTGTTCTGACTGGCAGTTGAATAATCAAATTAACTCATTCACATGCTGGAAGAATCTCCTGATTCTTACTGTGTACCTATTGAGAATGTACAATTCCTACCACAGAATGCTGAATGTGCCTTAGCCTTCAGCTTCACAAGACTTTTCAGAAATTTGCACTTCATTTTTTTTGGGTGGAGAAGTGCTGAAACATTTTGCATGTTGCTGTTTGTCATTGTGGTGTTGTGATATGAAAAATGCTATGTATTGCTGTAAGTACAGCTTTGCCACAGTTCTGCCTTTTAAGTTCAACCTAAAATATTTTGTGGGCACTTGGGTTTCTAATTCTGACAATGAGTCTGTAAATTTGAGAAGATCACACTGGAGAAGTTTATCCAGATGTTATATAAGGTACTGATTTACCTCATGTTGATGATTTTAAAATTTAATTGAGTGAAATACCACCGTGGAAAAATTCCTGTTGTTTGCCATTCAGAAATGTCAGACTTTTTTAACACTACAGTGGATTGATAGGCTAAGACTTACAGCACAAGGAGGTGAAGTCTAGAAAAGAATCTTTGCAGGTCATGTTAACCTCACTTCCTATGCCTTCCATACAGAGGGCTCAAATACAGGACTGAAAGTGACCAGAAGTTACCAAATCCTAGGGTGAGCCTTTATGTATCAACTACACACCTGAGCTGTCATTGGAGAACCTTCTCTTGGAAAATCCCTCTTGACTTCCAGTTGTGAAGGAAGATGTTTGTGAGAGGAGAGGTGAGGGACACAGGGGAGTGAGTTAGTGGTTCAAGCTTCTTTTGTTATCACTGGTTTGGGGTATTTTGTGTGTTTTGTTTTTTTTTTTTTTTGTTTTGGTTTTGATTTTTGTTAATTTGTTTCTCCAGGCCTTACTACTTTTGTAGCTGGAAAGCGAGAAGCAAGCCAANTTTTGGTTTTTTTTTTTTTTGTTTTGGTTTTGATTTTTGTTAATTTGTTTCTCCAGGCCTTACTACTTTTGTAGCTGGAAAGCGAGAAGCAAGCCAAGTGACTGTACAGCCTGTCTGAAATTTGGTTCAGTCCTTGCTTGCTTCTTACAGAGATTGCATGTAAGTATTTGCAAGTGTTCAGCAGCAAATTGTTTTAGTGAGTGGTAGAGGATAAAGTGTGAGGAAGCAGGCATCCTGGAAATCAAAAGCTGTTAAAGTTTTGGAAGGCTAGTCTCTCCAATGTGAGGCCTGCTATTTGATGATGAATGAAAACTGAGGTTTATTAAAAACAGTCTGGAAGATGTTATTTTGCACCTGGGGATAGAGCAGTCTGCTACCCTGCTCCTTGCAACACTCCTTGGCACTCTGACAGGATTGTACTTCATTGTACTCATTTTGGCTTTTAAAATTAATTCTTTAGTGCAGTGTTTGGAATGGTAGAATAAACACAGCAAACGATGTCTGATAAATGAGGAAGTGGGGAGGTTTTCTTACATTCACACTGTCTTCATGACACTGTGGGAGAGTCTGCAGTGATAATAGTAATGTGCTTTGTGCTCCCTCTCCCCTTTTCCCCACTTGAAAAAAATCTTCGGTATTGATATATTTCACCATGTAACTGGGCTTTTAGAGTTGCCTTTTTTTTTTTTTTTTTTTTCCTTTAGTTTAAGAATGTAACTGGGAGACTTCTTAAGTTCAGGAAGGTGGTATATCTGTTGTGTGCTTGATGTATCAAGGCATAATTTCCATAGCCTGAAGGGTTTGGTGGAGTGATCTGCTAGTAATAGGAAATGAACATTGCCTTGTTTCACAGGGACTAAGTGTTCACCTTTCTCACTCCTCCCATATGCTACTGTCTAGTTACTCTGCAGGTACAGACCTATGTGATAATACAATTGAGATAATGAATTGACAGATTGAGTTGCGGTAATCTTACAGACAGATGTGTTGATGCAGCCTACTTCCAATGCACCTCTACTTTTGGAAAAGATATGAGGAAGTTAAGCAGTCTTGGAGACAGAGAAAGGGAAAATGCTGTTACGGTTTTGCAGTTCCTTAAGATACACAGACAGTCTCTTAGCTTTGGGGATGGCAGAAGGAGGATGTTAATCCATTTAGGAATGTATTTATTTGGATTTGGGGAAATGAGAATGATAATGGTGGTATTTGGAGAGCAGTCTGTTAGGTTTATATATTTAGGAGGCACTTCTAGAGCTTAGCTTTTTATTTACATTTATTATTTTTCTTTTCTGCAGAAACATTTTTTTAGCAGTGTTTCTTTGCACCAATAGTAATTAAAAAAGCACGTTTCATTCTCTGTCTTTCAGCAGGAAAATATCTCAAACAGAATCTTCTTTGCAAGACATCTTGATTGACAATTAGGACACTTTTGTGTCTTAACCACCTGTGTTCATCCCATTTAATACAATTTTCTGCCCTCCGGTTTCTGTATCTCTGTTTTGGTGATTCATCTGGTGGCTGCAGTTGAAAGTGGCCCAGGGGACACTTCCATCTTGTTTGCCACCTTTTCTTTGGAAGGGATGAAAAGGGCTGAGACAGCTGTGTGCTATGTTCTGTACCTCCTTCCAGCCTGCTGGTCAATGTCAGGTTACTGCTGTTGCTTCTTGTCCTTGCAGAAGTCTCTGCCTCCTCTTCCTTCTGTCCTTCTGCAGCTGCAATGTTAGTTGCACAGTCTTCTGTATTTGCTATTGTAAGTATTCCTGTTCCAGGACAGCAGCTGGGTTTGTAGTGGCTGGTGGAGATGACTTGCTGCTTGCTAATGGGCAGAAAAATTGGTATTTGGAAGTGTGGACATAACTGAGGGCATCCCACTGGGAAGGAAGGAGGGAGGGAGGAAAAGTTGGGTTTGGGATCTGTGACAAGTACATAGCATGTAAGAACAGTACTTCTGGGGAAAACAAGGACTGAAAAGTTGATTCGTAATCTGGTTTAAGAGAATAGTATCAAAATAGTGATGATGTGGTTAAAGAAATGTGTTGCCAGAAGTGACTGATCACTGTGGCAAATAATCCAGTATTCACAGAGCCAGAGACAGATACTGTAGCACTGTGTTTGGTGCTCATCTACAATGCAGAAGCAATGGAGAGAAGGAGCTTGAACCTGAGCCTTCCTCATACCAGGAGACTGTACTGGCTTAGCGGTCCTATGATCTTCCCTCTTTGTATGCTGTGTGTGCAGACTCTCCCGTTCCTGCTTTGGTACTTTAGTATTAAATGGAATTGCTGTACCAGGAGAGACAGAGGTGCTCTGGCCAGGCATAGCTCACTCATTCATGGCTGTTTGATACCAACCATAAACTAATGGATTACTCGACTGGCAGTTTCTTCTGCTGGTGAGATGCTTTGTAAAACCTAGCTCTAAATGTGTTTGTCTCTGTTCCACGTCTTGGACATCCTTCTTTTCTGCCCTTCCGGGGTCTATTGAAGAGGGAGACATAATCTGTGTTCCACAGCCTTATATGAGTTTTCTCCAAATTGTAAAGGAATTAGTCATGGAAACACAACTTGGGCGTGTCTAAGCTTCTATTTTGTCTAGCTTTAATGACTAACAGATGATAGTGGCTTGTTACAGGAAGCTTTCCTAACAGTCAGTGTCCTGAAAATAGTAATAACTATGATAGCAGTGAATATCTTTGTAGGTACTGTGTGCTTGTATGGCTGGGAACATGTGACTTCCTGAACATATGTTTTGGTTTATGTGTTATGTTTTGTTTACCTCGTGTAGCTGAACCTTTCTATAGTGTTTGCAATCCAATTGTACTTTTAAATGAATTGTTGACATTGTACATTTGCCAAATTATGGGTAATTTCCTTTTATAAAAATTAATATATATGAAGAAAATTAACCTACCTGGATTTCAGTAACAAACTGCTGTTTCCTTTGTCCTTGATGGAGGAATTGTTGCTTGTTGGTTGTGTTTTGGTTTTTTGGGGGTGTGGTGTTTTTGTGTGTGTGTTTTTGGTTTGTTTTTTTTTTGTTCATAAACACACAGCCTGTTGCTATGGTCAAGAAGTGAGAGTCTGGAACCTGACTAGGTCTATGTTTAAATTAATTGCTATGGATTTTAATATGTAATCAATTTTATTTGTGTTTGAAAAACCTCTGAAAGCACTTCCTTATGAACCCAAGGTATCTCACTAATGAAAACCAAGCCTTTCCTGAGTTGTGTTATCTCTTTTGCCTTCACTTATGCTTGCAGCTATCAGTAACTCTCATCCTTCAGAATTATTTTTCAGTTGAGAGACATTTTATTTGGAAGATGAAAAATCAAATACAGTTTATGACCTATCACTGTAGCTTCTGGGAAGCCTGGCATGTGACAGTTTCAATAGGTTTTGGTATTTAAAATCCAACTCTAGAGGAGGATATATGCGTTTAATAATAGATTAGATTTTTAGTAGTAAATTTTTAGGTTAGTAGAATTCAGTCAAAACTATGAGATTGTTATTAGTCTGTTTCTTAAAATTTCTCTCTGCTTTCTTCTGTCTAGTTGAAGTACTGGATGTATTGATCTGTAAGGTTACAGAAATCTTAAAAGATGCTAATCTATTTTAGCTGTTCTTGGTCTTTGATTATGGTTTGTTGAAAGCAAAATTGTATTTTTCACATATCAGATTACACCTGTTTTAGAAGTGTATCTTCAATCCATAAGTAAAATATGACAAGCAAATATTGGCAAGTTTCATACACTTTCTTGGTAAGTTATGCCTCCGGGAAGAAGTGACTGACAGTAATTTTGTAGATGTTTTCAAAAAAAGAGTTCCATGTTTTGTGGTTTTTGTAACCTTGCAGGTGCTCCCTTTGAGAAGGTACTCAGCAGTGGCCTTGCTGCAGCTTGAATGCAGCTGCTCTGCATTATTTGGAGACCTTTTCAGGTTCTGTGGTATTTTTATGGATGCCAATATTCCTTTCCTTGTTATTTCCTTCTGTATTAACCCATGTAAGTAACCCATGGTTACTTAAAATATTTTTGGGCTATCCTGCACTTCCTTTGTCTATCTGATGTACAAAAGCATAAGGCTTGAATCTTATGTTAAGATTTGTCTATGTTAAATTACATGTTTCAGGATGCTTAATGATGTGTCTGTGGAGAAATATGTTTAATTCTGGTTAGAAACACTTTCTTCCATAGAGTTCTTGCCTTTTGTGCTTCATTATTTATGATTTTTTTGCTTTAAGATTTTTATTTTCTTCTCTTGCTAAGCAGTGGACTCTTCTCCATGTAGTGGCTTTCTTGAACACAGTGGTTTTATCAAATTGATGAAGTGCATCATTGGATTTGTAGATTTCTCTAAAGAACCTCCTCTTTTGCTCTGCTGGGGGGGCTGTTGGACTAGATAATCTTTTGAGGTCCCTTCCAACCCCAAATCTTCCGTGATGATGATGATGATGATTCCGTAAAACTAATCTATAGAAGAATTATTCCAGAAGTCACCTAGAACTCCATTCTCCAGGAAGCACAGGAGTAACATGCCAAAATCTTTTGGCTTTTGCTGTATTCTTTTGTCAAATACCTTGCTGTGCAAAGGTACTTTGAAGAAAACAGTAGTTTTTCAAAATGCAGTTTTGACTTTTTATTTCTGTGTAACTGAAACACTTTGCTTCCTGTATGTATGCATGCTGTTTCTCTTAGTTTTATTTTGAAATACATCTACTCATTCTGTCATGAAGAGATAATAGCTATTTTTTTTGCACATTGAGGGCATAAAGTGTTTCAACAATATGACCTTTCATGAAAGGTAGAGACCAGGTCATGAGGCACCCTAGCCTTGATTATGGTGTGCAGGAATGTGCTACTCCCCCAGGAGGAAATTTTGCCAGCTAATTGGGAAAGAGTGACTGTGTTCAGCTATGATATCTGAATCAGACCTTTGTCAGTGAGAAACTCTGGTGGGTTATTTTGGTGGGTTGTGTGGTGTTTTTTTTTTTTTTCGTTTTGTGTTGTGTTGTTTTGTTTTGTTGTTGTTTTGTTTTGTTGTTGTTTTGTTTTGTTGTTGGTTTGTTTTGTTTGTTGTTGTTTTGTTTTGTTTGTTGTTGTTTTGTTTTGTTTGTTGTTGTTTTGTTTTGTTTGTTGTTGTTTTCCTGATGGCACTTCTGAGCTTTGAGTCGCATTTCTCTGCTTTCAACTTCCATTCTGGTTACCATGAATACCATTCATTTCCTTGGGTATCTTGGAACAATTTCTTTCTTCCTCAAGTTTGCTTCTTTTACAGTTTGCTTGTAGAGGGAACACTGCTTCTGTTAACATTTTGGGATTACTCAGTTTACTTGCTTTGGTTTACATACGTGGGTGCTGTTACAGTTATTTTCAATTGTTCCCTAGTGAATAAATGGTCTGAAGACCTGTACTGCTGAGAAGGGAAAAAGTATTCAAGCAGGCAGAATTTTTCACTTGGTTGTACTTGAAGTGGTGAGGGACATAAAGCATGCATGCAAAACAAATTAAGGTTTTCCTATATTAACTATTGACAGCTCTCAAGAGAGTGGTGAGCTTACTTCTTTTATTTCTTAATTATATAAACTTGAGCACCAATTTTATTTGTTTCCTATAGCGATGAAATTTGCTATGCATGCTAATAGATTTTTGGAGTTTCAGTTCAAGTAACTCTTCCTTACTGTATTCAGAACTGAAGTTCTTCATTCTCATAGTGTTATGCTCACATGAAACCTGAGTGCAACTTCAGTGTGATATGGGTGATATAATGAAGTATTTCAGGTTTAGTTAATCCCTTAGTCAAGGAAGAAATTTAATGATTGGGTAAAGTATGAATTCACCTGACTGCGGTTACAAGAATGTAAAATGAGAATTTCACACATATGGAATGTTCCTTGATATCACAATTATTACTGAGCAAGATTCAGCAAGAGAAAAGGTATTCAAGAGAGACGGTTAGTTGGAAAGCAGAGGAAAAATGAAAATGCTGTTGCTTAAAAGCTGTTTGAAAAGGCCTAGAAAAGAAAAGAAAGAACATTTCTGGGGTGGTATTTTGAACCTGCATAGATCTTCCTGGAAAATGTAGCAGTTGAGAACACAGAGTCTATGTATGCTGTATGGCTTTGTATTGATGGAGGTTAAGAAGTGCAGATCTGAGTGTCCTGGTTTGAGTGAGAACAGAAAACTGAGTTAGGTGTTGTTTAACCCACATTGTTTTGTACTTCAGCATTCAAAAGTGTGGGTTTTGATTATGCTTTGCCCCTTAGTTATTTGTCTCTTGCTAGAAGTCAAGATTTTATTTTTAGGCTGATGTATTTGTAATGAGTAAGTTGGGGGGGGCATGATGACAGATGAACTTTACACATACAGACTTCAGCAACATACTCTGAAGAATACTGCATTATCTGGATATGAGGTCTATAGCAGGTGGTGAATTACTTCATGATTTCTTTTGTATTCTCTTAATTATTTGTATCTGAATTTTTATTTTTATTTTTTCAAGGTATGCTCTAGTCTATTAGTTACCCAGGTTGTAGCAACAAGATTAATGATGAATAGTTGTATACAAATTTGTTTCCTAAATGAGTTATTGAAACTTTCTAAAGGGAAAGGTGAAATATACTAGCTCACTAAAGCTATACATTTTATTCTATTAATTCTGGTGTTTGTATACATGGCAATGCTTCTAAAAACACAATTTTAGATACCAGTCCTCTGAGTACCTCCATCTTTATTGCTAGCTTTCTTTTGTAAGTGTAGTGAAACTGGATTACTGCTTACATTTCAAGTATGTTAAAGCACAAAATATATTAACTTTCCTTCTCATCTGTTAAATTGTATACTATTGTGGTATCTGGACAGTTCTGCTTCTTCAAGTTACTTAGCTACATATCTTCCCAATCTCAAAACACCTGATATCTCCATGTTAGAGGTGGTATACAGCTGCATGGAAAAAATAAGTCATTTGTTTCTCCAGAGGTCTGGGGTTAGGCAGGGAGTTTTTGACGTTTCCAAGATCCAAATGGTGGGGTGGTAGCAGAAATGGTTTGTGACTTGGCTTCCTTTTATCCAATTTTGTGTGCCTCTCTGCAAAGAGGGCAGTGGAAAACTTGTGAGTGGTAATGAAATGAGACCACTTCAAAGCCCAAGGATGGATTTAGAAGGTGGAATTTGGAAGCGAAGCCAATGCATTGCTTCCTTCCCATTAACACTGCCTGGCACAAATAGAGTTTCACAGTGGGAGCAATTGATATTGCTTGTCAGTAAGCCACATCGTTCTGTCTAGGGCAGTTTCCCCACTCTTTGGTAGAGTGGAATTGGTGGGTATAATGTGGGTGATAGCAGGATAGATTTGCTTGTGAACTCCCAGTAGGACTGCCTCCTGGCCAGGATTCACAGAACAGGACTCTCTTTTCAGGCCTCCTCCAAATCAGCTGGCCTAAGAGATAGATGTAGAAGACTTTGACAACTGATAGATGCCCTTTTAACATTAACTAGGGTATTAAAATACAGTTGAGTAGTGGCAGCTCAAATGTGAATAATATCCTGGAAATATTAGAAGAACTACCTGTGATAATGCATATCTTTGTTTTTCCTAATATTTTTAGCTTCTCATATTCACTTTTTCCTATTTATAAAACAGATTTGCTTCAAAGAATCTGTATTACAGATAATAAATATTACTTTTGCTGCTTAGGATTTGGAAAGGACAGACACTCATGCCTGGTGCATGTGCCACTTCCAACTTAAGTGAATCTTTTTGATGAAGCATAATATCATGTTTGACAGACAGTTGAGGTAAAATTGTCTCTTGGCTATCTGCATGTGCACATCTGGGGATGGAGGGGGAAGGGGAAAGAACATAGTTTTTCAAAGATAAAATGAGGGTGTGGGTATTCTAGGGAGTATCATTAATCTAAAAGAGCTAGATGCATTCTTTGAGCTTGACTTTTTGCTCTGGGAGGTAATAGGGATATAGTATGTGTGTTGGGGGGAGGTAGCGAACATTCCTGGAGGGGATTAATTTTGAGGTGACTCAGACAGACATTTTGATTCTTTCCATCTGCAGGCTGGCTTGTTTTGGCTTGTTAATATATGGATAGCAAATTCCCACCTTCCTTTTATGTTTAGAAAGTTGCTTATAGCCCACACATGGCTCTGTAATTGGGGAGAGATTGTTCATTCTTGCCTGCAGGAAGACATTTTTCTCTCACTGGGCTAGAGTTCCAGACTGGATAGAGGGAATGCAAGAAAAAAGTAGATGGAAAGCAGGCCGAAACAACTCCTATTTAAGCTATGATTCTTGAAGAAATGGCCACTAATCCATATGTGTTGGAATCCAGGACACCATTTGTTCTGCAGGATGAGGGAAGCACAATTGCTCAGTAGCTCTGTCAGCCTCCCGTGTGCCTCAGTGTATAATGGTGTCATTGCCTGTAAGACATGGATACTGTGCAGAAAACTCAGTGAGTTTAGGAGAGTTTTCTTCATTGATAATTCACAATAGTTAAATACTCTCACAAACATCATAAGGTTTCCTTGTTTATTTCAACTTCAGACATCTTAAATAGGAGTAGGAATGGTTTATATATGTGACCTGATAGTAAGCAAGGGTTTGGTGATATCAAATATTATGCCTTGCCTCTCAGTCAAACTTCTTAAAGGTTGTTAAACTTGCATTCTGTTGCACTCATATTGTCCTGCATCCTCTCAAGCTACTCTTTCAAGTGAAGATTTCCCCAAAGCTATCAGTATTTTTTTCTGAATTTTGACTGTGTGCTTATCTTCCAGGTAAGATAGCACTGGTCAGGTTACAGTGAGATTTGATCTCCTAACTCTTTCTTTGCCCCAGGTGATGCTTTGGAAAGGTTTTGTGTGTGCATGTGTTGTTTGGGACTTTTTGCTTCTGTGAGGGTATCTTATGCCACAAATGCATATTTTATTTCTTGTTCAAGATAGAAAATAGCAGCATGTAACAGCCAGAGTACTGGCATAAGCTTACGGTATTTGTTTAGTGAAATTTTCCCATGTTGCTTATACATCTGCATTTAAAGATTTTAGGGCCTTGATTTGGCTTGAGGTGTTACAGTTCTGTTTTTGTTTTAAAGCATTACAGAATTTTGTTCATAAATATTATTGACCAAGGGATTTGGCCATGCTCCAGGATGAAATAAATGCAGTCTGTCCTCAGTTTTGATTAGATGCAACTGTATTCCCTCATCTGTCTGCTTTTGTAGCTGGTGGCTCACTCTGGCCATTTTGGGGTGCTAATAAAAGGGTACAAGGACTCTTCTCACCCACCTCACAGGGACCTTTCTTAAAGAAACTCTGGGGGTGATTAAATCCCCCTACACTCAAGATGATTTATATATACCCACTGATAGCTGTGCCTCTGCTAGTTGGAATTTGTAGATTTGAATTTAAATTTGAGTAAACCAGGCAAAGCATGGATTTTAATTATTTATTTTTTTTCCCCATAATGAAGAGGTATTGCATTTGACTTTCATAGATGTTATAGTAGTGTTCATAAAAAGAAGAAAAAAAAATAGGCAAATCCTACCATTTTACAGGAGCATTAAGTGGTTCCTAATAATTAATTGTTTTATTAACAAATGTCTCTTGAACAAAATAAGCTGATGATTTAAAGCAAGCTGACTGGAAGAAAATTAACTGTGTAATAGCTGCAAAAATTAGTTTTTTTGGTAGATATTGGGACTTACTCTGTGAGGATCTTTGGAAGTCCTTAGAGAATGATTGCATGTTGTCATTGGAAATACTTGCTTCTACATTTAGATGGATCAGTCAGCTGATCAGTAAGTGATAGCATAGCTTATCAGTAAGTGATAGCATAGGGCATGATGTAAGCAAGTACTGCTGTAGGTTATGAGCTGCACAAGCTTATGTTGGTTGTAAGGCTTGGAAATTATGGCTGCTATAAATAATGGCATGAGTTGGATAACTGTTAAGTGTAAGCCTAAATTACAGGTAGTCTGATTCTGCTAGAACTTTTCACTTAGATGACTTTGCAGTATCTCCTTTTCTTCCTGGCACTGGGGTCACTGGAACACTGAATTGCATGAATCAAATCTTAGTCACACTTCAGGAAGTCTTATGTTTGGGCAATACCTCTCATAAACCAAGAATTTTATAAGCAGTTCTCTCATTTTCACTGGGGATACTCCTGTGACTGCAGTCAGTCACAGAGAGATGTTTAATTGCATCCATCCTCCAAAGAGGCAAAATAATAGAAAGATCTTAAGCTTTCTGCAAAATGCCAGTATGACAAGACATTTAATTTAATCTGAAGGCATCTTTCTATACATGTAGCACATGCGAGCAGTTAGAACAGAAATGACATCTGTATGTTGTACAGCTATTATATAATTAATACCTTGTGTATATGGGCATGTTTTATGTGGAATAAGATTCATTTGTCATGCTTGAGTGATTAGAGTACAGTAGTTCAGGTTACTAAATGCTAGGATTTCATTTGGCTTAACTTTAATGGGTTTTATCATTTGTTCTAAGAAGAAAATTCTAAGCTCCACCCTTTATTTGCTTGTAAAATGATATTTCTTTGTCTAAAAAGATCTGCATTTGTCTTACTATTAACATCTTATTACCTGTTCTGTCAACAATAAATTTTGATTTTGATTTCCAGAGTTCAGGTTGCTATCATGCATAAATGCAACATGCTGCTGGCTGTGTGTGGACAGATTGGAGTCTTATGGGCATATTGTGGACCATGGCCTGTTAGGTTGGCCAATGTGGTGAAAGAACCGAAAAGTTTCAAGAAGGTGGAAAGACAAAAATGAATTGCAGCTAGGGGAAGTGGTAACTGTAGCCAGGATTGTAATAACTTAACCTGAACTAAAAACTGGTTTGAATATTTGTTTGGCATTTTTCTTTCCTCAATGCCTAGAGGTAGACTAGAAGAACTTCATTTCCAGTGAGGTCTGAAACAGTAATGAAATGGAATGTTGCACTGATCCTCTGATAATAGTGGGAAGTTTTTTGAGATGCTTTGAGAAACATTTTTATTACTTATTTAACTGTTGTTGCATATATAGAGGAGAAATGGATATACTTAGAGCACACCCGTGTGGACATGTAGGGGTTAAATGCAATTTAAAAATTATTTTAATGGGAGGAAAAAGATTTCTAATTGTAGTGAAGTATTTTTGGAATTTGCCGTGTCAGTTGGTAATATTTCACTCATTAAAGGAACCCTTTGTTTAAACCAGGCTGACAAGAGTTTGGAGAGTTGACTGGCAAACTGAGGTATGCTCATTCCTCAGCAATTCAACTGATTTTATATGCTGATGTTTCTCAAGTAATGCTTTTAACTTGGAAGACGGTAATCACATCTGTGAATTCCTTGTGGTTTCTCTGGTGCTTAGCATTGCAGCCTATAAACAATTTTATTGCCTTAAAGCTTTGTGTGGTGTTATTAAAATTAACAAATAAAACAAGGATATAGGCACTAGGCTTTTTATGTCTTGAGGCATCGTGTTTGTTTGAACAGCAAAATTAAGGTGGTATAATTTTTTGCTGAAAGAATGTTAGCAAGACACAATTCTCTCGTTTAATTTGTCTTGTGTGTGCTCTTACTCAGGAGAACAGTGTATGTTTGTTCAATAAGGTTTTATGTGTTAGTGGAAAAGTGGGTCCTTGTTTAGAAATTGTACATTTGGTGTAAAGGAGAGGTAAAGGACTACACTGATGTATAGTGGTAGGTTGAACAAAAACAGACTGAAAATTGTATATGTTTTCCTACCCTGAAGTGCATTATACGAAGGAAGTCATATAATACTAAAAAGCCAAAATACAAATCTTGAATAACTGACTATATGCTTGCAGGTTGTATTTGTCCAATGCTGTGGTATTGATGATTACTCTTAGCTGCTGTGTGTGAAGAAGCCTACTTTGCCAGATCATACACCTTGAAAGAGTAAAACTTCTGACTGTATTGGCATTTTCAGTGAAATCTGAGTGATGAATACCTGCTGACTAATACTTCTGTCTAGACTGAGAGTTAGTAACTTTCATTTGAAAGATTACTACTTCTTTCATTAACAGACATTCAAATATATATCTCAACTATTGAAAAAAAACCCAGAATTTCTATTTTCTTTTCACAACATTTATAAAAATATTGGCCTGTAGGTCTGCCTTGTCAACAGATCTACCATCAAACATGTCCAGGCAGTGAAAATCTTTAGAAGTTTTATTTGATTTCAGGAGCAATATCTATATAGTACTTGATACGCTTTGTTATACTGAAGGCCGTACTGAAACACCTGGATGTCAGAACCAGGATGAGTCTTTGACATCTCTTGTCCTGTTTGCATTTTGTACATTCCCATGAAACTAATTCAGGTTTTGGCAAGTTTACTATGGGACCATTACTTTTGCAAATTGCTGTGATCTAGAAATTTGCTTTATTTGAGTAATCTGTTCTAGGAATGTTTTGGTTTGTTTTTTTTCTGTTTTTTTTTTTTGTTTTTTTTTTTTTTTTTTTTTTCTCTCCCCCCCCCCCCCCCCCCTTTTTTTTTTTTTTTTTTTTTTCAGAAGGAGCAGTAACTGTTGCGACAATAAATTAAATCCCCTAAAGTGCAAGACAGGAAATCTAACCCACAATAGAGCAAAAATTATGAATGTTTTAAAGGAAACTGTCATTGTTCTGAGAAAATAGGGAGAGAACAAGGCAACTTTTCTGATGTGCCAATACGAAAGTACTCTTGGTGCAACAAAAAAGAGAATGGAAACTGAAGAACGCTGATGAAATGATACTGATGAGAGTGGAGAGTATTTGATACAAAAAGCACGGGTTTGTGGATCCTGATTGTCAAAAGGAAGAATTTAGGATTTTAGGTAGATTCTCTGGACCTTTAATAAGGATCATGAAAGTAAAGTTCAACTTAATTTTAGTGAATTTTTATTTACTTAATGTGATAAGAGATCTGGATTTTAGTGTCAGTGAAATAACTAGGATAGATCTTTGTAAATTTAAAGTGAATATTAATTTTGATCTACCAGGAAGGAGCAAGTCAGTTTAAGTAATAGTTGAGTTTTATGTAATTGTTTTTCTCAGTGTTATAGTTTAACTATTTGTCCTTGGGTGAGTGAGCAAGTTAATCAGCTACAGAGCAGGCACGGTATAATAATTTTATAAATGTCTGTTTTGTTTGATTTCCATTTCCACAATAGCTTTAGGTCTTAGAGCTGAATGTGATCTTTGTGCTTAAGCCATTTTACATTATCCTGGTCATTATATGGCAGAGGAATTGAAGTTCCAAACCTCAGGCCAGTAGCAAAAAAGTCTTTTCCTGGCCTGGTGGGTACACAGGGCTCTAAGCTAGTAGCAGTGTGTGCTAGTCAGTGATGGGAATTGATGTCACTTGTCAGGATGTCTGTTTTCTTTTATTCCTCATTCAGAGAGGCAGGCAAGGATGTTATCCTATCTCCAGGCTGTAATTGAAGTGAATTTGAAAACAGTTACAATACCGCGAAGGTAAGGGTAACTTAATTAACATTTTTTTTTAGGTATAGAAATCTGTTGTTCAGCAGAAGTGGCTATAATTATCATGGTTAACTTGCTGTAGACACATTCTTTTACTGATAACATGGTATGCTTTGCTGTTGAATTTCCCTCACTCTCAGAGCTGCAGGCCAGACATGAGAATGTGTATGTGAACTGAACATTATATAATTTAATATATTTACTCTCTCAAATAAAGGGAAAGCTTGAATCTTACATGGCAAGTGATCCATGCATCTTGTGTTAGGCATGTCTGCCAGAGCCTGATCAGCCAGTTTTTCATAGTATTGACTTGGCTACCAGAGTGGGGAAGGATGGTTAGACCTGGAAGCAGTGTGAGGATCAGAAGAGAGGCCTTAGTTTGCTGTTTGCTGGGGTGAACAATTGTAACTGTTGTCATCATGCTAACCTTGATACCTTGATCCTCCTTAGCATTTTTTAAACAGTTGCACTTCATGAAAATAGTGTTGTAGCTCTGAATGAGAATTTTAATCAGGAACTTTTGACACTGTTGCTTGGATTTACTTGTTTTGAGGTTGTTTTGATTTTTTTGGTGTTTGGTGTTTTTTTTTGTTTTTTTTTTTGTTTGTTTGCTCGCGTGTGTGTGTGCTCGCGTGTGTGTGCGCTCTCTCTGTTTGTTTGTTTTTAAACTTTATTTCTATGTGCATGTGCTTCATGTTTTTCATTAAAAACAGAAGCCTACTTAGTACTAATCTTTTCTCTCAAAATTAACTCTGATTTGCCTGTTAGGGCTTAAATAAGTGTTGATACTGTACAATATCATCTGTGGTAGTAGCAATAAGGGAATATGATTGAGACTTTTGATTTAGTATACTGTTACCACATCATAAACACTTTGAGAGGTGTGTTCAGAGTGGTCAGTACAACTAATCTTGTAATATCAGAGGAAAATTAAGTAGAAGGGATGCAAAATCTACAGCTGCAAGTAGGGTGTTCTTCATTATTTTGCATTCCTATAAACTCATCTGACAAGACCACACAGGAACACCAGGAGAAATACAAAGCAAATGGCTAACCACAAGTTGTCCGATGAAAGTACATCCTGGAGTAGGATTGTTGAGTAAACATTTCTGATTTTTGGAGTGGCACTTACCTCTATGAAATTTCTTTTATAGAATATGTGTAATATTAGTTCTTAGTAATACAGTTCCTGAAGATGGTTGATTATAGCTTGATGGAAGAAAAAGTCAAAGCTTCAGTAAATTAGCAGAAATAAAAGTGAAACTACATGTTATAAAGGAAATTCAAGTTCTACTGGGATGTGCACAATGAAGATTTTTATGTTCCATACTGGTTTCTCCTACACATCCTAAATTACTGAATACAAAATTCTGTAAACAGAAAATTTTGGATTCTTAAGTTTGATAAGGTGCAGAAAGTGTGCCAATTTTAAGTTGCTGTATAAAAGATAGTGGTTTAGATTACTGATTGGAACAGTCTTAACTATATGAAGTAAGATAACTCTAAAATGAGGAAATACTTAAGGACATAATTTCAATCATACAAACACACTGTTTTCTATATGAGTGCTGTTTTCTCTGTGAGTTACTATCATTACTGCAGATGGTAATCTATATGGGATTGTATGTTTAATTAGAGCTGTTTACATACCGAACCAGGAGTGTTTAGAATACCATTTCTTCTGGCCTAGGGAAATAAATTGAAATACATACTTTGAGACGGGGAGCATAGGTGTTGAGTGGAGATGTTCTGGGCAGAGATGCTGGTCTGCACTGTTCCCTGCCTAGTGTATCTCTAGCATTGCAAAGTACAGTGGCCAGGTAGACTTTATGCAGTCAATACTATGTCAGTAGGTCCCAAGGACCACCCTGAAATAGCCTGGGTTGAAATAGGGATGTGTGTAGGGAGAGGAGGAAACTGAACTGAGGTTTCAATTTTTCCATCCTATTGAATCACCTTTAATGAAACTTTCTTACAGTCTTGAAAAGTATGTTATCTTCTACTTCTTGAAGATGTAACAGTGATATTATAGGAGGCAGATCCTGACTGATGACTGATACCAGGAAGTGATACATGCACTGCCAGTGTGCATGCTTCCTTTCGTACAGCAGCTGCTCAATCCACACATATACAAAATATGCAACTACCAGCTTGCTTACCTCCATGTATTTCTGCCCTGGATGCTAGCTTTCTCTGGAGGATGGGGTGAGGGGTGTGTGGAATATATATCTGAAAGGCAGTAGTGCTGACAACAAGAGTGAACTTAAAGTGCCAAATAGGCAAGTAGTGTACCACACTTGCCTCAAGCAGGATTGTGAGGGTAAGAGAGAAAGCTCAAGCTGTGTAGCAAAACTATTCAATAAGAAATTGCTAAACTTATTCACTGCATTACTATTAATATCTCTTCCGTTTCTCAGTGACTGATACACTGTCATGCATCTTTATCCCTCTCAGCTGTTATTCCTGGTCAGTGTTCTGGCACACAGTTGCTGCCGTCTGTCCTTCTAGCCTGAGTCTGACTACTTCTTTTGCTTCTGTTCTCGCCTTCTCCACTTGCTTTGTGGATTTTGGTAACTTCCCTGGTAGTCTGTGTGTGGGTGGTTTGGTTTGGTTTGATTTTGTTTTTTTGGGGGGTTTTGTTTGTTTGTTTTGTTTTAAATAACCATCTCTTTTTTTGTTACACCAGAAATTCTTACTGAGAGCTACGTCTCATACTAGCTCTTTGGAATTTGGCCTTGTAACCAGCTGCATCTGGTCACAGGAGGTTTAGGTTGTACATTGCTGCAGTCCTTTGTGCATTTGCTGGTTTTGTAAATGGGTTCATTAGGGACTGTCAAGACAGAGGGAAGAAATGTGCATAGAAGCATCTAGTCTGCTCCATGCTTTTGTGTACCTGCAAGAATTCATCTGCAGTGGGAAGATAATTTGATTAGAGATTCTAGGTGAAGGTCATTTAAAAAAATCTCAAAATTTAACTCTAAGCTTTTCAAGGGTGGACACCTGATGTCTCTGAAATTTTATTTTTGTTATGCCCTTCAATTTATCTTTTCCTGTAATCTGAAGATAAATGAGGTATATTCAGAAATTGCCTTTTCCCCATTATTTAAAATATGAATTCTAGTCTTCAGATATCTAGCTCTGAATATGTGGGAGTTCCAGTCTTTGTGTAATAAAAACAGTGTTGTAGCCTCAGAGATGTCAAGGCCAGTTCATTTAGCAAAAAAGAAAAAAAAACGCCATTGACAAACACTGAGCTTTCATGATGCACATAGTCCTTTGCTGCTTTCAGTCATTTCCTTTGTACAGTACTTTCCCACATGGAACAAAGTCTTGGTGTGCTGATGAGATGAGGATGAGAAAGACAAATTTTCCAGTGTCTGGGGTAATGACTGTTTTAATGGAGTTTCCGTCTGTCTCCTAGTTGCTTTTCCACCAATACAGATTCATGTGCAGTCAAGAAATTAAGGTGTTGAAATAGAAATGCAGAAGAACTGATAAGATGGAAAAATGTGAGAGCTGCTGCTATTTTACACTGTGAGTGAGGGGTAACCACAGGCCCCCCCGCTTTGTTCCTGATGGGAGGAGAGGGATGAAGCACTACTCTCTACAGGTGACTGATTCCTAGGGATATGTGGATGAAGAATTGACAGTGAGTGACAGCAGCCAAGATTTGACCACAGAAAAGCAGATCTCTTGCTTTTCTCCCAATAGCTGTGTTGCTCTGCTTGCATCCTGCTGATGAGTGTCAGGACTGTTAGTGGACATGCATTCAGACCCTCTTGGATACTGTTTTTCTTCAGTGGCTGTCACTCATCTCTAGGCAGACCTGGACCTATTGTTTTCTGGTCTGAAATGTCAGCCAGATACTAAGGGGAAGTACTTGAAACTGTCAGAAACAGCAAATATGAAAAGTTCCTGTATGTTGTTTAATGTTTGAGGTGGCCAATCTCAAACTTTCAGCTTATCTAATGGTCAGTCTTTTCCAAACACTTTACTATGTTCTATTACCTCTTCATCATGTAGAAACCACGTTTCAAAGAAAGCTGGTATTGGTTTGTCTCAAGAACTTAAAACTTTGAGATGGGCACATGCAATTGATGATCTAGATGAAGGACCTACTTCAAGGTGAACTGTCCACAAATACAAATGTTTGTGGCATAAAAGAATAATGCATGAGGCACAGGTTCTGTCTCTTACTAGAGAGCTGTGAAGTTGCTATTATGTTTTGTCATGACTCCCTCTGGGTGACTGAGGCTGCAGACTCCATTTCCAGAACTTGAGTTCTACAGACTACATTTGTGTTGCTGCTGCACAGTCACATCTTGTGCTGCCTTGTGTCTGTCTGGCTTTTAACTTTTTAGTTCAGAGCTGTGAAAGAGCTAAGGTGAAAAGTTTTGTGTGTTAGAGACAGTATAATTTTCCTTTCAGCGGATGACCAATGTGTTTCTTTTCTGGCAGCTGGAATTAGAAGCAGCTTTACCTAGGAATCTAGAGCCTGAAGTGCTAGGCTGTGCAGGTTGAACAGGCCCTGGAACAAATCTGTCCTTTTCAGGTATTAACTTGAAACTTTCAAACATTTTGTATCAGGTCCTAGCATGTATAAAAGCGTTGGTAGTATGAAAGCATATCCACAAAGGGATGACTGAAACAGTTGAGCAGATAGCTGCTTCTTGAAAAGACTGGTACTCTTAATTTTGGAAAACGGAAAGTTTAGGGGGAATATGATCAAGGTTATACAAAAACATAAAGATGGTGGGTAGGTTGAACTAGGCAGAACTAGTCATGCAGTCCCACTGTGGAGAAACTAACAAGTGTCACAACTGGTCAGAGTTCACTTTAAAATGAACAACTGAAGGTACTTTAAACAACCTCCATGTATTTAAAATGATAAGCATTACATCAGACAGCGGATTTAAAGCTACCTTGGAGAGTAGAAGAATGCACAAAGAGTCCCAGGGAATTGCAGTACTGGTTGCTAAGTTAGTTAGATAGAGGATGTGGGAAAGGGGTTATGTTTTCATGAGCATGAACAGGAAATGAGCAAAATGTATCTTTGCTTTATGTGATTTTGCTGCTGTGCTGAGAAGGTTTTTATGGGCCATATACAATTCAGCAGGAGGAGAGCCTGACATAGGGAAAGTTTACTGGGCTTTGCCTGTATGTTTTATAATTTTCTTTTAGCTGGAATATATGACATTGTTACAGGTTTTGGGTATACAGAAATAATGTACAGTTTGTTTGGTTTTTCTTTTCTCCACATAAACTAACATCTGGCATTAATGATTTAATTTTCATTTTTTATGTTGAGACTTGTATTTCCTCATAAATATAATTTTGTCACTGTCTGGATGACTTTGGAGGGAACTAATTCTGTAGAAGTAACAAATAATAAGCTAAGTTGGTTTTGTTCATTTCTTTTTCTTTTACTGAGCATGTAGTACATGAATACGGTTACACAGTTTTCTTGAAGATTATTTAAACAAATTTAATTTTGAAGTATTTACTTGAGTTTTTGATAAAAGATCTAAGCCTAAAATCTAATTGCAGTTTATATGTTGGAAAATGGAATAGAAAAAAACACCACTTGGTTCTGTTCTTCAGAACCAATAATCAACTGTTATGATATTTGGGAGTAATATTGTGAATACATGTGAATTGCATAATGTAATGAAGTAGCATTAAGTCTCTGCCAAAAAGGTATTGCTGTATCAGTATTTTGAAAAAAAAAATAAAAATTGTGTAAATGAGTGCTTTAGCTTGTATTGGCTTCATGTCTTTTGTGTAAACTGCTTTTCTCTTCTCAAAATGTTACATGTCTCAAAAGCCTTTGATGGACTTGCTGTGAATTTATCTGATGGATGATTAGCATGTCACTTCAAAATTAAAATGCTCAGAGATGAGAAATATTTGAAATTCATCATAGCTGAGGGTGCCCATGTAAATCTTTATACAGTCTGCTGTATTACATTGATGCAAGTCTAAGATAAACTTTTCAGCTTCATTAGATTAATGTGTGCCAGAGAAAGCAGAACAGGACCAAAAATATTTACTTGAGTAGTAAACAGAAGAGAGTTTCGTAATGCTAGCAATTGAGACTAGGCATAATTACAACCTCTTCCTTGGGCTGAAGCTCATGTGGTTCTGCATTGTTTCTTCCTGGTTTTGCTCATAACAATCCAGTTTAGATTCCCGTCTTGAGCCTCATGAAAATAACATTGCTTGCTGCCTGA
>VWZY01003575.1:0-28873 GCA_013399075.1 Chloroceryle aenea
ATCTTTTAGCCATCCTACAACATTGGTTCATGCCTGAATTTTTTTTTCTGCCTGTATTTTCTGTTAGAATGGCAAAAGTCTTATTTTTCTTGAATATATAACCTGAAAACCCTCGCCACAGAATTCGCTGTGGCTCTGCTGTAAATTTGGGTATCTACTGGATGGATGCAGGGTTAGCAGAGCATGTTCCATCTGAAACAATTATAATCACAAAATTTGCTAGGCACTGTGTAGAAGAGATATTATTTGCCATCCTCATTTTTTTGTGCATACATTTGGGTGGTATCCTGATTATTTTTCGTTTGGTTTTGTGTTAAACATCTAATTACAGATTTCATGGAGATTACTTATTGACAGAATAAACTGTTGTGTTCTTGTTTGGATATAAGAAACACATTTGGGCCCATTTGTGCTTGCCACTGTGCAGTCACAGATATAAAGCATTCATAGCCTATAATATGAGATATAATTTGCTGGGAATTAAAAAACCCAAACCAAACTACTTGTAGGCAAGCAGATCTAATGAAGGAGGATTATAAACATATTTGAATGGTTCAGTACAGAACAGCTATATGCTTAAACAGTAATCTGTGATAGTAAAGCAATAGAAGTAGTCTCTAAACTGCTCAATAAAAACTATTTTTATTGTATCATGTTGTAAGTCTGAACTTTATTATACTAATGTTGCATATACATTTTGCATTATTTTTCTATCCCTGTTTAATTTAAATGTTATATACAAATACATTCCTAGTAAAGGCAAATATTTCCTAGATATAGCTGGAACTATGGGCTATCTGCGAAGTGGAAGCATTTTTCTTCCTGGTTTTCTAGTAGAATGACCTTTTACTAGAATGTCAAGTCAGGAACTTATCTCTATTTCAACCTCCATGACTGTTCAAATACTTGCCATAAAACATATCAAGGGGGGTAAAATCCAGGTTGAAATGACAAAACTGAAATTCAAGCATTATCAACTTAATAGTGAAAATGATATGGTGGCTAATGAGTTGGCCTCTTTCTTGCCCAAGACCTAACTTCCTTGACTCCCTCATCACACCACACACGCTTGGCTTTCTTACTTGTTTGTATGCTTTCATGACCATTAAGGATATTAAGGACTTTGTTTTGTTGGGTTTTTTTGATCACTTTTGTGTAGCATCAAGAACATAATAAAGAAAAAGGAAACAAAGCAGACACTCTTGTAATCCTTGATGCAGAAAAGTGCTATTTAAAACACCAACCTCTTTTTCCTTTAAAAAGTTTGATTTTATTTGGTTAGAAGTGGTTCATGCCCTCAGTGCCCAGAAACTTCCAGACAGCAAATGTAAAACTATTTACTTCATTTTCTTTGATACTGTTTTAATGTATCTTGTGTATCACAAGCATTCTGGCTGTATCAGAAATAGTGTGGCCAGCATGACTAGGGAAGCAATTGTCCTCCTGTACTCAGCAGTGATGAGGCTGCACCTCGAATACTGGGTTCAGTTTTGGGCCTGGCATTATGAGAAGGACATTGAGGTGCTGGAATGTGTCCAAAGAATGGCAATGAAGCTGGTGAAGGATCTAGAGCACAAGTCTATTAGGAACAGCTGAGGGAACTGGGGTTGTTTAGCCTGGAGAAAAGGAGGCTGAGGGGAGACCTTCTCACTTCCTACAACTACTCAAGTTGTGCCAGGGGAGGTTTAGATCCGGCATTAGGGAAAAAATCTTCACAGAAAGGGTTGCCAAGCATTGGGACAGGCTGCCTAAGGAAGTAGTGCAGTCATCATTCCTGGAGGCATTTAAAAGACATACAGATGTGGTGCTGAGGGACATGGTTTAGTGGTGTACTTGTCAGTATTAGATTAACAGTTGGACTTGATGGTCTTAGAGATCTCTTCCAACCTAAACTAGTCGATGATTCTGTATACTTCAATTATAATGCACAAAGAAAATTTATTATTTTTCAGTGTGTGTTGTATATTATATAGCCAAAGAGGGCACAGAGTGGCAGTAGCAGTATTTATACTTTGATGTTTCACAGGTTTAAGAAACATTATAGGTAAACATTTCAGTTGTGCAGCCACACAAAATGCATGCTAAATTTTGTATTGTTTTTCAAAAATACGTTAGTTGAAGGTTAAAATAAATAAGATGGGGTGCACAGCTATGTACTCGGTGCATGAAAAATAGCTTTTGAGTCTTTGTAGGATGCACATTCATATCTTGCATTCAGATGTTTAAAATATCTTGCCTTACAAAAAGGATAGTGAGAAAAGAAAAAAAAAGATAATATAATGAAAATTAACACATTCTTGCC
This sequence comes from Chloroceryle aenea, assembly GCA_013399075.1. Taxonomy (NCBI): domain Eukaryota; kingdom Metazoa; phylum Chordata; class Aves; order Coraciiformes; family Cerylidae; genus Chloroceryle; species Chloroceryle aenea. Next base: position 2,303 of record VWZY01003575.1, read on the forward strand.
TTTTTTTTTTTTTTTTTTTCTGTAGGGAAAGAATCATGTTTTGAGAAGGAAAACATACTGGGTTGAGGGAGGAAGAATTATTCATTTAAGTTGTGAGGGGTGTATTTTCAGCAGGGTGGAAATACAGATTTTTTATGGTTTCTGCCGGCATGTAAAAAACAAATCACTCATATCCATTCCCAATTAAATCTTATATTGTTCTGATATAATTCAGCATCCACTGTGCACATACATGGAGCTAGAAAGAATGGCAAATCGAGTGTTGCCTTTATTACAAAATCATGGAAAAGAAAGGAGAAAGTGAAGTAGACAAAAAGCAATATTTATGGAAATAACAGATGCATACTGAACATCTTTGTCTGAACCACTGTATTTTCAGAGACTTAAGAACCACCATAGTGAACTCATGGGAAATACCCCTTGGAATTCCTGTGTGCTTAAGAAACGGTCTTATAAATGCTTAAGTAGCTGATAAATATCTAAGTATTCTGAAAAGCAATCTCTCTGGATTCTTGCAAAGCCACTTTTTTTTTTTTTTCCTAAGAGAAGAAGGCAAAAGTGGCAGCCGTAAAAGATGCTTCACTGTTTCATGACCAGTTGCTGCTTTTTACTCATATGCTGTGTTCAGTAATTGAGGGAAAGTAGGCAGACTGCTGGGGTTTTTTAATAATTTTAGTAACAGGAATAATTTATATTCTAAAAGTGGATATTCTATGTATAATGAAAATGAAATGATATATTCTTAAGGATTTCCAGTAGTTTGATCTTATGCTGGAAGCCTTTCCTTAGCATTAACAGAAAAACCCATTAAAAACAACAACAAAAAAAACCCTAATCTCAAGTATACCTTTGAATGTTTAAATGCATTGAATTAATTTTTGAAGTTACAGAAAAATAACAGGTTTATCAGGAAAACTCCAAGTATGAAACATTCACTAATGCTCTTTTAAATAGTTAAGCACACATATAGTACCCCTTTGCAAATTGCAGTAAATAATTTATGATCTGATGGTGCTTTAAGTTATGAGATGCAGTTCTTACAGTTGCAAGGGTGCAAAGAATGTGTAAGAATATTTTGTTCTGCTTTGATGGAATTCTCACCTAGCAATCTTAGTACAGCAATCAGGAACACTCTGGGGCACAATTAAATGTTGCTCTATTTGTGAGAGATTTTTCCCTTGTAGTGCTGAGACAGACTTTTCAATTTCCTTTTGAGAAGGTGTGGGACAAGAGGACTCTCATTGCTACCATTTTGACATCATCTGCAATCTTCATGGTAGTTTCAGTCTTAATGTGCTTAATACATTTGGTTTTCTTCCTTGTAGGTTGTTTTCTCTCTTCTTTTCCTTGCTCCATTTTAGTGTGGGGGTTTTGTTTTTTTTTTTCCTTTTTTTTTTATATATCATCTTCTGCCAGAAGATGAAATACAGCTGTTTTACCAGCTTCCTCAGGGGCACGTCTTTCCCTAGACATGTGTTCATTCTAAAAACTCAAGCAGACGTATAGGCTACGATGCTTGCTAGCTAAAAGATGGCCAAGAAGCAGTAGTAGTATTGGATTGTGCATACTCCTTGCCTATTAACCTCCTTCTTGCTACTTTGCAGTGATCACACTTGCTGGCTCTAAGAAAAATCTAAGAACTCAGGACTGAGATGGGATCCTGGTTGTCTTATAAATATAGGAGTAGTAAAACTAGGCCTGAGACCACTGAAAAAATTACTCCAGCTGAACTGAAAGTGTGGTGTTGGAAGAAAAACTCTCCTGTGCTCTCTCTTCCGGTAGATTTCTGTCTCTAAACCTCTAGTACAATGCTTGAGCTTGAAAACTCTTCTCTGAGGAACATTTAAAGTGCACAATTGCTAGTTCAAAATACAAAGAATTGAAAGCTTCAGACTTATGAAGAGACAACTCACACAAGAATTTGCACACATGATTTAATGTGCATGCCCTGCAAAGGGATCCAAGTGAGTACAGAGGCCTTTACCACATGGTTTATGTATTTATTTAAGCAGTCACAGCAGAACTGGATACTCTGCATATAATCCTAAGAAGCTACTTCAAAAGTGGAAAATAGATAGCTTGTAGATATGTTTATTGACTGCTCATAAGAAAATGGAGTTATTTTTAATAATCACAGTTCTGTGGAGAATAAAACAGAAAGACAACCCAGTAGTAACTCCAGGAGTTTATGAACAATAACTTATAATTAAATTTCAGATTTAAGAAGATAATCCTCCTCTTACTGTACTTCATCAAAAGAATCCCTTCCTAAGAGTTTAAAGTATAATACATGACTTACAGAAATAAATTAAAGATTACAGGTGTTCTTGAGATGTAGAACATCATTTGAAGAATGCAGATGTTCTAGCTGCCTTTTTTTTTGTTAAGGGAAGCATATAACCTTGAACAGAAATGGATGGTTTTGCTTGGCAAAATGATACAGATTTCCTTTTGTATTGCTGGAGGCTTGATGATCTTATAAGTTTTTTCACAAACAACCAAAAATTCTCCAGTCAACACACTGAGACAAAGTGGAGGTGAACCTGCCTCTGTGTATTTTGCTGTTCAGAAAGAATCTTATCAACCAGACCTGTTCAAAACCACAAACCAGTAGTCTCTCAAACAAGGCTATCACTAAATGGAACAAATGTATACTAATGCAATGAGCAACTAATATTTTAAGTTATATTAAATTATTCACATTTCTTTGTCATGGACTAGCAGAGTTAAAAAAATTGGGCATATTGCACAATAAGTAAATAAAAAGTAACAAAGTTTAAATTAGCAGACACAACAGCTAAATAATGTGATGGTACCCTTAATATCACCTTGTTCAGTGATTTCTCTGTACATGTTAGTACTTTCCATCAACTTTCCATAGTATAAGGATACTTCCAATTTCTTAATTTTTCTTGAGGAAGAGCTCAAACATTTTGTTTTGCCTTTCAGTTATTGGATTGCATTATGCTTAGGACTAGTACGTCATCAAGTGGTAAGCATTAGACATGTAATCTATGCCATAAAATTTGGCTAGTAATGTTCAACTTACTGTACCATAGATGTTACTGCACACCCACAGTGGGTCTTTGTCTGTCAAGGGAATGCTACTAATAATTTTATATCCAAAAGTTTAAAAGGTTGATCGAGTTCATTATTAACACTGGCATAACTAAGGAGATTGCTTTGGTTCCCTGTTTCCTGTAGGACAGCTAAGGGGATTGACTCTAGCTCCCTGATTCTTGCCATGATGATTAAGGGGATTTGTTTAAACACCCCATTTCATGTGGTATAGCTACTATAAAAGGATTAGTTTTGGATTTCACTTTCACGTGGAAAAGCTAAGGGGATTAGCTTTAGCTTTTCATTCCATGACAAAATAACTAAGGACAATTGCTTTTGCTGCCCATGTGGTTGCATCAAGACTTTTCTTGCTTTTTTCTATACTTGTTTCACTTCCGTTTCCTGTGTTCCAGCTGCCCAAAGTAATTTTATTTCAAGCTTTCTGCCCTACAATTAGAAGGTCCATGGCCCATAGTGAAATGAGCTGAAAATTTACATCTTTGCTTACCAAAACACTTTAGCATGTGCTATCTTTAAAGATACAGGTATTTCTTTTGAACTGGTGTGCTTAAAGTTAAAAATGTGTTTGAGTTCTGTGAACAGCTGTCCTGGTACATCCATATTGTGTCAGAATGCATAGGTATGGAAGCAATCAGAAAACCCCCAGCTGTTAGCCTTTAGTTTAATAACTCATAGCTCACTGCAGCCCTCGGTCTGTGCCTGCCATGCACAATCTACATGCACCATGCCCAGAAAATGTCTAGGGGAGTGCTAGTTGGCAAAGACCAAAGCCACACTGGGGGGCTGATAACAAATAAGCTGCATGGATGCATCAGTCTTCAAGCCTACTGCCCTAGCCTTCTCCACCCTACTAGTGCAAACATACTCTTAGGGACCGTATTCTTAAGAGAGTATTTGCAAAAAATATGCTGTTTTCCAGTTTTGGTCCTCCACAACAGAATATAGCAGAAATATTTCAGCAGCTGTTGTTATTGGCAGTCAGCTCTAAAGATGGTTCTATCTATTGTGTGTGGCAGCCACTTCAATCTTATGTATTGTTCGTACAAAGGCATGACTGCATATGAACATGAGAGATGTGCAGATACTCTCATCTGGGATTGTATATGTTTACATCTAGTCCATCAAGTTGTACAATTACCTGTTTTGAGTTTATGGTGTTGAGACAAACACGCAGCAAACCACCTCAGTAATATATTTGAGCAGTGCCATAAGGTGTTTGTCTTTAAATCAAGCCTAGCTGATTTAATCAGTATAGGATGAGCATCTGATGAAGATAAAAACAACATAGATTTCCTCACCCCCCTCCCCTAATTTGAGTCAGTGCAGGAAATTTCCCAAGAGAAAATGCTTTGTTCTTTGTAATTATTTTCATACTGAAAACTATTTCTAAGGTTGAAGGTTTTCCTTCTTTGACGGGATAAGAGTTACTGCAGTGGCTTTCATCTGAGTATTGCTTCCTCATAGGAATCATCATGAATCTACAACCTGGTTGCCTGAAATAGAGATCATTTATAATCTGTGATTATTAAAGTTTGTATTTCCTGACTCCCTTGGCATAATGTAACACTCTGCATATATTTTGAAGTTATGAATATACAATAAAATATGGTACTAGGGATAGCAAATTAATCACAAGAAATGGGATAAATTTTGTGTAAGAGTAAAGCTTGAATCTTTATAGAGTATTGAGACAGGTTTTTCACTACTGTCGTATTTATGCCTTTTGGTGTAGTACTGTTGGATATAGTAGGGCTTTTAAAAATTTTCATCACACATGTTTTGTGCCTGCAGTGTTAGTCAGAAAAAAGACAGAGCTTCAGTGAAGACAAATTCAGACATAGGAACATTTACTAAGAATATTTTTTTTAACAAAATGTCAAAAATAGGATAATCGCAGTAACTATAAAATATGGTTATAGTCAACTGCATTACATTACCTGGAGGAAAGAAGCCTAAAATACTTTTTTGTCTTTCAGCCCCAGAAAAATACTCAAACTCTCCCATAGAAAAAAAAGTTTTTTCTTTTCAAGATTCCTCTTTTTCTCCTTTTTGCAAAGTAAATCAATCAAATATTAGTGATATGTTGCCAGTAAGCAAAAAAACCCAACCTTAATTTAAACTGAGACTTGACAGAGTTTGAGAGCAGTACAGTAATGACTTCATATTTTTATGAAATGTAGTCCAAAGTTTCCTAGCATTTTAATGTTTTGTGACCATTTCAATGAAACTTTGTGTGCAGCTTTAACCTACATCCCTCTGATTCACAGGGAGCATAGAGGTTCAAACTATTTAATTATATATGCTGCTTTTACACTACTTTTTGTCTCGTAGTATTGTGAAAAAGTATATTATTAAGATTTTCTTTACAAAATCTTTGGGAAAGCTTCTAAATTTTATCTAAAAGAAAAGGTTGCATTTAAATGGCATTTCCAATTTAATTTTTAGACTTGCATTTTTAAATGCAACTACCGTAGGTGCTATGTAGAAGAATTGAAATAATATTGTCAAAAATGGTGCAGTTAAGAAGCAATTTACTTTGGTGAAGCCGCTATTTTCTGTGGTTGTACTGGAAATGAAAAGGATTGGCTACTAAGTTGTGACTTATAAGAATAAGGTCAAGGTTATCAAAGCTAACAAAAATGTTTCTGAAGATTAGAGAAAAATTGTTTCTGTCAATTCTGTGGTTAATTTTTTCAGTTACTTTTCAGTTTTTCAGTTACTTTGAATAGAAACTTTTTTTCATTTTTTTATGTTTTCACTTCTTCAAATTTCACTTCTTTAGAAGAGCTGAATATTTCTCATTTTTGATCTGCTTAAATTTGAACTGATATGTCAAATATGGTTTGTTTAAATTTTAGGAATTATGATATGTCATTCTTGTGTTCCTTGGCATAGAACATGTAAATAGTGTTGAGCAGTGTTGTAAAAGAAGTTCTACATCAACTATGTCACACTTGAATTCCTTGGAAGTGGAATTCAACAATTTTTACATACTGTATGGTTCATCTGGCAAAGGAAGCACAGTTCATAGACTTGTGTCATAATGATTTATAACATAGGAATATGAAATTAGAAGAATAATACTTTTATTCAAATATTAGTTTGTCTAAAATAATGGCTATAGCTAATGCTGACTGACATGATATTTGAGAGAGCAACTTCCGTAATCCTGGGATTTTTAAAAATCCCTTTAAAGATCACATTTTGAAACCTTAAATTAATAGCAAATGTAAAGTCCTTACCATTCCTGGATTTCCCTGCTCTTTTTCACTTATTAAAGAAAACAGGGGACTAAATTTTACTGCTTGCAGGTCAATACAGAAGGAACAAAGAGATTATCTTGACCATCATCTGAAAGTGGAGTACTTTCATATCTACACCTTGGTATAAAAGCATATGGCTTCTGGCATACCTGATGGACCTCCCTGATCTAAAACTGTATGCAATGTAGGTTAACAGCTGTGTCTTTTGTACCTGTTAAAGTCACAAATGTGAGTGATATGGACAATATACTCCTCAAAAATGTGTGAAATCCTACAGAAACTGCAACAAAAAAAATCTCCCAACCGTTGGCATATAGAAGTAGCATACATTAAATGCATCTTACCAGAAGTATATTCATCTACCTAAAATGAGAATGGAAGCAGGACAATAACTACAAACATAAGCAAATAATTTATTACAGTTAACTGGAAGTTGAGCACAAATCTTTGGGCCTGTGTTTATGGACTGACTATATGCTCACCTGGGACCACACTGGCCATTTAGCTTAATCTGTGGATTTGTGCAAGAGATTTAGTGCATTTTCCATCAGAGCTGGAAACATGCCAGAATGGGGTTTGTATGCATGTAAAAAATTCAGAATCTTTAACTTCAGATGCTGCTTTTCTAGTTCATTTGATGTTTACAATGTGCATCCATGGATCTCACATTCCACTTGCCTTGGATGGGGGCGACACAGGACATTTTATCAGAAATCTCTAGCGGTGTATAACAGTTCCAGAAATGTTGCTCAGAGTGCAACTGGAAGGACCAACATTTTAAAGGCAAGGTAATGCATTAAAGGTTTCATCTGAAAATGAATTTTCATGTCCATAAATTTTTAAAATAAAATGTATCTTCATATATCTTACATAAAGGAAACTCAATCTAATTTCAAAGACCCAATAGAAAAATTACATAAATAATATCTTTTTTTCTTGGAATCTGTTTCTAATCTGAGGATTCTCAAAAACATCTTCTTGTCCTTGTAGAAATATTGTGCATCCTTTTCTATCCCAAACACAGTGAAAACAGTCTTCAAGCTATATGGCAATATATTTTGTATATCTGGTACCTTACCTTGTTAAAGAGTTGTTGAAAAGTTTAGACTTCAGATACCTAAAGGAAAAAGTAAGAATACACAACAGTACCAAAGGAATTCTTCTGAGTGAATCCTGGAATTTGTCAAGAATAGAGTGATCAATACGTGCCACATTTTTGCTCTGATTTTCTTTGTAGTGAAATAATAAAATACATTTTCCAGCAGAAAATTCACAGTGTTTTAGGTAACCGTGACTGTTTTCAGTTTTGTCACTTTCAGTTTAAATTAATTAAAATACTGTGATAAGTACAGAGAGTATTTGCTTGCTTAAGTAGTTGCTGACTTAATAGCAGCAATGGTATTCTACTATATAAATATCTGTAGATTGTTCTATATGATCAAGCATGTCTTGTGCTGCATTTTAGAAATCACTATTATATCCCAACTGTTGTTAGTCTAGCATTTTTGTACCCTGCTGTCTCACAAGTTTTCTGGCCGCATTTGTCAGTTCATTTGGCTTCCTTCTACTCCTTTCCAATCTGTCAGCAGCTTTGCAACATTTTCATTTCTGCTAGCTGCATTGGTTAGATTCCCCTCAGTGTTCAATCTGTTCTGCATTCATTTTGCCATGTTCTGTGCTGAATTTGTAGTTGTGTCTAGAAATAGTAACTGACAGTTGGTCAGTTGGAAAATGGGACAACTAAGAAATGATGGCATTCATTTAATGTACTTAAAGCAAAAATGACAAATCATATATAGGATAATATAGTAATAAAGTACTTAATTTACTACTGAATACTATGATTGAATTTTCTTGGTCGAGTGAAATTCTGCTTTTTTTTTAGAAAATCTTAACACCTTGTAATTCACAGTCTCCATCTTTAAACTTACACCACGATCTGTAAAATAGCCCCAAATACAGCTAGCTATCGAGATGTCATGATCCCAGGTATCAAACAGAAAATGAGGATTTGCTCCAGTCTTCCATGTCCACTGACTCCAAAGTAGGTTAACTGGGAGTTTTTTCTATTGCCCATGTACATTTATATTGCTCTATCAGTTGACTATGGTTTGGGACTTGCATATCAGCTGAGCACATCCTATCAGCAGTATGTCATTTTAGTGCAGTATTAGATAATCACGCAACTCGGAGCACTGGCATTCTTTTTCTTTAAAGGCATAACCTTTACATTTGGAAAATTAAGTTAATATTTTCAAAGCATTGTAGATACTGAAAAAAAAACAACCCATAAAAATAATTGTTCTCTCAAAACAATACCAGACTGATGAACCCCCTGAAACATAACCCTTGGGCCTTCCTTTCTGTAAGTACATATCAAAACCACATGTTTGTTTCCAACTAGCAACAATTTGGAAACAGAGATGCTTGTCTGTTTAGCACAGTGATACTGTATCATAGCATCTACTTCTGCTATCAGAAATGCTTCTTTATTAAAACACATGCATTTGTGTTAAGAACATGCCAGAAAATGAATACTAAAATGCTCCCTAGGAAATCTTTTATTCAAAGATGTGCTCAGATTGTTAGTTAGGAAGCCCTTTTGCATGAAAGCTGTGCTGGAAACATTCATTAGAGTAACCACTTTAAGAAACAGGACGTACTATGAAAGTACATCTTTTTTTAGGTCATGTAAACCAGATAACATTGCATGTGTCACACTCAGGAGTTTTTAAGAACAATTGTCTTTGGACAGATACTCAAGGACTGAAAAGAAAGAACTAGAGATGTCAACAGCTAGGCTAGCACTATTCTAGTTTAAATAATGAACACCACACTGAAAGAAAGATATAATAAGGGGATTTTGAAGTTGCCATAATTTGAAGAGAAAAAAAAAAAAAGAGAGAGGCATATTGTAATGTAACAGATATTTATGAACAGATAATATCATGGTCTTCTTTTAAAGTTTCTCAGTGATGAGGTCATTTTTGGGACACAGTGCTGTTACTTTTTTGTGTTATTTACAACTTCATTACTAAATATGGACATGACTTAGAATTCTAGGTTTTCTTCAGGCTAATGGGTAAAATCAGATAAACACATCAGGCCAAATGTTCACCAGATGTTTGAAGTGGCTCAGAAAAATTGCATCTATAATATAACTGAATTGTCAGAAAAGTGAGTAAACATTCTCAGTGTAAGTAATCTGAAAGTGCATGAAAGTGACATAGGACACTTGGAAAAATTGATGCAATGTAGATTAGATGTGAGTTTTAGCACTATTTCCAAATGCTGTCGTATTCTAATGCTTGCATTAGAATATACTGGTCTGAAAAGTACAATTATGTTTCACTACAATATGAATTTCAATAAAGCTTGCTATTTGGGAGACAATTTGCATCAAAAAATCAATAAAGAAATGATGGTGGGGTTAGTGTAGTATAGACGAGGTGATATAATACTCAGAAATCTTTCAGATTAGTGAAATGGGTCATTTGACAGGTAACTTCAGTTGATTTTGGCACAATGCAGTTAGGTACAAGTTTGGAAGTTTGGTCCATTTATTAGAACAAATAAAAACTAAATACATTACAGATTTTTTGACAAAACCAGACATTACTTACACAGCCTAAGTGTCAGGATTGCTTTGAATCTAGCACAATTTAACAGATATGATATGACCCCCACCTAACATACAATGCATTATTCATTCAGATTACCTATCTTGCTCAAATACATATTTTCATTTATTTTTAAGTTTCCAACTCAAGATTTCATGTATTTTAAACTACTTTACAATTTCAGAGAACTATTTATGCATTTGAATTGATAGTAGGGATAGGGAATTTTTCCAAACATGCATTGTTTAGAACTCAAACAAAACATGCTATCAGTTTTCTGTTCAACGGGTCTTTAGTTGAGTAAATATTCTGGCTGTATATTTTGGGCAGCCATATGAAGAAGGCCTTTTGGGCAGGAGTTGGTGATATGCTGAGTCAGCATGACTTCTGGCTTCAGGAGAACACTTCTGGAATAGCTTATATTTTACTAAAAAACACCTACAGAAATAAACTGTTGTCAACGTTTTGCATGCAGTTCATTCAGATCTGCTTTTGTAACAGAAACCTTTGAATTCGTTATTTTGTCTTTTTCTGTTGTGGCTTTACAGAATCCTTTTTCTGTACATGTATAATATTCTTCCCATTGAAACCCAAAAGTAGAGATTGAAATGATGTCTTACAAGGAAGTACTGTTTGTATTCTTTGCAATTTATATAAAACCATTTTGCCCCAGGGAAGTCAATGTTATTCTCTTGTTTCTCAGTGTTATGCTGCTGACCGGATACTTTCCAGCTTATAATTTCTTGTATTAACAAGGGGTCATTCAGTAATCAGATCATACACAATGATTCTAAAGCATTAAGAAAATAATAAATGCAAGCTTAGATTAAAAAGGAAAATATATTTTGCTTATTAGTACCTTTTCTGTTACCGTTAGCTGATTAATCACATTGATGAAGTTTTGAAATAGGTTTTATAATTATAGCTGGGGGCTTTTATTTACTCAGAGTCCAATAGGTAAATAGAAACCATGTCTTTACTGAGCTTGCTTTATTTCTGTTACAAACCACAACTCAATATTCATACTTTCTTCAATACAATTTTGAAATCTTTTATCACTATGTATAGTAGTTAAAATTATTTCTAGATTGTTTTGATTTGGCTTTGGGTCAGTAGACTGGTTCCCGGTGGACCTTTTGCTCATATTACCAGTTCAAGAAAGAAAAATACATAGAAAATAAGGAGAAGGGGCTTGTTCAGGACCAAACTTAGTTTTAAGACAGTATCAGTGCACCTCAGCAATTTGATAGTCGTGTTACACAGTGAAAAATGGATGCAGTTCGGAAAGATTTTGTTTCTCCTTTATAGTGGCCTACATGTTACAATTCTTCTTGTTTTAACTAAAGATTCAATTGAATTAATACGGTTACTTTCTCAATACTAGTCTTAGAAAAAAATCTAGTTGGAGTCTATAATTTTAATACAGTGGAAGAAGCAAAACAGTAAACCACAGTGATTAGGAAGACTGTGCAATTGGATGCTTGGTTATCCAGTTGCCTTTCACTGTCACAAAATACGTTAGATATATATGGAGATGCAGGACTATGGTCAGTTAAAATACATAGTTAGGTCAAAAAGTATAGAAAGAAAACATCTACTTTTATGCAGTAGATACTGTTCAGGAGGATAGTTTACATATATGAACACAGGCAATCTATTTGTTGATATTAAGCATGACTCACTATTTGCTCTGCAAGTGTAGCTTCACAAGCAGAGTTGTACCAATAAAGAATTAAAATGATAGATCTTCAAACTACCGTTGTGTTACTTAGTAGTATGCACTGTCTCCACTGTGTATGCACATATGTTCCTGAAATAACAATATTCTGTTGCAGAATATATACATTTTGCAGAGGGTTCATTTAAGTTGCAGTCTCTCTCTATCCTGTAGAAAACGAGTTAAGTTCATCCTGCAAATAATTGTCCTGCTGTTATGAACAGACAGAAGACAATAGAGAAATCATATACAACTATTGTACGTATACTGTGGGTAATCTAAAAGTAGTATAGAAGTCCCCAGTGCTCACATTAGCTCTGCTTTCACTGTTAAGAAAATTCACTCTCACTGCTTCACCACTGCCTCATACAGTGCTCACAACAGAGCACTGGTTTAATAAGGTTTTACTGTAAGTGTTTTATGGAGATCAGGAAGAGCTATCATTTAGTATGAGGAGTGGACACTTACTGTAAACAAACAAAAGCTCTGCAGTGGTTTTTGTTACAGCATGTGATCATAGCAGCCGTATGATTTTTGCTACAGGAGAACAAGAAATCTGTCTTGGAAAAAGTTTCACAGAAAGGCCACAACTTATATGATAAAAGTAAAGTACATTTAACATCAGCTCTTGTAATGAAAGGCGGCTCCAGTGGCCAAAACCAGATTGACATTGACAGAAATGTGAACAGAAAGGTCATACATATGTGTGATCTCTGCTTTTATCAGTATGGATCTTTTGGAGCTTGTCACTTAAGGAAAACTTTGAAGCACATATTAATCTCTTAAGTTTCTTAAAACTGTAAAAAGTTACAATACAGAGATGGTGTCTTTGTTGAAGTACAAGAATTTATTTCTATTCAAGTTTCCACTTGATGGTAAGTGCCTGCCATCATACAAGAAATTTAACACCCTATGCTGAAGAGATACAAGTGAACAGTAAGCTAAGGTGCAACAAAGGTTTTATTTTGTTTCATAGATTGCAGTTAACCTGTTTTTCCTATTGTCCCTCTAGCTGTTATTAGTCACCAAATCATTTATTGTGGAAGGGCAAAAAGTAAGTAATGAGAAATGGTTTAAAGGCCAGACAGCCAAGTTATTTATGTAGGCAAACAACAGTAGACAGCAACAGAGAAGAATGTGCAGAGTTCTGATAGGAGTTAAACAAAAGAAAATAAAAATGCAGTAAAGATGTTTAGAGAACAGTGACATGGTCATTGCAACAGGCAATTAAAAAAAGGCTATTGCAGTCATGTTTTGCATGAACTGAAGAAAGTGAGAATATTCCCTTCTAAGAGATGAGTTCCAAAGGTCAGAAGATAAAGGATCGTGCCCAAGATCGTTAGGGAAGAGATCAGTATGTGAATGTGGCCAGAGGACTCTTGAGTGGCAGATCCTGTCCCTGTTAAAAGGAAGTGGCATGTTCTGTTTTGACATTGCTAACATTGGTGAAGGCAATGCCAATAAATCAAGCAAGAAAACTCACAAAATCATAAAACCATAGAATAATTTAGGTTGGAAAAGACTTAAGGAGTCTAATCCCTTGCTAAATCAAAGCTAATTTCAAAGTTAGACAAGATAGTTTCATGTTTTTTCCAGGCAAATTTTTAATATTTTCAAGGATGGAGATAACTCAGTCTCTGGACAGCCTCGCTCAGGTATTGACTGTGTTTGTTGTGAATATTTTTTTGTTTTAATATCTGACCAGAGTCCCCACTGCTGCAGCATGAGGTGATTTTCTTGGGTCACTGTGTGCACAGCACTCTGGCTGTGAGTTTTCTGTGACCAGATGTTAAATAAAGTCAAGGTAAACAATAACCACTGCTTTCTCCTTGGCCACGCAGACACTCATCTCATAATAGAAATTGTACCAACCGATCAGATGAAATTTGCCCCTGGTAAATCTATGGTAGGTATTCTCAGTCACATTTTTCTACTTTATGTGCCTTTTGAGAAAGATACACTCAAAAATCCTCCCAAGGGGAGAGATTAGGCTGACCAGTCTGTAGAACCCAGAATCTTCTTTCATGCCTTTTTTTGAAGATGGATGCGGTATTTGTTTTTATTTCTAGTCTGAGATTAGACCACCTCGGTGAAGACCAAGGTAAAACATTTAGTGAGTGCCTTAGGTTTTATCAGGTCAGTTGTGCTTAAGTCCTCAGTTTCACTGAGCAGTAAGTCCACATTTTCCAATTTTGTTGCCAGTGTGTCTACAAGAGCCTTTCTTATCACCCTTTACATCCTATTCCAGGTTCTGATGGACTTTAGATTTCCTAATTCTGTTCCTACATACCCAGGGTATGTATTGCTATATCCCCCTTCTGTATTCCTCCCAGGATGGCTTGACCCTGTGTTCAATTTCCGTACAGTTTATGTGTATGAGCTCAGGCAGGGGTTCCTCATTTCCATGTTGACCTTCTGCCATATCTGCTTGGCTTCTTGCCATTGCAACAACCCCCTACCGTTCTAGAAGATCAATAAACCAAATATTGGAGACTGGTCTAGAATATAAGGGCAGATTTGAGTCATGCAAATAGGAACAAAAAATATTTTTGCTTAGAGGAGTAAGCTGAGAAAAGCTAAACAGTTTTTCTATATCTTACCTGCAGACATTTAATGAGTTAAGCTTTTGTAGAAGTCCTTGGATGCAAAAAAATATATAACAATTTTTTTTGACTTGTACCAATAACCTGAACAGAAAAGGTTTCATGTTTTTCTATGATGCAGTAAAAGGAAACACAGTATAAAATTAATATACTTCTAACAGTTAAGTAGAACTGAAGTTTAAGAGAGAAAGCAATAATAATAACTATTATTATTAAAAAAAAAATCAAACACAAAAATCACCGAACACAATGCACTACATTATTTTGATCACAGAAAAAGCAGTTTTCAGCTGTAGATGGACTTGCTCAGAGATTGCAGGAGAGAAGTATTTTCAGGCTGTTGGAATCTTCTTTGTCACTTGTTCTAAATGTTAAAGGTGGATTATAATTTTCATTTAAAGTAATTTTAAATAGTGTAACAATATAAGCACATGTACAAATATATGTAGGTATGAAGAAAACATCTCATTGTAATGGAATTACCTGTATGAAATTTTATGGCAGGGTTTACAACAGCTACTGGAAAATATATTGAAGTATTCAGTATTTTAATTAGCCTTTCCTACTTCCTTTCCCAGGCGTGCAAAAGTTCAGATGATAGCTCCTTGGCCTTCAAAAAAAAATTACAATGTAGACAAGTACGAATTCACAGTAAAGAAATTAGTAGTACATAAGTCCCCAACAAGCATTTGAGACTGCCTTAATCATGTATTAGAAGTGGAACACCGTGACAGGGAAGTGTGTGAGCTTCCTGTTGTAAATAATTCCTTTATTTGCTTCAGATAATTTCATTAGCTATCTAATCTTTCTTTCATAATATTTCAATAGATTCAATACGGCAAACTATCTTCAAGTTTTCTAAACAAGTGCTGCAAGTATATCAGGAATTTATAAGCTTCAAATAAATATTGTTCTTTTTTGAATGAGTAGTTGCCAAGAGATCAGTTCGGCTTTAAGCTGTTAGGTTTTGTCCAGTAATGTATGTTCTGATACTAAACCAGTAACACCATGCTAACAGCAATGGCTGAAACTATAGACACAAAAATGTAGAAATTCGAAAACCTGCCTCAAAATTTCACTCAAGTCAGTGAGCAACAGATGCATTTCCTTCATGTAAAGATCTACCAAAATCACATTTCTAAGTGCTAGAAGGCTTCTTATGTCTTTAAAACAGAGTTCACTTAAGTGAAGGATATTATCATTGTTATGATTGCTGCTAGTAGTAGTATTCAAACCAGTAGGAAACCAAATATTTACAGAATATAATATATTGTATTTACTGGGAATACATAAATGAGGATACTTGGTAGAATTTATTTATATTTCTAGAGAAATCTTACCAATCTTAATGAGCTTAGTCCGACCCACTTTCAACTAGAGACCCTTTGCAGATGTGGGATCTTGCCCAGAGTATGATAAAAAGTGTGGAGATTTTGATATTGGGGTTTAAATTTTTGATCAATTTTGGATATTTTGATCATATTTTTTATATTTGTGATTTTAGTTAGTTTACCTTACAGAAGGCAAACTTACTGTGTTATTATTGTAAACTGGTTGAATAAATTACTTAAGCATAATGGATTTTGTAGTGATTTTGTAGTGCAAGTATCCAAAAATCATGTATCATATATCTTTTTTTTTTTTACCCATGATTATGACACGAGTTAAAAGCTATTTTGACATACCTTTTGTTTCACATCCTTCTGTTCTTTATAGTTAATGAGCCTTACAAGCTCTTCCCTGCATGTGAATTCAAGAAGATTAAAACATTGGTACATCTGACATCAGTTAGTAACTGAACTAACTGAAGAATCCAAACCAGGATGACTATTTTAATCTCTAACTACTGTGTTCTGTATTATGACTCAAGTATACTTGTGTGATTCACTCATAACTACTGCCATTCTCCTAAGACTGTCATTAGAAGCCAGGGAACTGAAATGATAGTAGCACTTATCACTCCAGTCACACTCCACTGGAAACACCAGTGTGCTTGTAAGGAACAAGAGGGTAAGGAACCTCTCTGAGACTTACTCTGAGGGACTGTGAGGGACTGCTAAAAAAAAAAAGGGGAATCAACAAATGAAACAAACACCCCCGACCCACATTATGAAAAAAAAACCAACATAAAAATCACACACATACAAAACAGAGCTTAAAAAAAGATGACAGCAAGTGAACTAACATATTCTGAGATGCACTAGAAACATGGTCTTGAGAAAAAGCAGGAAGATTGGTTTTGGATGAATTTTGATTAGTTGGGTGCTTTGCAAAAAAGACATGACTTCATCAAAGAAATCATGAGCTGTCTGTATTATCTACTAGGCTTCCTACCAGGAAACGGAGTTTTGACCTGCTTGCTCTGTTAAAAAAAAAAGTTATGATATTAAGAGCTGTTCATACAGATAAATATTGACCATTTGATGTTTTATGGTCAAGGAATATAAGTAATCTAACTAACTGAAATTATTGTTTGCGGCATCTGGATATTGGCGCTTCATTTCACCAAAGGACAGCCTCATTGGAGCATGTTTTATTTTTTTCAGGAAAGGAGTAAGTTCCATGTGAAATATGACATCTGTTGCCATCATTAACATACAAATAAGATCTGAGAACTAGAGCATTCTGTTTCAGGTAGTTTTCTGTGGCTGATGTCAGGATGTTGACAAGTGTCTTGTTCAATTCCCTTCTCCTGATAGCTGGTGTTTTCAGTTTCCTGGTATCTAGTGAAACACCTTGGCATGTGGATTTGTGAAAAAAATGTATATATTACTAGTTCAACTAGTAACACATTCTCTTGCAGGCATGAAAAATGTCACTGTTGAAGATTTAGTAAGGTAGAAAACCAGAGTTTTAAATTTATTCCTGGAGGTAGGTTCTAAAGCTGTTGTACAAAATGCAGAAGATCTAGATTATGTAAACCAAAACTGAAGTGTGGGGTCACTGTGGTCATTATTCTCTTTCTCCTACCTGAGCTATCTTTTGTACTTGCTGACTAGTTCCCAAATACAAAGTTCATTGAACCATAATGTTAAATGAAGCTGTGTAAGCTCTTAGAAAATTAATGTTGGGGTGTTGTATTTTTGGGGGTTTTGCTTGCTTGGCTAGTTGGTTGGTTTGTTGTTGTTGGTTGATTGTTTGTTTTATAGTAAACACTGAGTACATTATTTGAATTACAATACCAGAAGGAACTTGTAGGTTTGGGTAGAACTTTGTGACATACTACATGGAGACTGAAGTGAGATTTAGACTACAAAGTGGGTTACTTAACAGTCTATTCCATCTGTCAAAGAGAGAAAAAATTAGATATTAATGAATTTTCATTTCTGATAGAATGTCATGAAAGAGAACTTTGATTTTTTTTTTTTTTTTTTTTTTTTTTATTTTTTTTTAATTTAAGTTATGTTGGCATGGTATTCCCATATTTTTGTATCCAGCTTGGGACATTATAGTCAGGGGGACTGTACAATCATATGGGTGCAAAACTAGCTGAATCATTGGCCTCAAAAGATACCAGGTAATAGTTCAAAATCTGCCCTGAAGGTGCTTAAAACTGGAGTTTCTTGGAGATCTATCATGATAAATATCTTTAGCAATGACCTGGAAGAGGAGTTGGAATGTACTCTTGTAATGGCTGTGACTGATGCCAAACTGGGGCGTGCTGTTGATATTCTTCGGGGTAAGATTGCCATTCAGAGGGAACCAGGCAAGTTAGAGAAATGGACTAATAGGAACTTTGTAAAATTTAGTAAGAACAAAAGGAAAGTTCTGTGTCTTGGATGGAGTAATCCCTTGGATTGGTACAAGCTGAGTACTAACTGATTGGGTAGCAGCTTTGCTCACCAGTCCTGGTGGACAGCGGTGTGCCCTTACAATGCTGAACACTGAAGTCATGGGCTGTATTAACAGGAGCATAGTCAGCAGTGATGATCATCACTCTTTACTCAGCACTCATTAGACCATGACTGGAATACTTGATCCAGTTTTGGGCCCCTAGTACAAGCAAAGTGTTGATTAACTTGAGCATCTGGCAGAATGTCACCAGGGTTATGTCCTTAGAGAGAAGTGGGTTTGTTCAGCCTGCAGAAGAGTAGTCTTTGGGAGGATCTAGTAGCAGCCTGACAGTACCCACAAGTGTAAAAAGGCAGAGACAGATTTCTTGCTGACGTGCACAGCACGTTGATAAGAGGCAGTGAGATTAAAGCAAAATGGGTAAATTAAGGCCAGGTAGAGGACAACCTTTTTGTCCATAAGGATAGTTAAGCCATGGGACTTGGTGGCCAGAGAGGCTGTGGATCATCTTTGGAGGGTTTCAAGACCTGACTGGACAAAACCCCAAGCAATGTTGTCTGAATTCAGTGTTGATCCTGGTTTGAAATAGATGTGGGACTAGATGACTTTCCAAAGTCTTTTCTGATATAGGTAATTCTATAATTAATACATTGGAAAGGAAAATTTCTACCGGCATTAACTCATTTTGATTGTTGGCAGTTCTCCTGTTCTTTTGCTTCCAGACTAAAAAAGCTGGGTGGAAGCTAAGCATTTTTTATCAGCCTTGGTGTTGTCAGTGTAAACATTACTAAATTTGTATGATGCCATGATGTGTAGAGTTCACAGTTTTGCAGAAGTCTGAATTAACACATATAATGATTGAAAGGTATTTTGACACAGTGGCCTAACAGCATTTGGGGACAAAGAGCTCATTTCAACAGATATGATATATAATAGTAATGAAACACATTGCCACATATCCTTGTGGCAAGTTGCTTATTTTTCAGACATCAATGACCTGTTTGGGCTCTTTTCTTATCAAAACCTTGATGTAAAGCTTGTGTTTATTATCTTTAATAAAAGGAATTTGAGAAAGATAGAAAGTTTAAGCCTTTTAAAAAAATAAACACTGGTGTGAAAGGTTATTCCTGTGGCCTGACAAATCCCATGTACTGACTCAAAGAAGTAAAGCCTTAGTGTAAGTTGTTGTCTTGATCAAATTAAGATGCTTTTGCTGTTTTGATTCTAAATAGCATTACAAGAGGGAATTCCTTAGAATGTCTTTCATTTGGAGTGAGTTTCTATGTTTTATACCCTCACAAGACCTTTTTGTTGGTTCTTTTTCTCCAACATAATCTAAAGTTAGAGACTGATACATATTCTGTGGGCTTTGAGTATATTAGAGCATCAGTTCGGAAGATTTACTGTGGTATTTATTATGTCATATTTATTAACTTACGAAGTTCCTCACAGTCAGTGCTCTGGAGCAGCCTTCTATCAGGAAGGTAGGAAACTCAGCATACCTGTAGCAGTGTGGCTCAGTGTCCTGGGAGCTGTATTCCCCTCCTGCCTTCCATGCATTTCCTTTCTGTCACTCCAAAGGGTTAAGCACACCTGATATTTCTGTAAAGCAGACAGGTTTTAACCTTTTAGGCTTACCGAGATCAAGATAATGCTGATGATTTCATGCCATGAAAAAGATAAAATCATAATTGGGAAATGCAGTAAAAAAGAAGTGGCTTATCTCACTCAAGCTACCTCAGGGTCAGCCAGTAGTAGACCCACATTTGGAATTTAGAAGTTCTTAAAGCCTGAGAAAGCTTTTTCTTTCTCTTCCATTTTCACAACTTTACACTCCGTGTAATGATTGGCCTTTCTACAAGAAGTCATTTTTTTGCAATTGCTGATATCATAGTCAGGGTTCTCATTTGACATTTTAAAAATAATATTTATTGTAAAGAGAATAGACAGTTTTATGGGAAAGCTGATTTCACTGCAGGAAGTTTAAAAATATAACCAAAACATCTGATCTACTGTAATAGACACTTTTCTCTGTGTAACTTAATCATTTTGATCAATAGCGCATGAAAATTTCCTATTTCATGGGATCACAAGTTATTTTTTCCCCCTACTTCAAGTGAGGCATACTTTCAAGTACAAAGCTCGACATACTCTTTCAGACAGCAATCAGCAACCATTTTATTTCATCAGTGGTTCTGTGATGCCAAGGGAATCTGAAAGAATATCTGCAAAAAGGTGCCAAGAGTGATCATGGGCATTCCAGCGCAGGTTGCAAAGAGCACATCAGTTGTAGCTCAGAACTGTAAGCATTTAGATTAAGACTTTTAGAAGCGTGTTGGTGATTGAAACATGTTAAATTACAGCAGCTGTTTCAGATTTTCTTCAGCCAAGTAAACAGCTGTCAAAACTATACTCTCAAAGAAACAGACATTGGCAATGAAGGGTGCTGAATTTATTTGAATTCATTTAGATGAAGATTTCCCTCGTTATCTGACATGTACTTGCAAGTCCACACGTATTTAATACAAGAACATAAGTAAACTGTGATTGTTTTCTAGTGGGTCTTTTAAAAACTAATGTCTTACATGAATATTTCTGACAGAAAGTAGTTTGGCCCATATAGAAAAAGGCAGATTTGAACTTGTTTTCCAAAATTCCAGTAAAAATTTTAGAACTTGTGAGAAATAGAGCTCCAGCATGGCTACAGAACAATTTTTTTAGATGATTTAATGCTTTTAGGTGAAATAGATGGATTAGAAATACAGTATGTCTTGTCAATTTTACTCTTCTACTTTTGTTTACATTTTTTATTTCCAGATATTGTGAAACAATGAGAAATGAGTTATAGATGTAAATAGGGAAAGAAGAAAGGCTTTATTAGAAGGATACTCTTCTACAAAGGACAGCGTGTTTAAAACTTTTTAAATACGTGATGGGCCAAATCTTCTCAAGTTAGTCTTTTGGTGAGTTGTGGGAAGTAAAGTTCAATAAAGGAAGAAGCTTCCTAAGAGGTTGAAGATCAAAACATAAAGTGTGTAGGAGATCTCTTCTTCATTTCCCATCCAACTGAAGTGAAGGATAATAGTGGATTTGCTCCCTTAAAGAACAAGTGTTTTCCATATTGAGAAAAAGAGTAGTTTTAACATGTAGTATGAGTTATATTAAAAACTGAATGCCCCATACTCAATTGCAGGTAAAATATTGAACATTTTTTTCACTCTGACTTGGTGTGTCATGTCTTTAACAGTGTAACACAGTTGAACAGAGAACAAATCTTGAGTATTTGATCCCGGAAGGTATAACTTGCACAAATGTTAACAAGTGGAGCATAAAACCCCTCACTCACTCAAAATACAGGGTTCACTGAAAACCCCTGAACTGCAAGACAACAGGCCACAGGCCTTAGTGGGTTGTTTCTGCTTTGGAATGTCATCTCTAGTTACAGAATTTTGCTGTCAGATTTTCAGCCTGAGGGTATAGGATGGCTGTTGGGAGAGTGATGTAGGTGAAGCAACTTGAAAGAGATGCATTATCACTCCATATAAAATATAAGGAGTCCTGTTACTAAGGTGATAATGGTATGTGGCATAAATTAGACAAAGTTTGTAGGTGGAGGCAATTTAATTCTTTAGATTACTTCAGCACACAATCTTACAGGCACGAATGCCTTCTGGTCTGTTTTAGACAGCATAGAAAATTTATCTGCTTCTTCCATTATATCAATTAGTCTAGTAAAAGGTATGTCCTCCACCTAGCAATCTTTTTGCTATCCATGGAATAAAATAGCTTATTTCAACATGTAAAAGTGTAAGCAGCTAAACAATAATCTAAACAGTATGCAAATGTTGAAATGTTAAAATCTCAAAGCACAGTTATTGCAAATTCTTAAAATACAACAGCTATTAAAATAATATTTGTCTAGAGGAATTATTTAAGCACTGGATAATTAAGAATACATTAGGAATATTGTTTTCAAAAGTATTTTCATTACAAGTTTAATAGAATCTTTCGGATTTGCATACTTCAGTGGGACTAAATAAAAATGCAAGTTTCAACATGTGCGATGTGATCTAATTTACATAAAATACACGTTTATAATAAAAATCTAGAGCTCTGTGGGAGTAACCAGGGCTATATTGTAGATAATTAAATCTTTAGCCTAAGTTCATTTAAATATATGGAGGATTTATAGCAATAACTGCACGTAAGAGATTCATGTAAACAAATTTTAGTAAACAGTTAACTGTTTGCAGTGTAAAGGCTTAAAAAAGATTATACATTTCTAGAAAAACAGTTTAACACAGAAGGAGAGAGATAAGCTCACTGGAGTGTGGCTGAATGCACAGGCTATGAGTAATTTCCTGTTCACATTAAACAGCTCAGCTACTCCATAGAGAGTACCTGTGTGAGATGTCACCGGACATCAGAAACCCAGGTTCTGTATAACTTAGGGCAGTGTGAGATCAACAACTCTTTCACATTTCCATCCAATTCAAAGAAAATGGAAACCATGAAATGTGCTGAATTTGGATCATGAGTACCACATATAAAGAAGTTTTTGGACAACTGTATTGCTAATTTCTTGTTTTATGGGGATAGATTGGAGGAAAATGAAAAAGCAGATTTGCTATAATTTAACAGATGTGTATGTGGACCCAGCGGAATTGTTTATGTCGTTCCTAAGCAGACACAGATTAAAAAGAATTGAGGAAGGAGCTGAAGCTATTCTTAAAACTATGTGGACAGCCCTTAATAATGAGCAAAGTTTCATTCAAATTTGTATGCTTCTTATATGAGTCTTTCTGTTACGTTCTATTAATACTATTTGTATCTCAATGCAGGGGATAACCTTAGAGATCTCAATGAGCACAAATAAATGTTACATAGCTCTGACATATAAGCTGAGTATAGTATTTCAATCTATTAACAATAAAGTAAAATTAAAATATCTTAAACCATTCTGTAGATTGATAACACAGTAATGTTATGAAACCTAAGGAACCTTTGGTATCTCCAGTAATATTGTTCCTGTCGATCTGTTTTTTACATAGCAGTTTAGGAGCTATGTACTTACAAATGCGGACTTTGGTGGCTAGGTTTGATAAATGTCAGTGTCTCTGACTGTCCTCACAAAGACTGTAGCAGTCCAGTTCTGATTTCAGTCAGTAGGAAGAGATAAGGAAAGAATCACTCTCTCCCCCACCAATCTGTATCCACTGAGAGTGCTCTCTAGAATGATCTCGGTACCTAGGTTAGTAGTTATGAAGGAAATGTGTGTTCAGAATAGCACAAATTAAAAGATGTACATGCAAAGAATAGAATTAGTGTTTGGTCTCTGTATTCCTAAAATTAATGGCAATTTATTAAAAAAACAATTCTGCACAATTTTCAGTCAGCTTAGTGCAAAGTGTGCCTGCCCGTTAGTTTGAGAACTTAATCCATATGCAGCTACAGCTTTTCTTCAAAAGTTGCTCACAAAGGACATGTGAACATTTTGACAGCAACCTTCTATCTATCTATCTATCTATCTATCTAATATCTATATCTAACTGAACACTCCAGGTAAGTGCTTAACAGGGGAACGCTGAAGCTGGGTTCGAGTTCTCTTCATGCCAGTGTGCCAGTGTTAGATTGATCAGTTAGATCATGGCATACACTGCATCAGGACTATGTGCTTTTACCAGTACTGTCTTCTTTTTTTTCTTTTTTGAATAAGGCGAATATCTTCCTTACTTGTCCTTGGAATACTCAGTGGCAGAAACAAATGACTTACTTAATGCCACACCAGTTTAGTGATTAAATGAGGTTGTGTAATCAACTACACTGTGGAAAAAAAATTACACAGGCTGATGAAAACACGTAAGACATCTTAACAGACTACCTTGTAACCTCTTTTATTTAGCTGTCATAAAGAATAACTTTTGCCACAACAGTATATTGCTAATCTCTCAAATCAATTCTTTCTATGCAGAAAAGATTTCATCAGAGATCTAATCCTGTGCCTGTGTAAATTGGTGAGAAAAATAGAATAGGTTTGAGGCCAATATATGCAGAGAACTATGTAATCTCTGTAAATAAACAGACATTTTACATCCATCACAGGGCAAGGAGCAGCAAGTACTAGAAAAAGACATACATATAATTTGCTTCTGCTAATGTACATTAAGCCTGTGGTTTTACTGGCTTAAGACTTTAGTGCATAATAGTAGATTACACTGAAGTAAACGTTGGAAGGGCAGAAAAGGGATTTCTGTATATTGCAATGCTGTGTCTGCCTGAAAATCTGTGTCTGCCTGAAGAACAGAATGGGGTAGGAAAAATCCCTAGGGTTTGTATTTAATCCAACACCCAGCTAGTAGCTACACACACTGCTTATTTCTTTTCCTGATAACTTTGGAACATCTATTCTGTTTTGACTCCTAAAAGACATAAAATATTTGGAAGACTTTTCCTTCTTGTCACTAGCACAGCAAAGAAGACAAGAACGTCATAGTGAATTCATGCTGCTTTGGCTTAAATATCTTTTTTTTCTTTCCATTTGTGATCTTTTCGTGTTATTTAGAATACCAAGTCTGGCTTTCAAAATGTTAATGCACTGAAAATGGTTAAACATACTGATAGAGTGTCAAAAGACTTAGGATAAATGGTATCTTAACTGACATATGTTAATATTATGTGCCAAGGAAACGTGCCATTTCCCATAGAAGATGGACAATTTGTCGCTGCAGAGTTATCATGTTTCTAAGACACGTGGCTTGTAACTGCTGTTGATACTGTCTTTGTTCGGGCTGAGTAAATGTCACAAGAAATACAATGTGGTGCTGTTTACCTTTGTCATGAGAAGGAAAGACAGATTGCATGTTGACTCTGAGATACCACCATCCTCAGCTGTTCCCAGGGAAGTAGGCTAGGATAGATGGCTGTTCACACAATTACTTCATTTTCCTATTTAAGTATGTTTATTATATATTTTGGAAAAAGGAGAATATATATATGTCTGTATACATAAGATCATCTCAGATAAGAGGTCTTAGCTAACAGAGAGAAACAGTTCTTCAGAAAATCTAACAAGGTAGAAAGTTGAATGGATGTTTCCTTAGCCATTTGCTGCCATTGCTGTCTTGTATGTTTTTTTAATGTTGAGTATGAAAAATAAAGTGTGAGGTTTTGTGTTGGTACCCAGTTCCTTGACAGCAGACTGTCTGGATCATTTATTAATCTCAAAAAAACTACCTAATACAGATATTTTTTCACAAAACTAGGTTCTAGAGAAATATTGAAGTGAGTACATTTATTTCCTAAATGAGAAAAAATGTGTTAATTCTATATACAACAATAAGCTGTTGATTTTTTTCTCTTAGATGCTAGGGTTTTGGGGCTAAATATTTAGTGGAATTGTCCCCAGAATAAGCTTTCCAGAATATACTTTCTTCCAAATACAGAATTGTATAAAAGATATCTCTATATTTTGCTTTTCATCAAATAGCAAAAAAAAAAGTGTGTAAGAAAATATAAAGCACAGTTTACAGAATGAGTAAGTCAAGCTTTGGGTGCCTCTCAAAATGTCTTCAGCTTCTGAAAGAACATGGTTTATTAGTGGACACTTAAACCATACCTTCTAATGCTGTGCTTTCTATGTAGTGCAGTAAATCTTGTCACTTACACCTGTTAAGATTTTCTAAGTATACCATCAAATATATTACATACCAAATGGAATACAGAAAAAGAATATCCTGTCCTGGTTTGAGTGAGAACAAAAACTGATTCTGTTCAGTGATTTTACTTTTCAACTCAGTTCTTCTAACCAACTGCACTGTCTGAAGTCAGCAGCCTGTTTTCACAGACAGTGTCTGCTGCTGGCAATGAGAACACCCCATGGTCAGAGTTACCACCAAGGGTTGGTGTGCAGACCAAGGCCACTGCTGGATCTTGTACCACACTGGGGGTGCAGAAAGTGAAAGGCCGCATGTGCAGGGAGGAGCGGACAGGGCAGGTGACCCTAAACTGACCAACAAGGTATTCCANTTTATGCTGGAGTTATCACCACAGCAAAGGCAAAAACCAAGAGGTGCAGTATCTGGTTACATGCATGTTCCCTGCCAGCCAGCATGCACAAGAGTCCAAACACCACAGGTGCACTCTTGAGCTTTCCTTTATTTGGATCACTATTTTCATGATCTGATTCTGACAAAATATTTGGAGTTGGTGTAGCATGGAGCTTTTCTGTAAGCTAAGAGGTACAACAGTTATTAATGGAAGGAGTTCTGGACAGGCAGGCAGCAGACACAGAAACCTCATTTCTTTAGAACAGCTATCTTCTTTCATATGCTGGTTGCCTTGAATTTTTTTTCCTTTTTCCTTTAAAATGTCCCATTCTTTTATTTATTTATTTTTTAAATTTTCTTTTTTATTTTATTGAAGCTGAATCAAAGTCATTTCAATGCCTTTGAAATGCTGATGTCAGGAGGCTGAGTTATTCATAAAGCTGATGAATA
>VWZY01003575.1:32737-43964 GCA_013399075.1 Chloroceryle aenea
GTACTCTAGGTGGCCCTGCTCTAGCAGGGGGGGTTGGACTAGATGATCTTTCGAGGTCCCTTCCAACCCCTAGGGTTCTGTGATTCTGTGATCTGTGATTTTCTTTTAATAATGGACATAAAAAAAAAACAAACTGGAAGAGTACTTGACGTTTTTACACTGGATTAAGCCTTAATAATGTCCCAGATAAACACCCTGCTAGCTTTCTGATGATTTTATCCCAGAATACATTTTGATATGGATTTTATGTTCCTTCATCAGCTGTATTTCCCAAGAAGTACTGTGTCTTGGTGCAATATGCCAAAATTTATAACTTCTTTTCTAAAGTAACCTTTAGGAGATGTAGAGAGAATCAGTCCTTCCTCTTGAAATGTATTTAATATACTTAATTTGAATTTGTTCAGAAGATAGCACTCCTCAGTCTTAGCACTCTGCTACATACATTAAGCAGCATTTCATTCCTTTGAAGCTGCAATCACCTCTTTGTACCTCAGTGGTACTTAATGGCTTATCGAGGAATGCTTCACACAGCAGTGGCCAGTTTCTTCCCACCTCCTTCCCAGCCAGCTCTGTACTCCTCCATCTTTGATGGTGGTGTCCTCATGACTGACCTTTCTATTTTTTATCAATCTCTGTGTTACCAAATATATTTGAGGAAAACATCTAATTAAAAAAAGTATAGATCTTTTCACCGAGATCAGATATAGTGATGATCAGCTACTTAAATCAGCAATGTAGCTGGAATGAAGAATCCCTGAATCTATCTTTTCCAAGGGTTACAACAAAGCAGTTTAAAAATAAGACTGCTGTTTGAGGTAGTCTGTTGCTTTGGGGAAACATGCTGTTTCAGGTAACAAAGCAAAACCCTTCTTCATATCCTTTCATGATGAGGGTGAGCACAGTCCTAGTTACAGGAATTCTAGTGTTGCCTTAGACAAAACAGAAACACAGTGATAAAGTGCACATGGAAGCTACTGCATGTATTTTAATTCAAAAAGTGTCTTTTCAAAGTCCTGTTTGTATTTATCTTCAATGGCTTTTATGTTACTTTGTCTGATTTTTTATTTAAAATGTAAGACAAAGTGATACAGTCCACATATTCTGCACCTTTCCTGCTTCCAGCCCATTCCCTTAGAGCTATCTTTTCTGCTACTTTGATAAAGATGACTTTTTTTTTTTTTCCTACTCTTTTTAATCCTTGGTTATGTATCCTGGATTTGGTTTGGGTTAACTATCAGAAACAGCTGCTGGCCTACACAGTTGGGAAGGGCTGTAGCTGGTAGAGGCCACGGCTGGGATAAACACCATTCCAGCCAATGGGATATGGGATATCAACACCATACTGATGTCATGCCTCTGTATGAGGGGAGGGCTGGCCTAGCGTGCCCATTTTCAGCTTGCTTCAGTGTGGCTGGAACAGTGATAGTGGCATCTTGGGTACATTTTCAGCCTTCCTGGCTTCTAATACTCGCTTTGCATATTGTATCATTAGTACTGTTGTTTTCTTCTCTCTGTGTTGTTTTATTGAACTGTCATTATCTCAGACCTCCCCATCCCACTGGAGCGCAGGAAAGTGGTGGGTGAGTGGCTGCGTGGTGTTTAGCTGCTGGCAGATGATAAACTAGAGTAGTGTGTCTGGTCCACTCTTTTTTTACACTGAAAGATGCTGTTCTTGCCCTAATGCTAGCATGTACAGTAGAACTCCTCTAAGTGTTTTCCTTTTGCTTGATATTGATCTTCTTTTGCTTATACACTGTTTTCTGGTTTGTAGTTCTACTCAGTGTTTCTGTTCCAGTATGATTGCTTGCTGCTTTTAGCCTAAGTAATCTGTCACACTGGATTTTCAATCAAACTCTTCTACAAACAATGTAAACTGTGTTCTGTAAACAGCCATTATATATTTTGTTAGTGAGTCCTTCAGTGGTAGAGGATAGAAAACTTCTGATGACTGTATCTGTCTGTATCATTAGATTTTTTAAAATTGAAAATCCTGTACTTTCCATGATATTTTTCATTTTTCCACAAAAAAAAAAAAATTTCATATTATCTGTACAAATTTTTCCTTTTGTTTTAGTACCTAGGCTGAAATGCACAGTGTGGCTTAATGCTTTTATGCTTATTAAATATCTAAAATGTAACTGCCTTAAATAAAAATCATTTTCTTTGTACAGTCTTTCTACTTAAATCAGTAGCTTTGCTTCAGCAACCTTGAACTTAGCTTGAGTAGTTAACACTGCCAATGGGCACTTTTGTGCTGCCATTATTAAATGAAAAAGTAATTTATGTAATAGGAAATGGTTCAGCACAAATACCCAGTGGGTTAAGCTCTATATAGCTCTGCAGTTAAAAGTTACTTTACTGAAAATGTGATGAGCTTCTGAGCACCAAGGTGTTTACTGCTTCCTGCAATGAGAAATTTTGCCAGTCAAGTTTGTGCAGCTCTTCCACTGAAACTAAACATTTAACATTTAAGCTAAGTGTATAGATAAATGTATAACTTTTTTTTTTTGAGCAAGCACTTACAAATTGAATTTTTTTTTCACATCTTGTATATAAGATTCTAACTAATTTAATTCGCTAAAACCTTTAGTCACTACAGCTGTTAAAACCTCACTTGATGTTTGATTTGATTAGCATAGAGCTGTGAAAAATAGGCTGAAGATGAAGATTTGCTACAGAGAATATAATGTGAGCATCATTTATTAAACAGCGAGGTAGAGTTGGTATCAATAGGCACACATGAAAGTGGATGTTGTGTGAAAGTTGTGGTCTAGCAGGAGATGCTTTTTCATTAATAAAGCACATGATGCAGATTGACATTAATGCAAACTGCAGGAAGATGAATGGAGTAACAACCCTGTCGATAGACTGAACTGAAAGTAGAGTGATGTGGCCACAGTTGTGTTCACGTAAAGGAGCTATCAGGAATGAGGATATGGGTCAAAGGAACAGCTGGCCCGGACAGAATCTACTCATTTGGTGTCTGCCTGGGAGAGTTCTCAGTGAGAAAATCTTCCTCCCTTATCAAAAACAGAATGTTTAATTTGGGGTAGTTCTGTGCACCTATTATGTGCCTTACCTTTCATAACCTTTTCAACAGATGAACTATCTTAGGATATGAGTAGCAGTAGGATTTAAAGTAAATCAGAGTACTTTGGGATGGAAGAGACCTTTAAAGGTCCTCTAGTCCAACCCTCCTACCATGGGCAGGGACACCCCCCACTAGACCAGGTTGCCTCAAGCCCTATCCAAACTGGTCCAGAACACTTCCAGGGATAAGGCATCTACTATCTCTGGGATAGCCATTCCAGTGTTTCACCACCCTCACTGTAAAAAATGTCTTCCTTATATCAAGTCTGAATCTACCTCCTTTCAGTTGAAAAGCATTATGCCTTGTCACATTAGGTCCTGATAAAAATAATTGTCCCCATCTTTCTCATAAGCTCCCTTTAAGAATTGCAAAGTTGCAATAAGGAGAATGTATGCAAGCACAGAAGTTGCCAGAATTCGAATGCAAGAGCAGGTTGGCTGTGTTCACCTAAAAGGAGTTTTTATCAGGTTTGAAGCAACCAGCACCACCACATCTGCAGAAATGTAAAACAGTTGGAACTGACTATGGTGTCTCTGAAAAAAAGAACACCTCCAACCACAGAAATAGCTACATGTAAGATCCAAGGAAACAATGGTTTCTCTTTGTCACAGTTTAGGGTCAGGGTGGCCCCTTAGACCTATAACAGNGCTGAGTAGGACATATATGGTCTGGAATACCTCGTTGGTCAGTTTGGGGTCACTTGCCCTGTCCGCTCCTCCCTGCAGGTTCAGCCTTTCACTTTCTGCACCCCCCAGTGTGGTACAAGATCCAGCAGTGGCCTTGGTCTGCACACCAAGCCTTGGTAGTAACTCTGACCATGGGGTGTTCTCACTGCCAGCAGCAGACACTGTCTGCGAAAACAGGCTGCTGACTTCAGACAGTGCAGTTGATTAGAAGAACTGAGATGAAAAGTAAAATCACTGAACAGAATCAGTTTCTGTTCTAACTCAAACTAGGACACTCATCTGGAAAAGGTTTGATTTTTTTTTTTGGCAATAAAATACAGTTGTCTGCATTTAACACTAAGAAGATACAGTTGCTTTAAAACATATTCTTTGTTAACTGTGAGGTGTTTCATTATGTCTCCCTTGTTCTAAGAAAATCAGGAAGGTTCTCAAGGAAAAGCAAAATTGAAGACGTAAGTGGCTTAACATAAATGATAACAGTAGTTACAATCAAGGTAAGAACACAGAGTATGGCCAGGGCATTTTCTCAAAGCAATCCAGATAATTACTGAAATCCACCTAAGAGCTGTCTAAATGAACAAACGAATGAATGATATGAGTATTTAAGGCAACACAAAATCTGTTTTACTGTCCAGATTTAAGTGTTTCAGATATATGGGAGTAGCCTTTTCTTCAGTAGCTTATGTTGGAAATTTTTTCTTGGTTGCTTAGAGAAGAGAGCTCTGTCTGTATGACAGATTTTTTAATGCCCTGTAAAGTAGTTTGTTCTCCTGCTCCTTCCTCTTTGGATTGCCCTTGAATTTAAGGTTGTTCAAATAAACGTCCATGTTTTGCCAGCGACTTTGGCTGAACTAGTAGGGAATGTTTTGTCCATCTTAATAAACAAAGGGCACATTGGTTTGTAAAGAACAGGCAATTTGCCAGTGCCTGGAAGTTACTGATGGTAGTTTGTTTGTTTGCCCTCAATTGTCCCCTTCCATTATGTTAGATGATTATGAAAAATTTCAATAGGTGAAATTACACATTTGTGAAAGCGATGTCAAATGGATTGTTTGGGCAGATACATTAGTGATTTTAAAACAAAATGTGGCCATCAGCATAATCAGTTTGGAACAGAAGATGCAGCAAAGATTCCTCCCAAAATTACCTTGTTTGACTTGCTAATTTAATCACTAGTGCTGAAGCAAAGGCTGAAGTTGTCAGTGGAAGAGGCAAGTGTCTCCCACTGCCGTTGTTAAAGTTTCTGTCTGATTTGAAAGGAAATTATGAATAAGATATGGTTGGGGGCAATCGGCAAAGGCATTTTCCAGTTGGGCAGGGAGAGTGTTATACTCATCAGGTGTATGAATTTAATTAGGAGCTGTTGCAGTAAGAGCCCGCCTAACAAAGTTCTGGTTTTCACTGACTAAAGAGAGGTGTTTTAGCATTAGTTCATGCACGGATTTAGAACGTGCACAATTACCTCCAGATAAAAATACAGGCCAGTTTTATTAATGTGGCATCCTTTGCACTTGGCTTATATGGTTGACTGTCTTTGATTTGAATTGCAATAAAATTGATTTGTCTTGTATTCCCTACATGCTTACTCTAGGAAAAAAAGATTTTTAAGAGTGAAAACAAGGCTTTGGTTGACTGTAGGCAACAGATAGTGTTGAATAGCAGTGCCTGAATCGAGATGTCCACATCAAATTTTTTCTTACTTACTCTGTTGCCATTTCAAAGACGAAAAACATATCACTTGGCTGGAGTTATTTGGTAATAAACAGCATAAAGACATGAAGTAGCTTTGAATTCATAACATGGACCTGCATTACTTTTGCTATTCATCACTGTAGGAATAATTATTGAAATAATCAGCATTGACTGTACTTACGAATATTATTTTTCTTAGTAAAGGAAGGTCCATGTGTGTTGGGAATTGAATTAATGAAATGCAGAGGAAACATATTTTGCCTTAAAATAAGAGAATTGATAACACACAAACCTTCTTTATACTTGCAAAGCTGATTGTTAATCACTGAATTATTTTACATTTAGAGCTTCTGTTTCATTCTAGTATTTTCTCAGCACCAGGAGAGATTTATTGGTCAGTATTTCTGATAAAGGTAAATATGCAAACTGTATTAAATTCTTAAGGAGCTGGTGTAGAAGGAGAACCCTGTGATCTTCCAACATTGATCATTCCACTTTTCACAAAATACTCTTTGGGCAATCTCTCTGGATTTTTCTTTTTCAGAATTGAAATAGGAAAACTATGCACATTTGAAGACTTGTTTATGCCGACCCTGTATCTAGAGCCTGTATACTGTGCAAACTCAGGGAACCTCCATATACTTGACAAAAGCCTCCTTTCGTAGTGCTTTTTTCCAAGGATTAACAGATATGCAATCAAACAATTTCGACCAGTTAGCATACTGTACGTATGAAATAATGAATGGACTTCCCTTATTCGTACTGTGAATGATGTACATTTCCCTAGTGCTCATCCTGGCAGTAATTCTAAAATTTCATGCTATGAGATGAATTTTAATTATACAATTACTCTTAAGATGGCAGTTGTATTATAAGAATCCTAGGTTTTGCTTTGTCTCTTCTCTCTCTCTAGTAAAAAAAAAAAAAAAAGGAAAATTATATAAGACAATATAGTTTATATAAGAATTAGTACAGTGTTTATGTGCAGCTTGCTAGTTCATTTCTCTGCTTATTTATTCCATCTATTAGTCATGTTAGTACAAATTTAAATAATGTCTTGCTCATCAGCTTTGCTGACATGACTGGCTTCATTGTTTCACTGTTACTGATCTTTATTTCAAATCATTATCTAATCTGTTTAACAAGGGTGATTCTAGTCCTGTTCTAGTAGCTAAATGGTAGTCTTCAGGTAAAATATCATAGCTCCCTCAAGCCTTAAAGGTAAAAAGACACAAAATAATGTTCTTCTATTTCCAGAGTAAACATCTCAAATTAGCCAGAAAACAGCAGGGTCTCTATTTCCGTCCAACACCCATTCACCAATTAAATGGTACCACCCAGATGTCTGTGGGCTGCATTTCAAACTTAGTTATCTTTGAGATTTCACCCGATTAATACAGTTCATTTTTTCATATGAATGTGTATTTTGGTGGTGGCCAGACTGATTTGCCTTCTGGGTCAGCATACAGTTTGGTAAAGGAACCAAGGAAGAGAGGCCTGAGGTCCGTATTGCAGACACCTGAGAAGCACATGTTCCTTGTGGGAGAGAGCATCTTTCATTTAACAAATGCTACGGCCTTGTGGTTCATGGGTGGCCGTACAGACATCTATTCTGGGAAACACTAAAAGCAAACCTCTGCCACAGTATTTATTATCAGTGTTCATAGAACAAGCTCTAGTAGAAATGCTTTGAGTTGTCAGGCTCATTGAGGCCTTGGTAGCTCCATGATTGCTGTTTGTTGCATCAAAGCTTTGCTTTTCTTGTGCTATTACTAATGTGTGGTTTCTGTTTTAGTGCTCTGTGTTCTTGCTTTCTCAGTAAGGAAGCAGGAGCTGTCTGCCAACTTCAAGAACATCTTTCCCATGAATCTTTTGATGTGATTGCTTTAACCTGTGGCACAGGTTCTTGCTGTCCTATGAAACATTTTTCATTCCTGATAAAGCTCTTAACACAAAGTTGGCCAAAGGGTCCCCAAAAATGTGTAACCAAACCAACTACAATGAAGTTCCTTGTAACCTTGTTTTTTTCAGTAAACCAGAATCAGTATAATTTTTTTATATTACTGTATCCTGATGACTAAGGGCCAGCCTTTAAACCTTCGCAGACCAGGGAGAAAGAAGCAGTCTTTTAATTTTGAATGTATGCCTCCTTCAGTACAAAAGTGAGATAAGATATTGAGAGATGTGTTTGCAAAACTTCTCGCTTCTCTTTTTCACATTTACTAGCTCTCTTAATTTTGCTTTCAGCTTTCTTCACTTCGCTTATATGCAATATGCATTTGACTTAATTTGGACAGATAAAATCTGGCTGCTACTGCCAGTGAGCCCTGAAAAATCCTTATTTTCTATCACAAATTTGCAAATATGGCAGTTCTGACTAACTTCCTCTCTAAGCACCTAGATGAGCTTTGCTTTCTGTCACAACTCAAATGTCACTGTTTTTCCTGTCAGAGCAGCTTGCTCTTCTTACACTTTCACATGTATTTTCCTTGTTTATCTCCCTGTCTTTGACTCTCATAGCTTGCTTGGAGTGCTACCTGTTACTATTGGACTTTATTTTCTATTTTCTGATTGCGTTTGTTGTAGTGGTTTGTAAATGTTGATCATACTTCAGGGGAAGTTATCTACCTGCTCTCTAAGTGTATTAAAAACTTGCTACTTGAGACAAGCTTTTCCAGGGCTATGGGTTTATGATCCTGTAGAATAATAGTTGGTTTCCATTCTTAGACTGCATTATTTGGCCAATCCTTTAGCTCATGAAAGACCTGTTATCCACATGGTCTTGCTACAAATTGGTCTTCAAAGCTTGGTTGATGAAAAAAAACTGTACCAATTTTGTCAGGATTTCAACAAACTCATATATGTCATAATCTGTGACTACCTAAGCAGACTCTTGTACTTCCCTGAAGAAAAACATTTTACATGCAGCTTATTTTTAGAGAAAATTGGTCAGACAGTAACTCAAGGCTTTTTAAAAGGGAACTTTGTCTTTTTCACCAGTTCTGTTGCAAAATGAATCAGAAATGTCAGTTACTCCCTCAAGCTGATGGGATTATAAGAATAATTTGCCATTTTTGACTTTTAAAATTCATTGCACGCAGCAGATTTCTGAAAGGATTGATATCCCTTGTCACTCCCTCGTTGATACAGAGAAATTTTAGATTATATTAGCTGTGCTTGTATTCTTTTCTTAGCCTCCTTGCATAGTTTAGTTACTTGTTGGGTAGAGTTGATAATGAAATGTTTTGAAGCCTGAGACAGGCCTTGAAATGGTTCGTTAAGCCAGAGCACCCTGATAACAGGGACTCAAGGTGTCAGGATAAGCACCAGTAATAATTTAAACTCATCTCCTTGGAGCCTTCCAGGGCCGAAGGATGGATGAGCTAACCCCATGACCATATAGGACAGAGGAAGACCAGAGTTCAACTAGAGAACAGTGTGAGGAAGACTATGAACCACCACTGGAGAGGGAAAAGACCCTAATTTTATTACACGTGCTCAGACTATGTAAATGAATTCCAGAAACTAATTAGAGTGAGACTGCCCTTTCCAGGAAATTTGATGAATATGTATGTTTTTCGTGTCCATTAGATGGTGTGTTTTGCTCATTCGTTGTAACACTTAAGGAGACGAATCCCCAGCGCTGCAATAAAGAGTGCCTGCTTAATAACAATTCTGTTGTTATTGGGTGTTTATCTCGGAATCCTTACCCAGCCACACCCAGCCTCCCACCTCCCTGAGTGATGAGTGCTAGAAAGCAAGAGGGTTTGGAAGCTCCGAATTTTGTTTCATTTCTAAAAGTACTTATTTGTTTCTCCTTTGGGAGAGTGAATCAGAGAGGTAATGCAAATTCTATTTATTCTTTCCCTTCTAGACTTTTTAGTTTAAATATTTTATAGTTTAAGAGATTGCTGCTTAACATTGTCTTAGTATTTTGATAAGATGTTATTCATTTTGTTGTGAGCATCCTGACCCCTATTTTGTCTGAGTACAAGTGGTCTCATCAGCTGGTTACCACTTATTTCTTGGCATGTTTGTCTTTCAGAAGGCAAAGGCAATGCCTGCTCTGCTGTTGCAGAAAACGAGGAAGTAGCTTTACTCTAAGAAGTGCAAAAAATTGGCCCCTTTTTTTCACCATTCAAGTTCTAGAGGCTGTGAGTACAGCATCATCCGGATTGTAATCCACAGCTTCTTAACACTGAATTGGGGGGAAGGGAAACATCCTGTTTGGTTTAGCTTTAGCACCTTGGCAAGTGTACTACCGTGAGGAGACAAACAAAAGCACGTAGAAAGATACAGAGCTAATTTCCCATGTCAAAAGGGTAGAAGTTTCAAGGACCTGCAATTCCTACTCGTCTCCTGAAAAAGGAGGCTTGCAGAGGAGTGAGAAAGGAAAGGTTTCAGGGGCAGGTCTACAGCTGCAGCTTAAGTCCCCAGGAAGCGAGGCTGATTTGGTGCCCCAGGTACAGCTGGGGCTGCGCAATTAGGAGCATTGCTTGCAGGGCCTGAAATAAAGGAACAAAGGCGGCTGAAGCTCCGGAGTGAAGTCAGAGAGGAGGTGGGTTTTTTTGGTTGTTGGTGTTTCTTGTTGGAGGTTGGGTGGTGTTTGTTTCTTCATTGTCATGAGGGGCGGATTTAGACGATAATTTTGTAAGAATCAAGGCTGAAATTCCCTTTAGGAGAGGACTTCAATCTCGGTAAGTGTAATGAGAGTGGTAAGGAGAGTGTTGAGTTTGTAGGTAATTTTTTCGTAGGTAGGGCTCTATGCTTTGAGTTTTCCGAGTAAGCTTTTTTTTTCCCTTTTTGTTTGAGGTGGTTATGTGAATTTTAATCTCAGTTGAGCTGTATGACCTATTTGTGAATCACTTGGGTGCTTTGCTGTTAAAGTGTAACTGAAGGTTCACTTCCTTCAGTATTTGTGTTGTTTTTATGTCCTTTGAAGATATATTAGCACCTATTATAGATTCTTCCCGTCCTACTGTTCTTGCTTTTATTGAGATTGTAGTGGTGGCTGTACAGTGTAGTTCAGTATATAGCAAGAGTCTGGACCCATCCTGAATAACCTCCTAGTGAGGTTTAGTCTTGTTCTGGTTTAATACTTGCTTTCTGCCTTCACAGAGGGAACATTCTCTGTTGCTTAATAACTGGGAGCTACCCTTTTTTAATGGAAAATGATTAATTTTCTGAAGCAATCGCTTTGGCTAGTAAACCCTGGGAAGTTCAGATAGGAGCAGTGGATCTACCATATTTGTGGGCAACACCTCTGCCTCTGAAATTCCTGAAATGATGTTACTGCCCCTCTTTAATTGGTGCATTCTGACAATTTTGCCTGGGTAACTTGCTTTTCTTAGTTTAACTGTTGTTAAAGCTGGAGTGAAAACATCAGCAAAGTAATTCTAGCTCTCTTTGTTCTATTTATATTGGCTTTGCTCTCTTAAGTGGAGGTAGCTATGTTCAGTTCCTGCAGCTCTGTACTCCTCCTTATCCTACCTTTTGATTTTATAAGTGAATTAAGTCTTCCTGTTGTGTACTTATTTTGTACTGCTTTTTGAAGTGTATGGAGGCAACTTATCAAATCTTTCTGCCCAACAACATTGGCAGACTTCAGCGTACAATAAAAAGCTTTCCAAGAGGACCTATGTACACATCTCACCCCTCACAAAACTTCCACCAAATGTCTGCCTCTGTATTGTGAAGGAGTTTGTCATGACAGTTACTAAAATATCCTCCTTAAAAGGTTAACTGAGGTAAGGTGTTT
>VWZY01003575.1:49676-69446 GCA_013399075.1 Chloroceryle aenea
AAAAAAAAAAAAAAAAAAAAGGCTTGGATTTAATTGCAAATATCAGGAATCTATATATAGAATATAAAAAGGTATCTGAACCCCAATATATTTACTCCCCTGGGTGCTCCTAAGCAGTGATAGTGTGTGTAAGCCACAGGAAGAGGAGTCTTGCTTGAATGTAATTTATTTCTAATTGAATCATAAAATACAAACCTCAAGCATTTCATTCATGTTTAGAGGGCTTGAAGTGGAATAAAATAGCATTTCTGTTTTAACAATATTAAATTTTATGTGCTGCT
Source organism: Chloroceryle aenea (assembly GCA_013399075.1). Classification (NCBI taxonomy): domain Eukaryota; kingdom Metazoa; phylum Chordata; class Aves; order Coraciiformes; family Cerylidae; genus Chloroceryle; species Chloroceryle aenea. The sequence continues at coordinate 49,958 of VWZY01003575.1, forward strand.
AGCAGTATATCTTATACCAGTTTTTATTTCTAGGATCATTTACGTTAAACATTTGCACATTTTCTAGGTTAGCGGTTCCTCTGATATTTTAGAAGAGAAGGCTATAATTTCATAATGGGCCATTCCATGTCCAGTCATTCTGAAAACACATTTGAGTTTGTCCATCTTTTATTTCTTTCATAAAAAAAACCAAAACAACACTTAAACCAAAGTGTACTGAAGTTGGGAAACATTGCTCACCTGAAATGTGATTCTGTACCTGCTGTACATAGCACATTATTTCTCTCAAAGGCTGTTCTTCTGTTGTTTTTAGGATTAAATAGATAACAAATCAGACTGAAGTTCTGTCTGTAGATTACAGTGACTTTGGGCATTTCAGTGAATTAATACTTTTCTCCAATATAAACTTTTTTTTTTAAGTAATTATTTATTATTTCTATGCAAAGTTCCTTAAGGTTAAAAGAAAAGCATGAAGAGGTTGAGGAGGGAACCTTTGAAATTCTTTATGGTTTGAAGACCGGTTACGTTCAAGGGGAGTTGGTATTGAATACTATGAAGTATTTACCATGACTGAATTCTCATTATTAATAAATATTCCTTACACAAAATTACTCTTTTTATCAAATGAGACCTACAGAACAACTGAAGTGTGAGTGGTTTAGTTTCCAGATGCTTGAAGCCAAGAAGAAAGCTCTGGATTAAAAACACTGCTCAAGACAAGTGTTAGTATGCAAAGAAGAAATCAAAATAGTTCATTTCTGTTTGCTGTAAAACTAACAAAATATAGTTTCCTGGTTGAAAATAAATATGGCAAGTGAGTTCCAGCTTTATAAAAAAATATACCTTAACTAGGAACAATCTCTCAAATAATAAAAAAAAAAAATCCAGAAAACCAATAAACCCAACAAACAAACAGCTTAATGCTATAGATTTAATTCTTGTTTAAATATTTTGCTAAGCATGTTTATTTAAAGGGAACGATTCAAACTTCAAACCATCTTGTCTGATTTGGGAAATGCTTGTGTCAGAAGAAGCAGAGAATAAAGATTTAATTTAGAAAACACAGATATGTTTTGTTTTCATATGTTCTAAGCAATACCTTTTTTTAGGTTTCTTTACAGTATATATAATTTAAAAGGGATCTAGATTTCAAAAAGTGAAAGGAAGTATAAGGTGGGCTATTTTAATCCACTGTTCATTTCAGTGTGTATTCTTGAGTCACTCTCCACGAAAGTGTCTGTGTGGGTAGTTGGTTTTAGTTTTTAATTTATTTTGCTAACAAGCAGAAAAATTCGTACTTCAGTTTTCTTCTTCATGTGGTCACTAAATGATGATAGTGACTTGGCTCTGGGGTATGATGCCATAATCAGGAAAGACTGGTTTTGTTGGTAAAATAGGCAACAGCTTATGTATCCCCTTGGAGGTATTCTTGAAAACATTACTTAAAAAACCTGATGGACTTGTTGGTATATAATATAACACCTGGTCCATTTTAAGCATTTTTTTATGAACACTTAAGTCCAATCTGAACAGCACATTTTTGGCAATTTTTTATGCTTTTGAAGTTATGGCAAAATTTGCATTTACTTAGGATTGTGTTATTTCATCCACAATTTTAGACAACTGCATCCTATTGCAGTATCATGATGAGTTGTATTTCAAATGAGCATCAACAGATGGATATATTATCAGATAAGAACTGATTATTTTGTTATTAGGTGTTCCTGATGGTGAAAATTAACTTAGCATTCATTTGAAAGCTGCGTCTTTCCAGTCAGTAGTTTACATTTTTTTTTTTTGCTGACATATGCTTAATAATTTGAGTCTGTGAATATATCCCCATGCAGTAGAAAGCATTCCATAATTTATCTGGAATTTAGCATATAGCAGAATTTAAACTCCTGTACTGTGTATTAATTATGTCATCTTTGTATATAAATCACTGTAATGTAGTAAATGTAAGTAATGTGAAAAAGCAGATGACATGGCACACAAGGACCTCAACTGATGACCGTGCTATGTGATGCCATGCAGCATTCTTGCTGCCTAGTGCAAAGTTGCTAGGACCACCAAATAAACTCCATTAAAAAAAAATAAAATCATATTACTTTCCTTTGTTTTTTTAGACCCATTCTCAACAGCACTCAAAACAAGGCGGGGGGGGGGGGAAGTATGACCTTGAGAAGAATGTCCACATCAGACTCTGCTTCCACTGTGGATGTTCATATGGCTGCTCCACTGGAGTCAGCTTGATAAGTTTCCGAATAGAAGACAGTGTGGTGTTTGGGGTTCTTCTTTTTCTTCCCCAAATATGCTGTAAAGGATACTAATTCACACAGTGTTTATACTATTTTACTGCAGAATTACACCATGGTGTTTTCCAAGTATGATAATTTATTCTGTGTTGGACCACAGTATTGTTTGAGGCATTCTGAATATGAAAACTAATTTAGAATTGGATCCCAAAAGGCATTTAGTTTTTTTAAATTGGCTTTTTGCATTTGAGTGAATGGCAAGAGCTAAAGCTTCTCTGTCCAGGAGCTAAATAAAAATGTCTCTTTTGTCAGCTGCAGCAGTTCAGTGTAGAATGTAAATGTTCTTCATGTGCGTTTTGCTGGTCTCTTACTATCTCTTGAAGAGCTCTTGTCTATTTCTTACATCGCTTACATCTGCAAAACTTCCCCAGCTACAACTACCCTGTCTAATCATAAGAATTTCGCCTTTTCATTAGTTAATGGTTGTGATGAGAATTCTGTAGAAGCTGGAATACATTAGGCTCTGACCACTTGTTACATTTTAGTGAGGTTTACAGGCTATGGTGGCTGTGACTTCCTGCAAGTCCTGCCTCTTTCTAAGAATTCCAGAGGAGGAGACAAAACTAGCTGCAGCATCTGCTGTTCTTCATTAGGATAACACTAGGTGTGAGCATAGATTTGAATGAAAGAAGGCATCCTTATTTTATTGTACTCTGAGCTGTTTTGTTTGATAGGCACTGGCTGCATGAGGAGTTATTTGGGAATGGGAAGTGTGTTAGATTGCAACACAGTTTCACTCTGGTTAGGTCATTTTCTAATGTCCAAATCTGTAGTCTGTATCATTTTGTGTCCCTCTTGGTAACAGTAATAGATGACTCATAGTAATAGCTGCTTCCTCAACAGGCAATAATATATAATTTCATCTTTTCCCCAGATATTAGAGATTTTAATGTTGCTGGGAGGATTTTGTTCTGTCTATGTCCGGCAGCATCATCTTTGGCTTCAAAAGCTGAGTGGTAATGCTCAGTCTCTGTTGGGTTGTGGCCTTACCTCTCTCCTTTGGGCTATAAGCACTGGCTGAAGCTTCACTGTTAGGTACTGCAGTACATGATGCTGCAGCTAGACCACCCTCTCAATTCTACTGTAGATTTTTATTGTATTAAAAAATTTAAATGTGGAGAACTTGAGTTGCCATTTATGGATGAGCCATTTAGAGCTTATTGAATTTAAGTAATAAAGTATTCATAGCTTAATAAATTTTCATTTGTCTTAGACTTTACGACATGACATAAAGACAAGTTTGGAAGATGTACTGAACTACTCAAATCAATTGGGATTAAATGTAACAGAGTGATTCATTGATTCAGAATGTCATCCTATCATCATCCAATAACCTTAATTTGTTTTTCTGTTATTTTATGTGCAAATGATCAATATTTAGAATATCTGTGCAACTGCGTTGCTTAAAAGATAACTGTTTTTCTAAAGGGATTCACACCTTTTTGTGTGTTGTTTGGTTGGTTTTTTTTGTCATGCTGGTCGTTAAATATTTGATTTGGTGTATCTGATTCATGCCTAAAATTAGTAGCTAAACATGCAAAGTGATTTTTAAATGTATCTGAAGAACTGTTAAGCTCCTTTGGGAGGCTGCTGTAGAAAAGAATAAACTAGTGAACAGAGGCTCAAAACATCAATCCCTTGTTCCCAGAAAGCCAATATCCAAATAACCTTCATGTTCTAGGGACACTATGAAATACCGAGTTAGGGTTTGAAATGCTTTCACAGGGTGTTCATTTAGAATGGTTCAATAAGGACTTTCTATCCGTTAGACTAAGTCATCTTCCAATACAACTGAAAGCACAAACTTAGGCTCAGATGTCACAACAGATACCTGTTTATTTTGGTAATGGCTGTAGCCTCAGTACACCATAGAATGGCAATCTTGTGCATATAAAAACAACATAAGAATCTTGTTTCAGTGGTACGGAACAGCAGTTCTATTTGTAGAGAGATCAGCAGCCTCTTAAAAGAGCAATGTTAAACCCAGAAATGACTGAGTATAAAAAAAGCTGAAAGACTGCATATGTGTTCAAGACAGTTGCATTCATATATTGCTTCCTAAATTATGTTCTTAGGGATTTCCTGGAGAGGTAAGGATACTGAGGCCAAATATGCCTCTCTATTGTAAGAAATGTTTTCCAGTTCCCTTGTTATCTATTGGACATATTATTTTGTCTTTTGGGATAATATGTGGATGCTAAATAAATTCCCAGTTGTCTTTAAATATGAAATTGGTTTTCTGGCTTGTCATGTCCTATTATGATTCTGTTTTCTCCCACATGAGGTAAAGTACTTCTGTATTTCTTGGGTGTTTCGTTGGTTGTGGGGTTTTCTGGTGTGTGTTTTTGTGTTGTGGTTTGGTTTTTTTGACACCAATGTATTTTAGCTATTTTCTCAATGTTCAAAAGAGTTTAGAAAAATCTAGTAGTAGGAAAATAGCAGACTGTCTTATGAAAGGAGAATGGTAATGAGAGAAGGAAATTAACATTGAAGTTTCTTTTTAAACACCAGCAATAGCCTTCTGTATCTGTCTTAGTTGATTTTAAATGTTTTATGGTAAAATAATTAAAATTGAAATAGATTTGTAGGACAGCACTTAATGCTAATTACTTAGATGTTCTGATTCTAAATGTACATGTATCTTAATAAAATGAAAACAATCCTAGAGACTGAGTTGGAATTCAATATAAAAGAAACAAAATGCTGCATAATTACACTTTAATAGTACTAGTTTACATGTTTCAGGAAAAAAAAATGTTTAAAATAAAAGTACAACTTAATACTCAGAAATATAATAACAGTAAAGGAATGAAAAATCCTATTTTAATATCTTGTGATTATTTTCTTCCTCTTAAACTTGTGGACTGCAAGGAGAGATTTTCAGTATTAGATATCTTAATGTGAGCATTTTAACCACAGTTCTTTGGTAAAATAACATTTCATAGAAATGTCATTTTGTATTTAATGTTATAGCCCTGGATAAAGTCTCAGTTTATTTTTTTCCAAGGAACTGGAATTGCTTTATTGCTCATAGGAGTCATAGGTACACATTCAAGAGGAAGAAGCACCATCTAAAAGTTCTCTTGAATATAGTTTTAATTATACTTCGTTTGTTTCAGGGTATTTGCTTTTTAAAATTACTGATATGAAGTTTCAAATAGAGAAGCAGTCTTCCAACATGAATAACTTGAGAACAGAGTCTTTAACTGGGATCTCCTGTTACCTACCTGCATTTGCCTTGTGTATTCGCTAGACGTGCTCTGTATTTACCACAGCTCTTAATGTTGTCTGTACATCCTGCAGAACAGGTACAGAAAGGGGGATCACAGTAAAAGACAGGATTTTGTTACTGCTGCATGATGTATCGAGGATCAACAGTTGCTTGTTCAGTGGAAGTGCGTTCCCTGGTGTACATGGCAAAGGGCAGAAGTGACATGGAGGGACTTCTAGGGTGATTCTCTGCTCTTCGGGGGTGTACTTTAACTGGGTGTAGATACGATTTGATATGGATATGACTCAGTAGATCCTATTGCAGCCTTTTCACAGATAAGGAGAGCCTGTAGATCAGCTCATGACAGTGAAATTTGAATTGGACAGCAATTTTTCACCATTGAACTCTAGAGCAGGTAATGAGGGAGGTGGTTGGATGCCCATCCCCAGAGATAAGATGAGTCCCCCACTCACACTCATCTGAATTTGCTGCTTGCTCTGCTGGGCAGACAAGGTGAAAGTGGATGACTTCCAGATGTCCCTTTTATTTATTTATCTGGTTTTCCCCTGTGGTCCTGCAGACTATAGGCACTTTTCTGCAGCATGGTCAACTTTGTAAGAAACAGTGGGAAGCTGTTAGTCAAGATAGAGTTTTCCCTCCGCTCTACAACCCACCAGTAGTGTTCTGTTAAAAAGCTCTGTTCACTGCGATAAGTGAACGGCTTGAGACTTGCTGAAGCTCATGTTTAGTAAGGTGCTTTAAGCAAGCAAAGTAGTTTGAAAAAAATCTGTAAAGCTCAATAGTGTTAAATACATACTCCATGCTGGACTGAAGGCCCATGCTGGATCCTAGTCCTTTAAACTATGAAAACTTCTGTGAAGGGCAACACATTATGTGAACTGTTTGCTTAGGGTACTAATTCTGGATTTTGAGTAGCAAGATGATACAACCAGAACCTTGCCTTTCCCTCAGTCTACTTCTGTAGCTTTGACTACAGTGCTCTAGTGCTTCAGCAACTATCATCCACTCCTAGTGGAAAAAAAAAATCATAAGGCAGTACTGATTGTCCTTCTTATTTCATTATGCTTAAAAGGTGCATCTTGAAATGCCTTCTGCAGTTTATGATGAAAATAGCATTATTAAAGCTAAATTCAGATTTGTATAAGCTTCTATCATACATAAAGTGTATTGTGTGTTTCTTTAGGTGAGAGCTAAAGACACTTAAGTCAAATATTTGTCCATTCAGTTCTTCAGTGTGAAGCAGGTAGAAGGTTGTTGGGTGTGTTTAACTTGTTTTGAGCTGGTATGCTTTTAAACCCTAAAATTCAGTGACCTGTTTTATTGCAAATGTTTGCTTATAAGAAGTTACCAGAATAAACCATCATTTAGTTCTGAGCAGTAACCACATTCCAGACTGGGGGGGTACACAAGACTCCTTTCTGAAGATCACACACTTGTAAAAAGTGGGGTTTTTTTGGGGCGGGGTATCCAGATACTTTCAGCAGAATGTGACATAGCAGGTCTTTGGATTAAAAGTGTGTCTCCTGCATTCATTCCTATCCTGGATTACTTCCAATACTAAATCCTCTTACAGTTTTCATAAAGCATTCTTAACACTTGCAGCATTTTTTAGTTTGTTATTATTCTTTCTACACAGACAAATGACTTGTAATGAAAAGTCTTGAAGTAAGATTTTAAATAACTAAAAGGAAATTATTCTAGATATATTTCCGCAGGGACTCCTTTCTACTGTGGATTTGCTTATCCTGTGGAATAAGAAATGTGAATGATAGATTTGTTACCATTTTACAATCTGTCATTGCTAAAGACACATTTTGGTTTTAGTTACTAGTACAATTTCCATAATCAGTTGTTCCAGAATCAGTAACTCTCTGTCAGCAGCAGCAGCAGCGTCTGAAGATGATCACTGGGAAGTAACAGGTTTGAAACAGTGCAGGGAAATTCAAACAGCCATTGAGGAATCCTGATTCGTGGCTCATCTTGTTACAAACATTTTGGTATTCTGCAGGGCTGTGGTTTATGCTTTGCATTGTAATAGAAACCCTATGTTAAATGTTCCTTGGAAATGATAGTTGTGCTTTCCCACTGGAAAGTGCTGTCTGAACCAACTAGAAATAAGTAAGTAGCTGACAGCTTAAAGTATATTTCTGTTAAAAATGAACAGCATGCACTTCTACTTGAACAAGTACATTTCTAATATCAGAGACTATTTGACTTGTAGCAGTGATATGGGAAGGAGGAGACGGGTTCTGATCAGCAAGCGAAGTAAAATGTGTATTTATTTACCAGATACACTTTAGAAGAATAAGGTGTGGTTATGAGCTGTATCTCTACAAAAGATTAATAGTAAAGCACTCTCCTTTGTTTTCTTTTTTAAAGCATCTTGTTAATGATTGTAATCTTTGATGACTATGTATGAGTACTGAATCTGGAAACTAGGCATGAGCAGAGTATATATATATATTTTAAGATGCTTATTGAACTAATACTGTTTTTATCCAAGACACTGATACATGTGCTGTATGTGATTGAAGACAGAATTGGGGGACAAGTATCACTTAATGAACACAAGATAACTATCACTCTATGAAGAAAATTCTGGTTTGTTTTTTTGTTTTTACGTTTGAGTGCTAACAGTAAAAAAAAATCAGTGGGCATAGCTGTTTCTCATCTAGTTAGTGTGTTACAGAAAGCCTAAATCTCATTTCAGTATGGATTTTCTTTTAATTTGGAGTGAAATCTGCAGAATGCTGAAATGTAGAAATTTGTTTAGTATTATCAAAGCAGCAAGGATTTCAGTTTGTGGTGGGCCTTGAAGCCTCTTCATTTGAGCAGATTTCTCTCAGGTTTTGAGTTGAGCTTCACTGGCCTTCTGAGAACGTCATTTGGACTGTTCTGGGTACTTCTCGAGAAGTACGACTACTAGTTCATGCTAATAGAAGAATCTAATGTGAAAATGCATACAATAACAGCCTTGTAATCACTTATGCAAATGCATATGTAATGGTTATTTAAATCCCATGCTGTACGTTTTCACATTAACTTCACTTCCATCAGCATCCTATCAAGTCTTTTCTCAGTTTCTCACAAACTAGCCCCATTTCTTCACAGGGACCAGACTGTACTAAACTTTGTCTGCTTCTCTTTCCAGATTCATTTAACCTGTGGATGTGTAGAATTTATTATAAAACTAGACTAGACAATGAGACAAAACATTGATAATATTTTCTAATTTTAATAATTAAATTTATAATATCTTAACATAAATATTTGATTGTCTGTGTTTCATACGTAGCTGAATTAAATTGACACTAATGTCTGCCTTGTGAATACAAATGAAAACCACAATTTGCAAGAGGTTTTATTAATTAATTTGGAATACATCTTGCTGATCAAATTGTTAGATCATAGGATATTAGCCAGCTCTCCAAAGCAGCCTTATCCCTGTGATTGTGAGAAATGCAAGTTATTCATCACTAAAGCTAACAAAATAGGATCAACAGTTTGAATTGGAAATAAATTAACGTAAGGGAAAGACTAATGTATCTTCCCCCTTCAAAATATAAAGGGGGAACAGACATTCAGAAAATAAAGGCAAACAGAGGTCATGCTGGCCTTGAGATTGTAGGGCATTTTTATTTTAGGAGCAGACATAAGTGTTGTAACAGGAAATTTGTGTAGACAGACTGAAGATCTGTAGGTGCAGAAGCACATGTGTATCTTTCATTATTAAATGGAAGTACTGAATTCAGAACAATTATCCTCACATTCTCATATTTGTTGTTTATTTTTGTAATACCTACATGTAGGAAAAATTAAACCTCATTAGATATTTGGCAGTCTGAAATTCCTGAATAACTTAGGATTTTTTTGAAAAGCTCAACTGAGTATTTCATTGCTTAGATTTTTCTCCCTTTCCTATTACGGCTATACTTGTCCTTTTTTATCTGATTCTGTAGATTTATGGTCCAAATCATGCAACTCTACACTTGTAGACTGGTAAACTGAAACGTTGTGATTTTAGTAAAAGAACTAGAGTGTGAAGAAGTTAATTATATTGCCCAATAGTTCCAGAAAAAATTAGTAGTACAAGTGGTGCTATCTGTATTTCCTAAAGAGTAGTTGAGCTCTTCAATCCCACATGATTCTTCCAGCTCCCAACAGATTATCGGTTTCCTGTTGCCACATCACCTAAACAGAGACTGAGGGGATGTGACACAGAGTGTGTCTTTTAGTACCATGTGCTTAATTTCTATTACTTGAAACCCTCGTGTCAGAAGACACAATGTGTGCACTCCATCTTTTGCATACAGTTTTACAAACTTGAGCAAATGGGTCTTTCTTAAGTGATGAAAGCTTACGCTCCAAGAATGAAAGGTATGAGAACTATCATTTCTATGCCTCTTGTATTTCAAGCATTTCTTGCAACTGCTAATTATAATCTTTATATCTTTTAGTGAGTAGCATGACTTCGAATGCACAAAACCCCCAACAATCTGTAGGCAAAAAAATCCAGGCAAATTCTGTGGATGTTGAACATTAAATAAAGTTTCCGTGCATTCAGTTGAGAGATGTACTCCTTGCTGTGCTAAGGAAAGTTGCAGATGTGCACTGACACACCCCCCTATTCCATGCAAATCCCTGATGAGTAAGAGTGGTAAACACTAATTCTTAATAATGAGATTTGTTTTCTAAGTATGTTTTACAAATGAAAAAGCGAGAGTATTCGCAAGATGAAAAACTTTTAAACAAAAGTTATGTTTCTCAGTTTAAAATAATCTTTACCTTTTTCCCCAGCCTTCATCAGAATATTAATGCCTCAGTTTAGTTTTGTTATTCAGAGTATCAGTTGCAGTGTTCTTATGTTGTCAGAATTTAAATTACCAAAGCTTTGCAAGATTAGTCCTGCCTGGTATGTTCAAGTTGAGCTTGCTGCATTTAGATGGCCTGCCTTAATTTTACATTTTTATAGGCATGCTTCTATTACAGAGACTATGTAATGTTGATTTCTAAGAAGAAAATACAGGTGTAATTTTGTGATAAAATCTCTGATTCAGCTTGTGGAGTTAAAGGTTGAATGACGCAGAACCATAGGGTCTACAAAATAGAGCTCTGAGCTGACCTTCACCTTAACCTTCACAGATGGAGCTCAGCAAGTTAAAAACCCAAAACTTTATTAGCCATGCCCAGTAGAATAAAGGTTGTTTTCTTTCTCTGGCAATATTAATGATTTTCAGCTGACTGCATTTTAATTAAACACCAGGTAAGCCTCTTGGCTCAGCACACGGGAATGCTGGTGTTCAGCATCTGCCGGCGCTACCTGTGCACTCACAGCCTGTGCAGTTGAAGGGAGTCTCATTTCTTTGTGTAAGGAAGTACTTGACTCTCTGCATTTTTGGGTAGGTAATATCAGTTACTGCAGGAAGGCTGTCAAAGAGATTAGTTCAGAAAAGCTCAGGAATTTCAGGCAGAAAATGAACAGGTAGTTACTGCTTAAGCTCTGTGTTCTAATCCATGCAAGTTGAAAATTCTCACTGAAATGTTTGTTAATGCAAACTGCTTGTGTGTACAAAAACATGCCGACTATTTTTGCTATCATCCAAGGTGAAATGCTATAGAAAATATCGTTGTTCTTTTATTGTAATTAGTTTCTTGACGTTGTGTATACGGAGAAGTCAGGAAACTCAAAAAACAGTGTTCTCTCTGAGAAGGTCTCTGCAACGCATACTTGGAATGTTAAGGCTAAGGCTGCATCGTACAAAATATGTTAGAGAAAAGGAAGCCAAAAGCAACAGTTACGCTCGTCTGAAAATATTTATTAGTTCTCCATGCCTTATATACTTTTTAAGCCACTTCTACCTGGCAACTGGCATATAAGAATTATTATAGGAGAAAAATATTATGGAGTGTGGTTTCTTTTGCTCAGAAGAATGAAAACATCAGATTTTCTTTTACTTGGGTGTATGGCTGGGAAACAGTTCTCTGAATTAGAACATCCAGTTTTGGTTATGTTTGCTATTTTATAAAGTTGCTTTCACTGAAACTGTAGTGCGGAAACTGTAGTACATAGATAAAATGACTTTCATGAGAATTAAGAGAAACGTGGAAAAGATGTTCTTGGGACAGTCCTGCAGCACTATTCATCTTTCCCTAGCCAAGCAGGTTAAGGGCAGGCTTGGAAAAGCATGAGAGTAAACTATGCATTTAATTGTTTCTCCCATCCAGCCAAATCAAGGTTTTTGTATTCTGTTTTGTCCTTCTTTGTCTGTTTTGGTTTTGATGGTGTTTTGTTTTGTTGGTTATGTGGTGTTGTTTCCTCTCAAACTTCACTGTAGTTTCAAATGACATTGACAGGAGAGCACTGGAAAAAACTTAGGGAGATACCAGCTCTCAGCCAGGTTGTCTGTGAGACAGTTGGACATGGAGTGTTCTGAAGCAGGATTCTGTTTACCCTGTTCTTGAATTTCTCTGTGAATCTACGTTGCTAGGGATAGGATGCTGAAGCAGCTGTTGCTTTGCACTGCAGCTAGTAGACATTCTTGCCTTCTCTCTGCTCTGCACCCTCCCCTTCCCCCGCAGATACGTTAAAGTTTTCTCCTTGCTTTGCAGTACTTAAAACTGTGGTGATCTCTTCTGTCCTTCTGTAATACTAAATATATTGGCTCATATTTCAGGGAGTTTTCTGAGGTGTTATGTACCATCCCATTCCTTACAGAGGTTTCATAATGGAAATCTTAAGAGTACCAACTAAGTATCCAATATTGGTATTCTAGATTGGTCACGTGTCCTGGAAAATGCCTAAGAAAGTTCAGGAAACTGGCTGAGGAATGAGCACAGCAATATTTTACTATTTTCTGTGGATTTTCATGTCTTTGGCATCTACGTATTCTTCACTGTAGTTTCCATGTGCCTCTGAAGGAGTCAGTGAACCAGAGGGCTTGAAGTAGTTTAGGAATGAATATGAGCAAGCAACTGTAATTCTAATACATCAATACTAGAATGTACTTACTTGATACAGGAGGCTTTCATATGGGTTACTCAGCAAGTGATGTCTTTGGAGTTCCGGAATTAGAGGCAATATTCACCGTGTGAAATGCTGGGAGAAGAGATGTAGGTCTCTATGGGGGTCTGACTGATCTGGAGTTCATTTTCCTCGTAGGAGGGCTTCCCCATTGGAGCCCTCCAAGTGCTGTGCTTTGCACTGGTCGCTGGGAAGGTGCTGATAACACCCCTGGGTTGTGGCTAGCCCCTGGGCAGGGCTCTCACAGCACCAAGGGGGTTTTTTCAACATTCCCCCTGCAGTGGGATGGGGTGAACAAGATCTGGGGAGGGGACATGAGTGGGACAGATGACTTGGACTGACCAAATGGATGTTCCATACAATGTCAGCTTAACTAAAAAAAGCTGGGGAAAGTGGGGCGAGGGGAGGTATCATCTTGTTCTCCAGAGCAACTCCCATGTGTTTGGAGCCTTGCTTCCTGAAAAGGGCCAGACATCGCCTGCTGATGGGAAGTAGAGAATAAATCTTTTTCTCTTGCATGCATCACCAGGCAAAACAGCTTGTTGCTGGGCCCACTGTGTGCATTATCGACGTGTCTGGTGAAGTCCCTGTGGAAAACTGGCAGGGAAGTATGTGGATTTTTCTGGTAGGAGTGGGGAGCTAGAATGCTTGGCAGAAAAATTACGGAATCTTGCTGCCTGATTTATTGGAGAACTATGTTATTTTGATTTGTCCATGATCATAAGATCTGTATGCATACTTACACTGTATGTATTTATACTGCATGTATAAATAGTCATCTTGTATAACACTGAATTAATAAAACATTCTCTATAAAACTAGTGTGTAGTTAGTGCTCCCGATGCCCAGTGCGGAAAAGAGCCGTTAGGTGCCTGGTTTGTACACCCTGGTAACAGCATGTGAAAAAGAGGGGGAGCGAGCTCGTGGCAGTTTACTCTGGGATTTCTTGATACCTTGGCAATAAAGATAGTGTGTGAAGTTTATGCCCCAAGCTGCCTTTGGTGCATCGCTCTCTATTCTCTCCTTTCTCTCAGTCATGATATTACAGTATCATGTTGCTGAGATGACAAAAAATACCTTTTCTGCAATGGGAGCACACTCAAAAAGGAGTGGCCAATACTTTGGAAGTGATTTGGCTTGTGGAGCACTCCCTGCCACAGCAGCCAGTTGAGTCCAAATGAACTGAAGTGCAGTGCAGCAGGAGGAACAGGTGGTGTTACCCACTGCTGGTGTGTATGGCAGGGGTAGAAACAGAATTTGAAAATATTAAGCATAAGCAACTCTGCTGTGCTATGTATCATTAAGTAGCACTCTAAAGGTGTGTCTGAGGAGAACCTTAAAAACCTAATTCTGAAGACATTTAAGTAGCAGCAGTTGGAGATGGCTGTTGCTCCAGGAGGACACTTGGGAAGTATGGAGCAGCTGTAAACCCCAAGTCTTAGACCCTAATGATCAGTCTTGGGACCGCTTAGTAAGATGTCTGCTATCTTGCTGTATTTGAAGCAGGATTGTTTTATAGCTACTACTCATTATTATTTGGGTTTTTTTAGCTCAATGCAAAAAGGCTGACCATAAGTCTAAATAAAACTCTCCTTTGTACGACTGTATAGATACTAGGAAGCCAGAAAGAGGCAAGAGGAAGCCAAGACAGACATGCATTTAGTGTCCCCTCTCTCTTTAGGGCTGACAAAGATGATCTAGCTGTGTTTAGAGACAGTGCTGGTAAGTCTTCTGTAATATATCTGAGGAAAATGGAGGCAGAACAGGGATTGCTGTGGAGTGTCAAAAGAGTCAGCATTACTGATACACTACATCAAGGAATTAGAATACAGAGAGCACCTACTTACTCTGAAGAGCTCTTGAGTTCCAGCACTTCCTAGACCTAATGTGAGCTTTAAGTAGCATGTTTTCTTCTTGGTGGAAAAATGTTTGGATAAGGGTTGTAATTCACTCTTTATAGTAAATATTATTTTCCATATCAAGTGGAGGCTCCTTAAAATGAATTATAAGAAATGTATTGGTATTTTTTTCTTTTCTTTTTTAATCATGGGTCCAAGTGCCTCTTCTGCATATGCAAAGTTTATGTGGGAGTACATATGCAGGTAAAAAAATCTGTGAGGCTATAGTGGATATATGTATCAAATTTTAAATAAATGCCTTCTATATCAAGTTGGATATAAAAATCTCAGTTCATGGGGAAAAACATTAATTTTATCTATGAAGAGAATAAAAACATTACACCTTATGCTTGAGAAGTTTTTAATTAATTTGTAAGTGTCTATTTTGTTTGCCAGCTTGAGGCTTTAGTATTTTTTTTCTAGTTTCATACCACAAGTGTTACATCCAGCCTTCCAGTTCGTTCTGTTCCTGTCTTCCATTTTGGGTAATTATCTATTGGGTTTGCATTTACATTGGCAAGATGAAGTTTTCTAGCTGTGGCGGGAACAAGGAGCAATGAAGCAGCTCATCAGACCATTAAAAAAAGTGTGTACTGACAACTGTGTTACTCTTTCACATCAAATTCACATGGTGTCCCCAAAATTTTATCTGATACTTCTGCAGCAACTACAGAAGGTGAACTTCAGAGTACCCAGTTCACCTGAACTGTCTGACTAACCAGATAATCAGACTTTCTGAAAAGGGGCCTGTTTATTTTCAGAGACCAATAATTAATAGTGGATCAGAACTGAAAGTGTAGATTGCTATTAAGTGCTGTTATTGACTTTGTTACACATTTTATTGCTTTGCTGTTGTTGGTGGCAGAGGTTAATGAAACCCTTAAATAGCTGGATAGAGATGAGGAGGGAAGTGTATTAAACTACACCAGCTTACTACACACTAGTTGCTTCATGTCTCTTTAGAAAACAGGTGCATGGATCCTGTGATGATGACTTGTTTTAGAGGCTCCTAGTTCTGGGCATTTGTAGGGAGATGGTGTGCTCCTAGATCTTGTGACAGCTACAGAAAAATCAGAGTCAGGAAACAGAGTCAGGAAGTTTCCAAGGTCCTGCCTATAAATTGGGAGAAATATTAGCTCTGATAGGTTTTTGAGCTCTGTTGCTATGAGGGAATGCAGATTGCATCTTTCCGGTTCAATCATAGCCTAATAAGTAAATTTTTTAGGAAACTGGGAGTGTTTTATTTCTCTGTAGTTATTATTCTTCAATAACATAGACAACAATCATGTATGAATGACATAAAACTATTAAACAATTTATTATATGTTCAGTCATTTGATTAGAATAGCTTATGTAATCAACAGTGTGATAGGTAATTTGCCTCAGCAAAATCAGTAGATAGTCCTACAGTTTTAGATGGCCAAATGCTTCTCTTTAATAATGAGACAGACTTACAATCTGAAATCCTGTATTTCAGTAGGCAGGCAAGAGCCAGATGTTAGGACACTTCCTGTAGACCCTCTCTTGGGCTAAGTGCTATGCTAGAAGAGCAGTCACATCATAGACTCCAGTGTAGAAAAGGTCTTTGTGTTTCCTAGGTAAGTTCCTGGAGTAAGAGAGGAATAGGGAGATAAAAACTGAATGTGACCTTGTCTGTCTTTCCTTTTCCTAGGACTTTCAGTTCTTGCAAACCTCTTAATTCTACAGGATGGAATTCCTTGTCCTAACTCTCAAAGCTGATTTGCGCTTTCTATCCCCTAGTGCCATTTTTTAGAAAAAATATCTGTTAAAAGCATAATTTAAATAAGAAAAAACCCTACAAAATTGTTGTTTCATCTCAAAAACATAGCTTAGTCTACAGAAAAGAAAGTTAGAGTTTTAGTAATATTCTGTAAGGATTGTCCGCTTTTGGTGTTAAATCTTTAAATAATATTTATTTAACTTGTATGAATTTTTTTCAGTGTTTCTTCATTAGACCAAATAGTCATGGAAGTATTTTAAATAAATGATATGTGAAGACATTCACTAAGAGAGAATTTCTCAATAGAAACCTAAATCTTGTTAGTGTCCTTGATCAAAAAAAAAAGGCAGCCCTGTGAAGACATATGCCAAAAAAAAAATCTGTTCCTTCCTTTTGCTGCTCAGAAATTACATACATGAATGAGTTTTTATTTTCCTTGTTAAAAGGGCATCCTGCTGGCAGGCAATGTTTTAAGTAGGGATATTGGACTAACATCTCAAGAATTATGTTCAACTATAATGTAATAAAGTATTGTTCTCTTAGGGGCGAAGTTTGTTGTGACAACTGAAAGAGAATGTTCTTAGAGAAAAATGTCCCAAGTGTAATATTTCTTCTGGTAAATGATAAAAGACCCTGATGTCTGATTTGACATATAGTTGATATTCTGTCACCACCCATAGCTGCTGTGACTTCTCGTTAGCTTGTGGCTGATCAATACATCTGCAAATCAAGTTATCTTCAGTGGGGTCCAAATATGGCTCTAGGTTTCAGGTGAAAAAAATCTTACTGTACGTAAGGTAATGGAGTCAGCTGCTACCCTTGCAACTGCAGAATCTGGAAAGGATAATTATTATGAATTTTTAAAGGTAGGAAAAAATAAAGCTCAAAATTACCAACATACATTTAAGTTTCAGAAAAAAAAGCAAACGAAAGTATGTCATGTTTAAGTATCTTTGTCCTAAATTGTGTGCCTTAAAATGAAAACTGTGGCTCAAGCTTGTTATCACGTGTCAAGTAGAGCTCCTCTTGGATTCAAGCACTCAGAATTTCACTGAATTGCCTAAGCATTATAGTAGTTTGTAGGAGGTTTTTAGGAGTTTGCTATTGCTATGTGTATTTTCTTACAGTCGTCTTTTTGACTTGCTATTTTCAGCCTTATAAGTTCCTTGTGAATTTTGTATCTGACAGATACACCCTCTATCCATCACTGAGAGATGTTTTCCTGTAAACTGCAGCTGACTTGATCAGGACATGCTCCTAACACAGAATTCCCATCCACACATCAAGTGATGCCTCATGTTACAATGTCCTGTTGGAAAGCCAAAGTTTCTTCTATCTTGGGGGCAGTTACATGTTTCCCTAAGAAAGGAGTGCTTTGAGAACTAAAAATATAGCCAGTAAATAGATCAGTTTCTCCAAGTCTGTCCTCTAGGTGCTCTTCCTTCTGAAATCTGAACAGACCTATGAAAAAAATATACTTAAGATCTCAGTGTGTTTCATCATAGGAAGTTATTAATTGCCTTCTAGCTGTTTTCTAATTTGAGTGAACTTAATGGCCTTGCAAACCTGTGTAAGAAGGTAGCTTGGCTTACTCTGCCTGATATGCAGACAGGAACAAAACAGTGGTCAGTATGTACCCATGTGATTCAAAGCTGTGCATGCAACTCAAAGAATAGAGACGATCTACTTTTACACAGTGTATGAAAGAAACTATAAGATAGATTATTCTGTCCGCCAAAATAAACCAAGATAGAGTAAAATGAAATTTTATCCCCTACTGTCATTAGCTTTGCCAGAAATTGATGTAGAGAATATCTTTGTTTTTAATCTAATTGAAAATATGGGTTATGGGAGGGAGAAGGCTAAAAGAGCCCATGAATTATTCATTACCATATCTTGTATCTTATTCAGCCATATTGGAAGAATGCAGCACCATGTAGAAAAGGGGAGATATCTGGGAGGTTTCTCTGCTGATATTATGCTCACCTCTAGTGAATGGAGTGTTTTTTCAATACCACCTTTGTGTATTGTAGGATAAATAAGACCTTTATGCTTCCTCCATTTGTGATCTCGAAAATGGGATGAAAGAAAGGAGCGTTGGGGAAGGTTAGCAGTTTGTTTTCTTCTAGTACATTTTAAGGAGTATGATTGAGCCTTTCACTCCCCGGGAGACAGTACTATTTCACAAGCTCTCAGTAAATAAGCAATTACCTGGGAAGCATGAACAAAGTGATTTGCTGGAAAACATTGGTTATTGTTTTTCTTTTCCCTTTTTATTTTCATCTGTTCATGCTTTGGAGTTCAGAGACTATATGCATAAGATTGATTTGGATAGCCTTTTATTTAAAAAAAAACCCCCAAGATAGACATCTGATTTTTATGCATTTATCACTGTACATATTTTGGACACTTTCAGTACAGGGTGGAAATGTCTTTAATAGTTATTCATAGAATCTTTATACATCACTCTACTCATTTTCTGTGTAGTAATGCATGTAGCTAGAATATGCATTTAAAAATAGGAACTTATATGCAAATAAACTGAGGCAGATATGTGCTGCAGGAGCTACCAGCTCTATGTCAAATGATCAACTGGAGCTTGGCCTGAGGAGCTGACAGCTTATGGGTCAGGGTCAAAGGGAAGGCAGGGTAAGGTGATATCATAGTGGGGCTCTGCTACAGGCCCTCTGATCAGGAAGACCGAGCAGATGAAGTCCTCTATAGACCCCTAGGAGCAACTTTTTGTTCACAAGCCCTGGTGCTTATGGGGTGTTTCAACCACCCTGATACCTGTTGGAAGGAGAGAGCAGCAGGGTACCAGCAATGCAGGCAGTTCCTGAAATGCACTGATGACTGTTTCCTTCTCCAAGTGATAGAGGAATCAACAAGAAAAGGTGTTATACTGAATGTTGTTCTCACCAACAGTGAGGGGCTGGTGGGCAGCATAAAGCTCAAGGGCAACCTTGGCGGCAGTGCTCACAAAACGGTGGAATTCAAGATCCTTAGGGCAGCAAGGAGGGTGTGCAGCAACCTCACTACCCTGGAATTCTTGTGTGCAGACTTCTATCTCTTCATGGATCTGCTTGGTAGAATACCATGGGATAAAACCCTGGAGGGAAGAGGAGCCCAAGGAAGTTGCTAGTCTCTATTTAAGGACCACCTCCTCCAAGTCCAGGAGCAATGTGTCCCAAAAAAGAGGAAGGTGGGTGAGCACAGCAGGAGGCCTGCGTGCATGAACAAGCATCTCTTGAACACATTTAAATGCAAAAAAAAAACAAACCA
>VWZY01003575.1:70015-89939 GCA_013399075.1 Chloroceryle aenea
AAAAACCACCCCCAAAAAACACAAAAAAAACCAAACAAACCAAAACAAATTAAAAAACCAACCAAACAAACAAAAAGCCACAAACTCTCCTGAGAGTGGAACCAAGGACAGATATCCTGGAGGGAATCAGGACTACAGCGAAGTTGTCTGAGCACTTTAGGAAAGCTAAAGCCCAGACAGAATTAAATCTGGACAGGAACATCAAGGGTAACACTTATATAGGTACATTAATGATAAAAGGAAAGCTAGAGAAGATGTGGGCCTTCTCCAGAAGGAAACAGGGGACCTGGTCACAAGGGACATGGAGAAGGATGAGGTACTCAATTATTTCTTTGCCTCAGTCTTCACCAGCAAGGTTTGCAGCCACACTGGCCAGGTTGCAGAAGGCAAAGGCAGGAATTGAGAGAAGGAAGATCTGCCCACTCTAAGTGAAGATCAGGTTCAAGGTCATGTGAAGAGACTGAAAGTGTACGAGTCCATGGGACCTGTTGAGAGGCACCTGTGGCTCTTGAGGGAACCGACAGAGGAAGCTGCTAAGCCGATTTCCATCATATTTGAGAAGTCATGGTATTCTGGTGAAGGTCCTAATGTCTGGAAAAGAGGAACCCTCCCCATTTTTCAGAAAGGGTAAAAAGGCCCAGGAAACTACAGGCTCATCAGTCTCATCTGTGTGCCTGGCAGAAACATGGAGCAGATCCTCCTGAAGGCTCCATTATGGCACACGGAAAAATGAGAACACTGGTGGCAGCCAACTTGGCTTCACCAAGGGCTAATTGTGCCTGACAAATTTTGTGGTCTTACACAGTGGAGTTTAGTGTTGGTGGATAAAGTAAAAGCAACTGACATCATTGACTTGGACTTGTGCAAAGCATTCAATACTGTCCCACATGGCATCCTGGTCTCTAAATTGGAATAGACCTGGATTTGATGGGTGGTCCACTTGATGTAAAAGGAATTGGCTGGATGATTACATTGAATGGTTGGAGTCACTGGCTCCATGTTCAAGTGGAGACCAGCAAAGAGAGATGTTCCTCAGAGACTGGTGCTGGGACTAGTGCTGTTGAACTAGTGACGTGGAGAGTGGGATTGAGTGTACCTTCAGCAAGCTTGTGGGTGAGACCAATCTGTGTGGTGTGGTTGATGCACTGGATGGAGGGGGTGCCATCCAGAGAGACCTTGATAAGCTTGGGAGGTGGACTTATGCAAACCTCAAGGGCAAGGTCCTGTATGTAGGTCAGGGCAGTTCCAAACAAAAATATAGGCTAGGCAGAGTATGAATTAAGAGCAGCCCTGAAGATAAAACCTTGGGGGTGCTGGTTAATGAAAATCTTTAAGTGAGCGAATAATGTGTGAGTGCAGCCTCGCAGGCCAACTGTATCCTGGACTGTATCAAGAGAAGCGTGGCCAGCAGGTCTAAGGAGGTGATCCTTGCTTTCTACTCTGTTCTGGTGAGACCCCACTTGGAGTACTGTGTCCAGCTCTGAAGCCCCCAACACAAGTCAAGGGGAGTGCCACAAAGATGTTCAGAGGGCTGAAGCACCTCTCCTACGAGGACAGGCTGAGAGAGTTGGGATTGTTCAGCCTGGAGAAGAAGACTCCGGGGAGACCTTACTGTTGCCTTCCAGTATCTGGAGGGGCCCACAGTAAAGCTGAGGGGGTGTTAGGGTTTCGGACACTTTCTACAGTCACAGGATGGGATTTAATGGCTTCAAAGTGGAAGAGGGTAGATTTAGACTAGAAATTAGGAAGAAGTTGTTCACTCTGAGGATGGTGAGGCAGTGGAACAGGTTGCCCAGGGAAGTTGTGGATGCTCTGTCCTTGGCTGTGTTCAAGATTAGGTTGGATGGGGCTTTGAGCAACCTGCTCTAGTAGGAGATGTCCCTGCCCATGGCAGAGGGACTGGAACTAGATGATCTTTAAGGTCCCTTCCAACCTGGAATAAAGGGCAGTTTTGAAGGAGCCCATTAGTTACGTGCTTAAAGGAATATTGCTGTGCTGTGGTCAAGTTTTGAAGTGGCATGGCTTCAGTTCATGCGGGTATATGAAATGTCAGATAAAGGTGTCTACATTGATACAGCAAGCTCCTTATTACTATAGCTTGCAGCACGGGCTGGTAAAAATCAGTGAGCTGTCACTTAAACTTCCTCTCATTATCTTTAGTTTTGCTTCTTTAGTTTTATGTCTTAGTTTGAATTAATGTGTTAGTGTTTGTAGAGCACTCCAGAGATGAAAAGCCTCATATAGCTGCTTTGTATAATTATTATTTTTAATTGTTTCTGTTTGGTATAGTTTCAATTAAAAACACTAATTGACTAGTGCTAATTCAATAAGAAGAAGAAATGGCAGGAATTTTTTATTTTTTCTTAAACACTAGAGACTTTAGGAAAGACTCAGGGAGAGATGATAAGAAGCAATAGGTACTCGTGTGGGTTTTACTTGAGCCATATTAACTTCATTACCTGCTTGCTAATTGCAGTACCTTAAAAGTGCCAGTGCCTTCATAAAAACAGATGCAGATATCCACTGGTTTTCATTGTGAAAACCTGGAGACTGTGAGGTTTTATACAGTTTCTGACGTCACTATTACTGAATTTTTTTCTCTGAGAGGTTAGTCAGGAGATGAAAATGGGAAACTCAGAGTCATAGCCTGCTTTCTGCATGCGTGTAACCAGGACAGTTGTTTTGCTGTGACTCTGGTATTTGTCTAAAGTGCTGCTTCTTGGAGTGGTAAAGGCAAAAGAGGATCTTCCTGCTGCTGAAGGTGAATTTCAAACACCAGAAGTGAAGATTCAAAGACTGCCAAGGAAGTAAAAGGGAAATTGTATGTAGAACCTTGTGCATTTAAGTCAGATTTGTGACTTGATGCAGTGCACAGTTTTTGAAGAGGTTAACTGGTAAAAGCAGTCAGTTGTCTGAGTCATAGTACTGCATGCGTTTAACTCATAAAGCAGACAAGGTCAGCCATCAGACTGAGGGCTGGGAATATCTTCTACCAAGTGTCTCTCCCTGCCCTGACATTGTTCAGGTTTCTTAGCAGGCCCAAACAAGTTGCAGGTTTGAGGTCAATGCAGTGCTGACATAGCTGCACAGAACTGCTTGCAAACTGCTGAGTAAGATTTGTAGGTGACATCTGAATTTGTAGAAATTTCTGAATTAGAAATATGGAGATTGCTCATGTTTTTGTTTTTTTTTTTTTTTCTGTAAAGGTACCGCCATTCTGTTTTTCTGTGTCTCTAAATATATCTGAATGCACAAATGTTTAGTGTAGCATTATCTCCGCTATTTTGGAGTTCCAGCAAGTTTCTCCAGGCCACATAGCTGATGGAACCAGCTATTGTGCAGCGTTACAAGTGTACCCAGTGCAGCAGCATTATCGAAGTACCCAGAGCCTTGGCTTTACTGAGCAGTGTTACAACGTTTCTGCTCTAGTTACTCTGATGCTGCTAGGTGCTGGAAGGTGCTTGCAGAGCCAAGATTGCTCCAGCTCCCTGTATTCAGGAAATAAAGCAACATATCAGCAAATAAACATTAGTATTAAACAATATCTATTGGAGCCTGGCTGAACTATACCTAATGTCTGATTTATTCATCTGTAGTTGTATTTTTTCCCAGTCCTGTTTGTCTCATTCTAATTATAAGGAAGTATAAGAATTTACAGCTATGCATTTTAACTCCTGATATCTCTTACTAATGATAATAAAACTTGTTCTTACATACACACATCAGTTACCCACAACAGACCTGTGTATTTTGTCATGTGAAGTATCACTGTTTAGAGCTATTGCATTCTCCATGTATTCTTAGTTAATCCTGTAAATCTCATACAGCCAAGTGAGGGTTGCTAGCCTCTTAGTCTCATTGGCCTGCTGGCATCAGCATTATTCAGTTTTATTTCTTAGCAGAAGGACTCTGCAGCTGCTGTCAGCCTCTCTGCTAGTTGTGGCACATAACTCTTACGATCAGCTAGCTCTGTTCTAGTACTAGATACCTGTAAACCACTGCTTTATATATATATTTTAATACTAATATTCTGTAAAACAGATGTAGCAAGCGATAGCACAGGTTCCAGAGATGGTGCACAGGTGGATTTGGGAGGACACACACCAGGGTTGAGTGCTAAGAGCTGTAGTATCTGGAAAAGGTTTAGACTTTCTGCTCTCACTTTCCATTCAATTCTGCGTACATCGGAAGTGTTGCATTACATAGGGATAAAATGATCTTGGAAAGGTGATCAGCAGCACTTCTCACCACTGAATCCCTCACCACCTGCTGAGGTTTTTCTAGCATGTCTCATTTAGAAAGAAAATTGCAGTCTGGTGTGCTATCCTTGCAGATCCTTGATGCAAGTTACTGAGTCTTTTATAGTGCATAACACGTTCAGGGTAACAATGGTCTTATTCCAGAGTACTGAGAAGAATGGCATTTTATGTGTTAGTGGTTGGCTTCAATTATATATCAGATTTTATGAAGAGCCTTCATGTGCACGCATATGTTTGAATTATTTTTTCATCCATTTTTCTATGGATACTTTTCTGAACATGCTTTTATCGTCTCATGGTCTGGAATGGAAGAAAAGGTGTATTATTATTTTTGGCTCCTGTGTTATACTTTCTCTGCCATATCCAGACAGCAGAAACATTCTGTGAGTAACTTTTTCACTGGTGCATTATGATACTGCTGTCTAGCTTCTGGTCAATCAAGGAGATTTAACTACCTCAGTAGTTTGAGCCCTATCAGATAATATGTTTTGCAATGTAAATTAATTTCTTGGCATCTTGATCTATTATATGCATAAGGGTTCACATTCAGGACCTATCACATTTGTCTTCTAGAGCAGCCACAAATGCTCTCCACAAAGCTTGATCAAGGCTGTCCTATTTTGTCTTCTGATCCCAAAGTTCTGTACTGACTAATTCCCAATTGACAGTCAATTGTTTCATGTATCTGAAGCTGGTCTTGCTTGGATTCCAGGGCTCATCCCCAGTATCGCACCAGATCTTAGTCTTGCTTGCCTGAAGAAAACATTCATATGAACCAGAAGAGTTCACAGAGCAAAGTTGGATCATCTGGGACACTTATCCTCTTTGTTCATCAGTATTCAACACTTGATGTAAATAACAGAAAGCAACTCACTATTTTGAATTTTCAATTTTGAGTGCATTGACAGCTTTCTGAAATGTTCTGGCCACTTCAGCTATAGAGCAGCTGTTCCATAGCCTGAGACCCATTAACACTTGGATTTGGAGAAAATGGAATAATCTGCCACTTTCTCTCCTGTGTTCTCTTTTATATATTTCCCTAGTCATTAGTTTATTCATTCTGATTTTGTTCTTCAGCTTTAATTACATTTACTTCTACAGACTTGAGGAGGGATTTGCTCTATCGACTGTCGTAGTCTGTGCCTATATGAGACTACCAAAGTAGAAAACAGATGTCATGATTTCCTCTAAGCCTGTGTTGCAATTGTAATTACAGTTCCACAGAGCTAATGTAATGCATGCTATATATTTATATGCATTTCCTAAGCAACTCTAAATCAATTTGATTTAAATGTTAAGACTGTAAGTAGTTTAAGTGCTGTTTTATTTTGCTAGTTATGCCAGCTTTTTCTTGTTAGGAAATACATGAATAGCTGTGGAGTTCTGTCTGTGTGTGGGTTTTGGTTTTGGGTTGGTTTTTTTTTTTTTTTGGAAATAGGCTCGTTTCATAAGGTCAGTATTATCACTTATTGAGCTTTGGAGCTCTGAGCATCTGTTTTCACACAGGAAGTTGTAGATCTTAAAGCCAAAGACAAAAAAGAATGAGTTAGGGGAAAAAAGATTAACTTGATACCTTTTAATTTATAGTAATTCTGTACTCTTTAATATTCTTCAATCTTATTCTTTACAGTGTCATGGTTTAAAAGCCAACTAAGTTTTAAAATATTAATCTTCTAAGCATGTTAATTTTGTGAAGAGTTTTTCAGCAGTTCTGTTATATAGTATAGCTGGTTTTGCTTTAATATCTAGATGTTTAAATTTGCATTTCCAGATGGCAGCCAGCAGCTCTACATGCCAAATGCAGGTCCTTCTCTATTGTTTCCTAGCTTAGACCTTTCTGATCTCATTTCTGTGGAGATCATCTCACTGGAGATGGAATAAAAAAACCCCAACTTTTAAAGCTCTCTTTATTTTATTTTTTTTTATTCAGCTTGTTTCCATGGAAATGAGATCCAAGAGATTGTTAGTAGTGAACAGTAGAAAGTGAGAATTCACTTGTAGATTTCATTAGATTAATCCCAGATGGGAACAGCAGATACTGATGACCAAAATAAGTAATAAATCATTTATAGAAGATGACAAAATAGAAGAACTAGTTAAAAAATAGTGTCTGCTTTCTTTTTATCCTCATTGGATTTTATAAATGTGGAAATTCTTGCTTAACGGTTCTTGGGTACATGAGTTTCATGGACACGCCTGTAACGTTCCCCAGACTGCTTTTGAGGATAGCAGCAGTTCTATGTAACAAACACAGTCCATCCATATTTAGTGTTAGGAGCATGACCTGTTCTAAGTGGACAACTGTGGGCAATGAGGGATATACATCAGAAAATTGCACTGCTACAGTTTGGGTTCACTGAATTTTCAAATGCCAGCCTACATTTTTGTGTATGAAGTAGTTGACAGCTACGTTTCTGAAATTACCTAGCTGTATGAAACCAGTGGAGTAAAACGGATCTGTGTAGTGTGAGCTTTACATATTTTGTTCCTTGATTTAGAAAGGAAATCTTTTGTTGCCAGGTAGGTAGTCAGACTTAGTACTGTTGAGGACTTGCCTTTACAGGTGTGTTTTTTAGGAGGTATTGAAATGCAGAATGGCTGAAGTCAACAGGTTTTGTTCCCCAGTCTCCTATACTGTGTTCTTTTCAGGCACAACTTTCTATTTCAGTTTTTTTGCATGGAAAGCCAGTACTTTTCCTGATGTGCCAAACATGTAAGGTTAAGATTTATATAGAATATTTTACCCAGGGATCCTGTTGAGTACTTAGCATGCAACACAGTTGAGTATTAACTGTGCCACAACATTTTCTTATTTGGGAGCGAGCTAAGATATACTGGCTGCAGAACCCTTCACTTAGGGTGATAGGGATAAGGAGAAAGGGAAGGGATCTTTCTAGTTTAGGATACAAATGCAGCAAAAATTGCAAAGGCAGATGATCTCTTCCATTCCTTAAACCACTGAGTGAGAGTATGTGCCTAAGTAAGCAGTGTCCCTACCTTTTCCATAAATAAAGTAAAATGTCAATAAAAAGAATCTTGAGCTGTGAAATATGCTAAAGCTGCCATCCTAGGTTACCAAAGTGCTGCTGGAATCAGTGCTTGAATAACTGTTATCAGAGATTAAGACCCCACTATTAATTCATCACTCAGTGTGACAACCTGTGGGAAAAGTGTCTTTCACTACATGTGACGTGATCCAGATATCAGCTCATTATGAAACAGACACTTTCAACTGCTTGATATAACTATCCTTATTAATGGGAAAAGCTTCTTGCAGTTTGGTGTACAAATATTTGGCATACAAATAAAATATCCTAATGAATTCTTCAAGTGCAAATAGGGCTGCTGCTAAACAGCGAGCATCTGCTTGGCCTTGCTTCTATGCAAATGGCTCAGTGGGGACTGCCAAGTGGTAAATGAGGCTCAAGTGACACGGTGGATAAGAGCCTGCAGGGCAGGTCTTCTGGGAAAAGATGTACTATTCGTGGATCTGGTGCAGTGCCATGATAGCTCTTTGCTGCCCATAGGCAGCACCTGGGACTGACAGTCAAAGAGGAACTGTAGGGCTGATGTAGGAACATGCAAGTTTATGGTGCTGCTGCAGAGGGCTGGGAGGTGACAACCAGGCAAGCTAATATCCTCTCAGTCCTTCCTGTTCCGTGTTCCCTTCTAAATCCAACCTTGTGTATGGCTGGTACTTGGCAATTCAGGCCAGTCGTTTAACTTCTCTTTTCTTGAAGCAGCACAGTATGACCTCAGTAACGGTTTGCTTAAGAGGCTTAGCATGGTTTAATGAGAAGTCAAGATTCAGAATTTGTTGAAATAACTGGTGGTGTCAGGTAAGTTATGACTGCTGCCATCACGCTGAAACTGGTCCACCGTGTTTCCTTTTTTGTAGCATGTTATCACCAGTACATTTTCTTATCAGCCAGTAATGTGCTCGCATTTCACATTTGGTTGTAGTTCTTAATTTCTTTTTTGTAATGTTGGTAAAGCTATTGGTGATAAAGCCTACTGAATTGTAACAAATGTCTCTTGCTGATTTTGTAAATCCATAGCATTTGGTTTAAAACAAGAATAACAAAAAGTGGGGAACACCAAAACCAGATTTCAGTATTATGTATAGCTAGTATAAGACTTAAATTATCTAATTAGTTCTGTAGAGAGTTCTCTGTACAACTGTGAAATAGTAATGTACTTCTAAAATGGAATAGAAAGGTTGTAGATTAGCTTATAGAGATAGGAAAACAGCTGAGACTGTATCTAAAATCTGGTTGGTTTGTAGCCTAATGTAACTACCTAGCTTGAATGTGACAAGTAATATTAAAATGCTCTCTATACCAATCTTCAAATTCCGTGTATTTTTTTAGTGACATTTACTCTTTTATGCTGCATGTCAAAGTAAAGTGTAACCCCTTATCCATACTACTGCTGATTATGATGTTAAAATAGAACTTTGATGTCTTTCTCCAAACTGTGTTTTTGATGCTACTTCATATATCTTGGAATTGCGCTTGTAAGAATTAGCTTTATGCTGCTGCTGTTTCCATCAACATTGTCACAGCCTTTTCTTGTTTGAAAGGAATATAATCAAAAAATATTGAAGGTAATGTAGTGCATTGGGGTGCCAAGAGGCTCAGTTTGAAGGAAGTCTGAACGGTCAGCTTCTCTTTTTGTTGTCAGCATTGAATTTCATTATTGATAGGTAGCTGTTTAAATATTTCCTGGATGCTTTCATCAGAAGGAAAAAATGCAAAAGTGGATTGTATTTCACCCAAGAAGAATGTGTGCTTGTCAGAAATTCACAAACTGAGTTCTGTTGGACTTCCCCACCACCTCAACATGTCAATGTAACTTCAAGGATTCATTTCATTTGCCCTCAATAGATGGGACTAATAATTAAGAGCACATGCCAACAAACTCACAGCTATACACATACCTTATATAGTATGTCTTAGGGTGGTGGCTGCGTTGAAATGTTAGATCCTAACCTTTTTGGAAAATATTTTATATATATATGATGATTAGACTACTACTTCTGTTAATATTTTTTGCAAGCGCTTTTACAATGTATTTCTCGGCCAGTGAATGAATTCTAAATCGGGAGTTGTCAGCTGGCTACCTGGTAGCACAAGGGAAGGGCAAAGGATGGGCATCAGGCGCATGCAGGGTCTGCCTGGAAGGAACTGAAGCACTGACCATGTTTGATCAATCCATCTTGCTTTATTCTTTTAAACTATTTATTGAAATATTGAGACTTTACCTACAGGAGTAATAGACTTACATTATGAACTACACGGCAGCTAACTTCAGGGCTTTAATTTCTAAGTTCAAATCAAGATAGTGATTCAAAGGTGAATATATAAACATTTCTGAAGAGACTCTCACAGTAAGGGGAAGGTAATGGTGGATTGTTTGGGGTTTTTTCATAATATTTTTGGGGCAGTAGTATGTTAAGGCTTTTTTCTTGCAGCTAGTTCTGAAGACTACCTTGTATTTTAAGAACTACATTGTGATCCCACCTACTACTCTCTTATTCTGGGTTTGCTGTGGTGTGCATTTTTCTTTGGTTGGTTTGAGGNTTTTGGGTTTTGTTGGTAGTTTTTCAGTTTGAGACCTTTGGACCATAGATCATATCTTCCTTTTAACAGGGTTTGATCCACAAATAAATGCAGAAAGCCTTTTGCCATTCTGTTCAATATACATTGTGACTATATTTGTATATAAGACACCTGTGTAATAATGCTTAAACTTACAGTACATGTTTTATATGTGAAGAAAAAGGTGCTATGTCCTTGTCTCATGTAACAGATATGGTAGGCAAAACAGGGATCAGTGTTACCTGCTATGCTTTTAAAGAACCTGTTCTGGTGAGGTTTTTAGACTTGGAGCTGTGGTTTTTTATTTTATATAAAATTAAAAAATAACTTCAATTATTTTCTTTAATCCTTCATGGCTGTGGAATTTTGAATCAGTTCAGGCTGTGTGGATTCATGTTTGGCAAAAGAGAAGAGGCCTGGCCCACCAGAGCTTGAAAGTCCCTTTTTTTGTTTTCCAAAGCCAGGATCTACTTGGGGTATTACATCTCTTGCTACAGGATAAACTTCAGTCATGGTTAAAACCAATTTGGGCACAATGGCATGAAAAACTCTATCATAACAAGTTCACCATAAGACTTCCACTACGTCTAAATTTCTGCTGTTGCCATGATGCTGAAGTAGCAACTTTGCCCTTTGAGTGCCTACCAGTCATGGAGACCAAAAGCCCTTGGCTGTGTAAGAGTCAGCAGATTGTTTGTCAAGTATTTGCTATTGTCTGGCTATCATACAGGAAGTATGTTTTGTGATTCTTGGGGCAGGACCTTCAGATGAACTGCTGCTGTGATAGGAATAATCCCATCAAACTAGAATGACTGCATTCGAGTTGCCAACTTGTACCTGGCCAGTGCTTTGTGCATGAGCTCTGGTATTTGCTTGGAGGACTGCCAGAGGGCCAGCCCACCGGTCTACCAAACAAGACTGTTTTATAAAATATTTTATTTTTTTTCCTAGATGATTGAATGACATGCTCACAAGTGCTCTCAGACTTTCTAAATTTGCTAATCTAAACCTGGCCAGTATTTCCCTTCTCTACTGAGCCATATTTCTAAAAGTGTTATTAATACAAATTTACCATAGCATTTCTGTAATAAAACTTGTACTATCATGTAGTTGATACCTGCTTTTAACTGCTGTCTTTCCTCAAAACTTTTAGTAAATACTCTTATATAAGGCATAGTCATGTATATAAGGGCTCTTTGTATATGTATATGCATAATATGTATTTTTCTTAGTTTTTAAACTATTTTGTTTTCTTTCCAGTGGGATGCCATAACTGAAATGGATGAACACAATCGTCCCATTCATACTTACCAGGTGTGTAATGTGATGGAACCAAACCAAAACAACTGGCTTCAAACAAACTGGATCTCCCGTGATGCTGCACAGAAAATTTATGTGGAAATGAAGTTTACTCTGAGGGACTGCAACAGTATTCCATGGGTACTGGGAACCTGCAAGGAAACTTTCAATCTCTACTACCTAGAGTCAGATGAGTCTCATGGAATAAAATTCAAGCCAAACCAGTACACTAAAATTGATACTATTGCAGCTGATGAGAGCTTTACCCAGATGGACTTGGGTGACCGCATTCTTAAACTCAATACAGAAGTTCGTGAGGTTGGGCCAATAAATAAGAAAGGATTTTACCTGGCTTTTCAGGACATTGGAGCATGCATCGCTTTGGTCTCAGTCCGTGTTTATTACAAAAAATGCCCTTTCACGGTCCGTAATTTGGCTATGTTCCCTGATACTATCCCAAGAGTTGATTCTTCGTCTTTGGTGGAAGTACGAGGTTCCTGTGTGAAGAGTGCTGAGGAACGTGATACTCCAAAATTGTATTGTGGAGCAGATGGGGATTGGCTTGTGCCTCTAGGACGATGCATTTGCAGCGTAGGTTATGAAGAAGTGGATGGATCCTGCCATGGTAAGAAAACATGGTTTTGTTTTTTGTTTTTTTTTGGGTTTTTTTTGGTAGTGTTAAAAAAAAAACAAAACAGTCATGCTTCTATATACACAGAAAATAGCTCATTGTATACTGGAAACATTGCATCACACTTACAAGGAATTCCTCTTGTCCAGAAACAAGCAAGGTTATTTGAAGTAGTGTTATTGTGAGATTGCCTTCTTAAACTCTTGTGCTGTGTAGAACTTGAATACATTGCTAAAATGTGATGATGAAGGGACTGGAACACACGCGTTATGTGGAAAGGCTGAGACACCTGGGGCTTTTCAGTCTGGAGAAGATTGAGAGGGGATTTGATAAATGTTTATAAATATCTGAGGGCTGAGTGTCAAGAGGAAAGGGACAGCCTCTTCTCACTCGTGCCCTGTGGTAGGACAAGGGGGAATGGAGCACTGGAATGGGCTCCCCAGAGAGGTTGTGGAGTCTCCTTCTCTGGAGATTTTCAAGGCCTACCTGGATGAGTTACTGTGTGGCCTGTGCTGGATTGGATGATCCTGCTCTGGCAGGGGGGTTGGACTTGAAGATCTCCAAGGTCCCTTCCAACCCCTGACACCCTGTAACTTTATAAATGCCGTGGTATACTTGAGTAAAGCTCGGGACTCTGGGCTGCTTTGGATTCAGTTTGAGACTCCTGTTCAGAGAGAATGTGTGTGTTGAGACTCTATTTTCCACCTGCCAGGAGTGCTGGATAGGTGACAGTCATAAAAGGTGTGCGCCTTTCATAAGAAGCTGTGCAGTATGAAGTTAGTTGTTTTGTTAGCTTCAGAGTTAAGGATCCATGTGCTTTCTCTTTTACTGTACATAAGTTTCATAATGACTTGAGGATAAGTAATGATTGTAAAGAAAGTCTCAGTAACCACTGAGATACAACTCTGCTTTGGTTCAACATTTGTTTTGTAGCAAAAAAAAAAAAAGAAAAACAAAGATAAATTAGACAAGTGCCATTGAAATTGCCCAAATATTTTTCTCTAGAGCTCCTCAGATTTGATGATATTAGGCAAGCTGAGTAGCAACCTTGGATAATATAGAGCATTAGAAGTACACTATGCATTGTAATCAGAAAACAAAATTCACTTTTTCTTGTTGGATCTTACTGACATTAATTATCAAAATATACTCATTGCAAAGATACTATTTAGAAATTGCTGTTACTGGAAGCAAGTATAATTTTCTACGTGAGGTCGAAAGGTTTCTCTCTTAATGGGATAAGGTTTTTCTTCAAGACATTAAAGCTTAATGAATTTCTGTCCATTATGAGCCATAGTCCAGAACTGAACGTGAGCAGTATAACCAGCAAACAAAACCCACAAAAAAAGTCACAAAACTTTTCTGCTATGCATTGACTCCTCTTATTTATTCACCTGTCTGGCCAGTCTGCTGCTGAACAGGTACCCTCTCAATAAAATGGAATGCCTCAAGTTATAATGTTTGCATATTCTTATCTATTTGCTCAAAGAGTAACAAATTACTATTTTAGAAAATTCTAATCTAATAAAGCTTCCATGTGTGTGTTAAAATAATTTTCATAGATGTCTGATGTTGTCCATTACTCCTCTTCAGTGTATTTTAATATCAGTACTACTGTTTTCTGACAGTTTTTCAAAGTTGGTCTTGTATTCCTTAGTGAGTGTCATGGCTAAAGCAAGCCCAAATGTATAATACTTTCAGAACTAAATGAGCAACAATTTAAGATGCATGCTTGAGCAACTGGGAATGACTTTTCCCCATGTGACTGTTCTGAGCATAGTGAACTGAACTGAAGTCCCTACCTATGTAGTATGTTTCAGATAGCCATAGAGTCCAGTTTTGAGACTATGCTTCTTGGCTGAGGCATGGATCAGAAATTTAGAGTGTAAAAGATTCATCACTTGTGAATGCATCCTGAACTAAGTCTGTAATACCCATTAAGTCTTAAAATACCTGAACGATAGTAACTTTCTAATGGAAAAATTGTAAAATTTATATTTATTCATAGAAGTGGAGGGGGGTGGTGTGGGAGGGTGGTGTGTAGGTGGGATGAAAGAAGAAGCCACTGAGTCTTAGTCTGCTTAGACCCGAGATGCATTTACACAATCTTCATGTCTTTTAGGTCCATCACTCAAATCTCAACCCAGTGCCCTTTTGACCCTCCCTTTTCACTTCTGGGGTTACAAATCTGAGTCTCAAAAGTATCTGATGCCATTCTGTCAGTGCTTCTTGTAGATGTGCTCTGTGACACGATCCAAAACTGATAACTATTCTTCATGGAAATAACTTGAAAATAGTAATTCTGTATTTTGAAATCTGTTCTGGCAGGTACTTGGGAGGTAGACAATGCTTGCTAATGCTTGAGTATTTTTTCCTACTTGCAAATGGTGTGAAGCTTTAAATAAATTCTACACCAGCACATGCTTCACTGGGGAGTAATAAGGTCTTCATGGCAGAGATGGCTTATCTGTCACAGAATTTAGAAAGTAAATTTCTGGTTTGATGTCTGTGGGGATATGCACTCTCTATATACAGGATTTACTAAATGGCATAAGGAATGCTATTCTGCCTTTGTCATTGCTCATAGTTTCACAAGGAAGCAAGAATGGGAATAAAGTCTTTGATCACTTTTACCACTGCTGTTGGAATCATAGGGAAGCAAGTGAAGTAGATTTTGGCAGTTGAAAATAACCCAACTAGCAACATTTCAGTTTTTTCAATATATGTCTTGCTTATGTGTACGTCTATGACTCTCTCAGTATTCCCTATCCATTGCACTTGCTTTTTTTAAAAGCTTCATTTCAGAGTGTAAGTGTCTGAGAAGAATTCACACCAGATTAAAATATCCATGCTTATTAACTGTATACCCCAATGAGTCTAGAACAGTTCGGCAGCACGTTGATAGAGAATTTTTCATTACTTTTGGGACTTGTCTTCCCTTTCTAAGTCAGTGGGGAAAAAGTGACGTTGATTGCAAGAGGTTCACAGTTATTTGTGTCACATATACTTCTAACTGGCATAACCTGAAAAAATAACATCTCTGATTGTGTAGTCTATCACTCTTTGATTTGAACTCAAAATCCTGAAATAGCAGCATCATTCACATATTCTTCGGTTTCTTTAGGCATTAATAAATGAGTTAGTACCAATACTTTGACAATGCTAATCATAAATGGCTCCAGTATGAAGTGTTTAGTTTGCTAAAGCATTGCTAGTCAGCCCCATTCGCATCTCATAGCATAGGAGGAGGAGATGCAGCACAGGTTTCTAATAAACATCAATTAAAAGAAAAAAGATCCATGTCATATCTTCTCTGAATGTTGGTTCAAGACAAGAATTGTGCTAAAATTAATAGATGTACAATATATACAGGTGATATCAGGGCTTTGTGTGGATTCTTTTTCTATATGGAAAGAAACAGTAATGACAAGGAACACAATATATATTTAATTAGAACAGTTCTCTTCTTTTTAGTTATGATATAATAATAATTGGGTGACTGTTAACTAAAGTCTGATTCTATTAAACCTTTAAAATGGTTTACCAAAAATCATCTGAATTACTCAAGGTAAGCAATTAATTGCAGAGAAAAATTCAACTATATATAGCAAATAGTAATTATTCCAGTAGTTTGAGAATTTATTATAGTCTTAACCAATCAAATGTAATGCAGAAGTGTATTTTAACTGTAAGAAGTTGATTGTTCTTGAGGAATATTCTCAGGAACCCCCCCAGTCCAGAAGGATGCTGTGTGGTATCGTTGAAGAAATTTTTAAAATGTAAACCAACAGGCACTGAGAAACTCCCCTGGTTTATTTTAATTTTAACAAAGACGTTAAAAAGTGGGAATGTGAAGTTCACAGTCCTTGATCTGGAGTTGACTGAAGAACACTGCTTAGTAATATGAATGCCTGAATGCATTCAGGATTTGTTGAACAAATGCTGCTTTCTGTTATTTATGACTCAAATTTGTGGTAAGGTTTTGGTCTTAGGGTTTCTACCTTGGCAGCCTATCTTCAGCCATTTCATCTGATTCAATTAGAAAATATTTTCATTTTGCAAATATGAACTAACCCCATCTTCATTCTATAACATGCCTGTGTTACTGGGAAACCAATAAATTAATATTACAGTCATGCCTTAGTTACCTGTCTACTGAAATGAAAACAGGAAAAGGAAAAAAACGTATGTATGTTGGAACGGCAAGTTTCCCAATAGTAACAGAGATACAATATTGTGTAAGGTTCATTTAGTTTTTTTCTCTGAGGGATATTTACTCATGAGATCTATTCTTCTTTGCCAGTCCATAGGCACAGAAGGAACATCTAAAGGAAAAGCACTGAAAGATTCAGACTACAACACAACTGACATACCCATGGTGATATACATGGCGGTATCAACTCCATGGTTATTCTTCACTATTCTTTGTTTCCTCTGTACCATTGTACCTCTGTACGGCGTGTTTTGTTTAGCAAGCATCCTTTGACAGCATCCTAGAGAGCAAGAGGATGGGAAAGTTGCATAGTTCACTGAATTCGTCCCCCTTTTTGGGTGTCAGAGAGGGCCGTTGTATATTGCAGTCTCTTCTAAACTGATCTCTTCCGGAGTTAATCTGAAAGTTTTTGTATTTTTAAAAAGTATCTGTGACTTATTGTCTGATTCAAAGAATTATTTAATTTTTACATTATTTTTTAAAGTAAACAAACATCTAATTTATTGGAATTTATAGCAAATTCTTAAATACACAAGTGCTCTGGAAGGAGCTCATACTTTTTTACTGTGCTTAAGAAATGATGGTTTATTTTATCTAATTTATGTGAGTCTGAAGAGCTTTAGATTTCACCCTTTTCAGTAGTAGTACTTAAGACCTCTGTGATTGTTAGCAGTATGTGCTCTCCACTGCAGAAAACTACTCTTTAGCCTACGTAAGGCTATGCAACATCTGAACACTTGTGGCATAGTTTAACTTGAATCCTGAGGATGGATAAATAGCATTGTGTTTTGACATTTCCAAAGTCAGTTCTTCTGATGAACCAATAAACAGACAGTGTTTTAGTATGATCTAAGAACACATATGGAAAAAACTAGGAGTTGTGGCTAATAGCCACAGGTAACAGTATAGAAAAGCAGTTGATAATGACTTCTTCACATTTTGTGAACATACTTAACCACCTATACCTGCTAGCATGCTAAAAAATGGACTTGATCTAAGCTCAACAACTGTATATAGAAAAGAGACTATTATTTACAGTAGATTATAAAGGGCTGCTGTGGGGGGGATGACACTGCAGATGCTACTGGTAGAACCTTTATCTTCATCCATGCTGGTTTTAGTTCCTAAATGCCAGGTTGTGTGCCAAGCTATTTCATGCTCTGTCTCTCTCTTGTTTTGTTGTTGCCATCTATGACTCAGTAATACAGCTGCATGATTTGACATTAGCAGCAGCCCATAGGAAATGACAATTATTTCTTCTTGCTCTGCTGAAAGAGGTTTGCTCTGGTGATGGTCATGTGTGAAACTTGTAAAGCTCCTGGAAAGAATTGTTTCAGGTTTTACAATATGCACGCATAAATAGAAATGTATTTGTATATCCAACTTTCTATAGATTTTAATTATTTTTTTAAAAATGACTGTGCAGGTGCCTCAGCTACTTTGATATCTAGCCCCCACCCCCCTTCCTCCCTGTGCATTTGGCTCCTAGGTGGCACATCTCCCCGCTGTGGGGTGGGTAGTGGAACTCTGTCCTGGGCTTGTGACACGGGTGATAAGAGCAGTTCAGGTTCCCGGACTCTCCTGCTGTAGGTGTGAAGGGGCTGGCACACATAACCTGTGAGCTTGCAGGGGACTCCTGTGCTGTGCTACAGGTGAGGTGCCAGAGTGGGAAACAGGGCAAGGTCGTCTTCTCAAATCTTTTGTGAATCTATGTGCAGATTGATTTCCCTATATACGATAAGACACTGTCTTCCAGCAATAACAATCTAGTAATAATTCAGTTCTTGGTCAAGCCTTATAATTGGCTTGCCTGTCCCAAAATAGACTTCTAATAAAAACTGGTATTAACAAATTCAGAGATGCTTATTTGTCAGAAATAAATAGATGCATGCAAATATACTCATACTGGTAAAAATGAGAGTAACAGAAAGATTGACAGGTTGAGTGCTATAAGATAGCAAGAGCTGAAGAAAGAAGGTACTAACCCCATGGAACTGTCCTGTGTTCCTCCCTGTGATGGGATTTGGACTCAAAACATGTGTCGCATCTAGAGAGAGATGGTGACTGTTCTTGGGTAATACAACCTTTTCTTGCTTGACGCTTTTTTCCCGCCTCCTTTTTCTGGGAGTGGCTAATAATAGAGCTCAAACATTTCAGATTAATTTGACTTGGAAAATGTTCATTATACTTCACACATGATCAACCTTAACTGTTTCAACAATCAAATATATTTCATGTAGGTGAGTTTTGCTTGAGTGAAAACCTTGGCCTGCTGTATTTAATGGATGTAAAAGTTCAGCACTAGTCGCTTGTATCTCACAATAGCTGTAGGAGGCTTTTTTCTAGCTGGTAGAGAGGTGTGATGGGGGTTATGGGTTTAGAGTGTTTTGTGCAATATGTAAGTTTCCTCAATATACTGAAAAATTGACATCTTTATGACTTCTGTTTTGTGATAAGACATGGAGGAGAGGAAAATCATGATGCTTCACTTGTGAAGACCTAATAACACTTGTTGAATACAACATGACTTTTATTAGGCATCAAATTCATTGGAAATTGTGAAATAAAAAATAGTTTGTGAGGAAACTGTGATTTACAAACTTGACCACTAGTTGGACAAATGAACACTTTGTTTGTACAGCACAAATATGTAAAAAAAATCATGTCTTAAAGACTTCCCTAGCCATGTGTTGCAGCAAAGTAGCAGTTCTGGCTTAATAAGGTTTTAATATATTAGTCCATGTGGAAATGCAGTTTCTAGACTCTTGTAGTGGAACCCTGAATAATAAAAATAAATATAAGCGGAGAAAAAATTGTAGTCAGGGTGTTCAGTGAAAGTTTCCAAATTTTTACATTAGAGTAAGATAGAGGCAGGTTATTAATCAGTAACACATACACAAATAAACCGTAAAACACATTCTGTAATGAAACTGTTCCTATAGAGGTTTCCCATCATTTTATTCAGTCAATTATTAACGTGTTTATACTGAGAAATGTAACTAAAAAGCAATCAATGAAGGCTTCCCTTTTCTTCCTGAAATTTAAGGTTCAAAATAATATCAAAAGCAGTCATTTAACATAACAAAATTGATGTAGACTATAACATGATTCTGAGTCATGGAGCACCTTAGGTTTCAAGGGCAATGGTATTTAAAAGATTCTCAGAAGTCACCTCCACCAAAATTTATATCATGGTAGAGGCATACTTGAGCAAAGCAGTTCGGACTCTACTTAAAAGCTTGATGGAAATGGAGCTTAAAGCAAGAGGAAAATAAATATATAAACCCAATAAAATTGGAAGGCAAGTGCAATACTATTAGATACTATTAATACTATTGACTAACACCTTTGTATAAGAGAAAAGGGAAAGGAAGAAAAACTCCCATGAAAGTTGAGGTGCTAACTAAAGATTTTTCTGTCCTCAGTATTAAGTCACGGGGTTTGCACCACAATATTTCTTGGGGGGAGAAAAGTTTAACTGTGATCACAGCTCCTCCTGAAGCAAAACCACATCCCTGGCAGTGGTGTTTTGCCTCATACTGCTGCTCAAGTGCAATTGAGACTAAAGCTTTCAAGTGAAGTGGTGAACATAGATAGATGCCTTTTGAGCTGCAGTGCTGTTTGAAGACTGTTT
Organism: Chloroceryle aenea; assembly: GCA_013399075.1. Classification (NCBI taxonomy): domain Eukaryota; kingdom Metazoa; phylum Chordata; class Aves; order Coraciiformes; family Cerylidae; genus Chloroceryle; species Chloroceryle aenea. The sequence continues at coordinate 89,652 of VWZY01003575.1, forward strand.
CGGGTCTCTTGGCAAGAAGAGAGGATCAGGAAGTGAAACTTTAAAAGCTCATCTGCTATATTACTTTTGGATGCTGAATTCTGAAAAGGAAACTGATTTGTTTGGGTCTGTAGTGCCATAGTGATTTAGTGTCTTTAGTACTTTACAGCAATTGTGGGGAGCTGGAAGAACTGTACTGGGCAGGCAGCATCGAGTGCTCACTTGTAGAACCATCTCGTGTGGAATGGTAATGTAAAAAGGAAATGCAGCTGAACATCTGAGGCAGTTTAAGAGATGCTAGGTTTTTTG
>VWZY01003575.1:89963-100694 GCA_013399075.1 Chloroceryle aenea
GTGTGGTTTTGTTTGTTTGTTTGTTTGGTAACATCCCTACTCTGACACATTTATGATAATCTTATAAAGGTGATGTTGCTAGTACTTGCTAAATTGCTTTATTACATCCTTATTTAGTATTGTTATTTACTGACTACTTAGTAGAATATTCCTCCTTGCTAAGCATCTATCTCTGTTCCCATATCGGTGTACTCTGAACTGATATGGTTGGTTGTGCTCTTCTGGTCTTAAAGCTCTTTCAGCATCAGTGCTTATGTAAATATTTTAAAGTTTGCACCTCTCTGATATTTGTGTCTATCTCAGCTCTCACCCCACATAATTTAGATTTCTTCAAATAACCTCATTTAGATACACAAAGGACACACACAAGACATTTTATACAGGTCTGTGTTGTGTTGCAAATGTTTTAAAACAACAATACCTCTCCTTCCCCCCTGCCCAAAACTTGGAGACAGAAAATTCCTAAAACTTGGAGTTCATAATTTTACTGTGATATATAACAAGTGAATTGTATCCAAAGAGCTCATTTGCTGGGAAATCTTTGGAAGATGATGGTGATAAGTTTACATTTATATCCCAAAGGTCTTACTCTCATTCTCCTTTTAGGTAGAAAGTCTTCTATTAAGATTTTCAGTGTTTTGTTGATGAAAAGATAACTACTTCAAAAGATAAAGAGAACAAAAGAAATAGACTGCATGCTGATCAGTAATTAAACTTGACTTTAGGATTTGAAGAGTTGAACTGAATACAGGTGAATATAGTTTATATGTGCAAACTGCCTTTTCAGTATCCATATTGAACAGGCATCCAGTTGTTTAGACAAATTTTCAGATGTTGTAGTGTATTTCTGTTCTGTTTTTTTCTGAATCAGCCTACTCTAAGCATTTGGATGTGTCCATTTAAGACGCTTTCAGGCAAAAAGATTGCATTTGATTGAGTGCGTTTCTGTGCAATCTTTCATGTGGTTGTTGGGGTTCCTCTTTATATGATTTGTTTTTTTGTTTTTCTTACAACCTTTTTCTGCTACTCATACCTTATTTTCCACTTGCTTTTATGGTGCCGGGGGAGGGATAAAAATTAATCCCTTAATGTTCTCTACCGTTAATAGTGTGCCAAGAAGTTGAGTTTGTAAAAGGGGAGTAATTAATTTCTTGTTGCTTTAGAAGTCTGCATGTTTCTGTATCCTCTCACATACATCTAAGACAAAAAATGATTTCTAAATGTAAAAGTTCTTTAACTTGTCACAATGAGAATGCTAGGCTATTGATAGAATTTTAGTGCCTACAGCAAGAGTATGGAAGAAAACAGCCAATAGAAATGAAAGGTAATTCTTATTGTTTTCTGTATATTACCTTTTCCCTACAGGTTTATGCAGTTGATATTTTGTTATAATATGGAATTTAAATAGTGCTGTCAGAGCTGATGGTTCACAGCAGCTTCTTAACCATTGATTGAAAGAATGTATCCTGACATCGTTTCAGCCACAGTGAAAAGTGGCTCCAAGTTACCTGTGGAGCCAACCTTCACTAGAGCAGCCTCCAATAGCCCCTCTCACAGGAGCTCTTCTCTGCTGCTGGGGGTCTCCTGTGTCTTGCTCTTTCTCTGAGGCACCAGCTTCCAGTCACTGATCCCTGCATTTCCTCACCCGTGGTTCACAGCAATGCTGCCTCAGAGCTGATCTCTGGACTGTTAACTGTCACCTGAACTTCACATGGCATGTGTCTGGCAAATTTAAGAGTTGTCATAATCAATGGCAATACATAGGTTTTCATGATGGAAGTAGATCAAAAGGGCTAAATTAACAAAGACTTGTTGATTTCATACTTGGTAATTAACAAAAGACTTGTCGGCCTTAATGTCTGACAAATCTCAGAAATGTGTTTTATTTGATCTGCTGAGTGTCCTTTTCTTTGAGGATATTGTGGTGGGTGTGTTTTTGGTTTTGTTCTGTTTTGTGTGGGATTTTGGTTGGTTGGTTTAGCTTCCCACCCCCCTTAATTTTACTTCTAAGTGTCCCATCAAATCACAGGAGAATATTCTGCAGGGAAGAATCCTGTTTTCATGAGTGGTGGCTGATCTGGTGATCGTGGTCTTTTCACCATTAATTTCTATGAATCTTGCTATCATACAAAGTAAATATCTTCGCAAAGGAAGGTTGTCCTTGGAAACCAACTTGCTGCAGCAAGCTTGTGCTGTTCTAGGTATATGTCTGCTAACAGGAGAATAAATTATGTAAAACAGGTCTCCTACCTACCCGTGAAACATCTAACAGAGTCAAGGACTGCACTTGAAATGTCTCTCTTTATCCCTTTGAAGCAAAGATTCTTTAATGATCAAAGCATGAATAAATTCCCAAAGGACATGGAAATGTATGCATAGAGAGATTATACTCCAAATGCTAACAATGAATGTTTAGTTATTTGGTATCTGGCTATTATATCATAATAGTTATGTATGTGAAATGTCTTAATTCTGCTGTGACAACTTGATATTCCCCCATGTTAAATATTTCAAAGCTTATCTTACATATATTCATAAACAAGATGAAAGTGTTAATTCTAATTAAAATGATGCACAATTCAGTAGCAGCCCTAATAAAGTCCCCCTGGAACAGTAAATTTAATAATAATACATCATCTACGCAGAGTCAAAAGTGATTTCAGCTTTACTATAATCCAGTCTTCTAGGAAAACTGAGTAGTCAAGATAGAAAAATGGTGAAAAAATCATATTCAAAAGTAACTTGAGTATGTATGGTATTTTAGATAGCAGTATCTATGTGTATTGGCAATTTAAGAAGGAAACTGGGGGGGTGGGGTGGGAAGAGGGCATCCCATACTTAATGAATATTCCAGTGTCCTGAAGTGTTTATTTCACTTGGTAAATATGAACTTAATGGTCATATTCACTGTCATCCTCACCTGATACAATTTTCTTTCAATTATTTTAAAGCAATAGTTGAGAAACCACAATATTTAAAGTAATATATTTTAATATTAAAACTTTGTATTGTGGAGAAGCCTTATACATGTGTATGTTCAAGATACCTTTTCAGGGATGGCAAGAATTTTAGTGTTGAATTATTGGGATATCAGAGACTGGAATAACAGTTAAAGGTGTAAAAGTAGTATTATTATTTGTAACAGCATCAATTTTCCATCACATTTAACAGAAAACATAAAAGAAGCTAAAAAGTCCTGCTGAGGCAGGAGACAGTAGAGCCCTGGGGGAATGCCTGAAGACATGGTTGGTTTGTATCATTTAGGATGGCGGTAAAGGCAAATCACAGAGTAGAAGGTTATGTACATTTTCAGTATCAAAATAGGGATTCTTTGACTCAAAGAAAGTAAATAATACATTTGATTACCTCTGCGTGTACTTCTCTTTGTGTAAACTACGCATTGTAATAACTTTGCATGTTTATCTCAGCTGTTTACAGTTATACATATGATTACCATAATTAGCAGGTCATGACAAAACAGGTTAGAGAAATTTTGTGTTTTAAAGGAATTTGAGTTTATACATCTAGATTCTCTTCAGAGGAAAGTTCTGGAGGGAATTTGGATTGAGAAGATTTTTTTTAATAATTTACCAAAATCATGCAAAATGTTTCACTTTTGCCAGAAAATTATATTGTAGTCAGAAGTGATTAATATCTAATTTTTGAAGGGTTCATGTTTCTTTTTTTCTTTAAGTATTTAACTGAAAGACAGATAGCAGAAGAGAAAGAAATCTGTTTTACATTCTTAGTGACATTAAGGGAACGGCCATCATTTTTACCAAGTCCCATTACAGAAAGTTTTTAGCACTCTGAATTGCTTGAGGCCTCTGGATGGCTCCTGGTTGGTCTGTGGGAGACTGGCTAGGCTCCTCTTGCCAAACTTCATTAGACTTTCCCTTTGATGAATGGCTTAGCTCAACAGGAAAAGAAGTTGTCATGAGTTAATATACACGTATGTAATTGAAGTGGCTTTTTCTAACACAAATTGCATAGCACTGTGCTGTGGATGTTACATACCCTGGCAAGACTGTTGAAGTAGACCAGTGGTTCCAGGTTACTGCCATTCTCATCCTTGCCTTCTATGTAACTGATGTATCAGTGGTTTATTAGCTATCGTGTCCCAGTCTGTTAATCACTACCAAATTCTGCAATCATATCTGCCAGTTGGTATTACCAATTTTAGAAGAGAAAATGCAAGACAGAAGAAAGTATTCACAGCTGTTATAGCCAAATGATTGTTTTGGACAAGCCTGAGCAAAACCTCTCTCTTCAGTCAAAAGTTTTCATGCTAGCCTGAATGAAATATAGCTGCCCTACCTAGGAAGACTGTGCCACTCTAAGTCCCTTTCATAACTGAAGAAATTCTCTTTCAGATCTTTGGAAATAGAAGAAAAAGAAGTTTGCTATCTTTATTTCTTTTGGATAGTTGCAACTGTTAACATGGACAGCAGCAAACAACACTAAAAACAGCTGAAAGAATGCAAACCTCTCTCCTACATACCCTCCCTATCAATTACACCATAACATAGCAGAATAAGGTAAATAGTAGTGGTAAATGACTGAAAGGAATAATGGGATAAGATAGAAATCATGTTATTTTATCACAACTGAAGATGATCTAAGAAATACTTGATTGAAAGATAGTCTTGGACAGGGAAAATGCTTTCTTTCTATCCTACTTTGTGTGGTAATGATTGGAAAACTGTGACCTTTTAAAGCTTTCCCCAGCAAATGACCACAATGTAAAAATGGGATATTGATGTACTAGTGGCTCTGAAGCCTAGGTTTTAATCTACTAGCAGGAGTGGGGTGGTTTAAGGCCTTATGAAGGGCTTTTAAGGGGTTGTTTCAAAGATTCAGCAATAAACTGAAAACAACACCAAGTGCATCTTCCAGAGCTTTTTCTGAAATTCTTCTTTTGAATAATGATTATAAGCCAGAGACTGTTCAGTACATGTTTCAAACTGGGAAACCTGCAGCATCCACTGTGACTTAAGCTTAAAACAGTAAGAACTATAAATTTTCACTCTATAGGGTTAGTCGTGTTTGCTGTTGCAGCAAGAACATATTAAACATACATACATATAATCAAGACCAAACCCAGATATTGATGGGCATGCTATCTGTAAAAAATATATATTTAAAAGGTTTTTTCCTGCTTGTGGAGAATGAGTGTGTTCTGAGTCATTTTTTTTTTCCTGCTAATCAGGCTAGCAGACTTCATTTTGTCTCCTGTTGCCATAGTTGGTTTTCTAATACAGTAATTAGGATGAACTTAAGAATCATCCATTAACCAGGTCCTTTGCTATTTGAACTTTTCTTTTATTTTTGCTTGTTCTTTATTGTTTATGTTAGAATTTAGGACTCGTTTTTGTATCCTACAATGCTGATATGTGCTCATGAAAATAATACACTATACTTGGTGTTTTCAATACAGTCCATTTAATCATTAACAGCTTTGGGTTATGAACCTGATAGGATTTTTTTGCTATTTTGGGGATGAGATGATGATGCAGTTTAGGGATGGTGAGGGAGAGTTTTGCAGTTTCAAAAGGAAAAGTGGGTAATTTCTATTAAGGTCATGCAAATCAGAATCAAGTCAGTGGTTGACTAAATAATTGCCAATAAATGTGTGCATCAACTGTTAAATACTTGTACAGGCTCAGATGACAGGGAGGACAAACACAGGGATCAGCTGGCACAACCACCTTCATAATTCTCCATTAGTATGATTTTAATACTTACATGGCAGTTCTTTGTACAGTTTGTTGGGTGGTTGCTTTTTTTTTGTTTTGTTTTGGGGTGTTTTTTTTGTTTGTGGTTTTGTTTTGGTTTGGTTTTTGTCTAAGTGAGTGATATATAAAGCAAAGTTGTAGGGAGAACTTATCCTAGCAGTTCAGACTGTTTTATGTTAGCAATCTGACATCTGAATGCAGATGTATTTAATCATACACTTTCAGATTGGGAACTAACTTTGTGATGTGTTTAAATCTCAAAATGCCATAAGAGAAACTACTGTCAACAGAGAAACCTTGAATAAACCAGATTCTTCCTCTGAAGAAAGGAGATGGCCAAACTAAATGAGAACAAATTTTAAAGCAACCCACTAATGTTGTAGGTAGCTGCAGTAGTAGAAGTATTCACAATATAACTAAAAAAAAAAAAATTGAAAATAATTGTGGGATTACACTCCATGGACATCCTTTGTTGTTTTAAAAATATAGGTCATGCTAATTGCCATAGTCTACAGACAGAAATAATGTTTTTTAACAGTAAACGTAAAAATGATGCTTGCAAGCTGTCTGCAGATAAAACAATATGCCTTCATAAAATATATTGCCTAGTCTAGTGATCCAAAACTAACCACATCATTTTAAAAGGCAGTGTTGAGATTACTCTAAACCCATGAGTGCTGAATTAGAATAAATTCCTGTGTGACTATATTGTAAGAGAAAAAGAGCTAAAGAAGAAATATGCTTTCATATCATACCATTATTGTACCAGTGCCTGCATGGTACTAGTTTTGTATACATCTCCTGGTAGAATATTTGAGAAACCCATATCTGTGATGCAGCAGATACATCTCCCTGACCTGTTTGTGTGCAGATGCAGGTGGAGGCAAGGAGGGGGGGACCAGGACTGGCTGCTGAGAGATGCTTGCCATTGGACGCTGTCTCTCTGCAGCCTTGTCCAGGTTCCTGTGCTAGCAAGAGTGTTTGATGGGAATCAACACATTTGTGTATTGGACATACTTTTATTCATTTACCAGTCATTTTACCCATTGTCTCTTTTTACCAGTGTTGCTGTGTCCAAGCAAGTTCTGCAAGGACTTCAGCACCTGAAGAGTCAGCTGGTGTATAGTGTCAGGCATGACCCCTTAGCATCTCTGGTCCTGAAATCCCTGTAGCAGAGACTGTTCATTATGGTACTGACTCTTTTGCATGAGGTTACTTTTCAATAGCTAGAAACTACTGCATTGTAAATGTATCGTGAAAGCTGTAATTTGCTGATCAGAAAGATGCATTTTATCCAGTGTGGATGACCTAACTTAAAATGTTTGAACTCTTTTTTTATTGGTTGTTTTTGCTGAAGTAGTATCTGATCTTGTAGCAATAAAAATTATGTCATTTGTAAGGAATAGCAGGTAACAATGGAATCTATTGGATATTAAGACTTAGCAGAAAAGGACTTGTAGGCAAAAATATGAAAAAAAATCTTTCAAAAGAAACCTGTAAAATTGTTTTTCTTTGTTTCTGATTTATGGGCTTTCCTACTCTTTAGGAATAAATTAGGTAAACCTGAAAGAAAGGAAGGTGTGGTAGCTATAAAACAAGCTATTGATTTTTGACTAAGTCTTTGTCTTTGGTAATTTTTACAGGCGCCTGCATCCAGATAAACCCAGTGTAGTTACTAAAGAAGCAATGTAAATCATTGGTATTTGATTGGCTTTTTTACACCTGTACCTTATCCCTCTTTATTTCAATGTTAATAGTGTCAACAGAGCAACTTCTCTGGAAACTGAAGGACAAGAGCACAATGATGCTTTTCTGTTCCTTTGGAAAGGAGTGGTGCTTGGAGGTTGTGGTTTGTGGGGTTTTTGTTATGTTTTGGTGGTGCTGGTTTTGGTTTGTTGTGGTTTTGTTGTTTGTTGTTGTTTGGTTGGTTTGTTCATTTTGCTTTTCAAGAGGACTACAGCAAGGCCATATAACACTGGCATTCTGAGGAACAAATGAACGGTGATAATAGCTGTCATTACTGAGAACACTCCATGATAAAGCTATTAAAATAATATCTATCTTCTTACCTCAGAAAGGACTTGTAACTAAGAGAAAGGGCATTCAAAACCCATTCTGGATTCCCTGCAGAGTTACAGCAAGCACTCTCATATTAGAGGGTATTTGTGAGACTTTAGCTCTTTTTTTTTTTTTAAGTCACAAACTTTGAAACCATTTGATTCATGTTCTAAGATAATGTTTATAGTGTCATTTTCAGAAATGCCACATATTAGAAGGTCTGAGAGGGCAGCCTCCTGATTCTCTGTACAGTTAATGGAGACGGCGTGGCTGTACAAGCCAGTGATTTAGACCAGGAGTCAAATGTAATGCTCCAAGATCTCCTTTGAATCGACTGATGTTTCACCATTACCTAAAGAATGATTCCCAAGGCAAACCTTACAAGGCTGAAGTTAGTTCTTTTCAGTGTTGTTTTAGGAGTTACATAACAGAATTATAAGTGTGCTGAAATGGGGGAAAAAAACCCATAGTGAATGTATTCTCTTTATTAGCAGCATCCCTGAGATGTTCCACTCTCCTCTTTGCATTTAAACATGGTCAAAATCTTACATTTCAAAACCTAATACGTCCCACAGGAGAGTGCTGTGGCAGAACTTGCCATAGTCAGTATTCATAACGTATCTGCCAAGGAGTGTTTATCTCTCTTCTCCCTCAGGTTGTGATGTGCCTCTTCTGAGGGGATGTCTGCTGGTCAGTGTATTTCTCATTCTTTCAGAACAAGCATTTGCATATCAAAGGGCTGATATGAGTAAACATACTTTATACTTCCATCTGTCATTCTCTTCCCGTTGAGACACAAAATAAGAACAGTGTAGCAAGCAAGATGTTTAGGGTTTTTTGTCCTTTAATTCTATACTATTTTGCTTTGAATTATAAAGGATGCCTTGCTAGATTTTTCTATAGTTGTGTTTCTATTCATGTCTTTTTATTGAAGCTAACCCAAAAATAAGTACTCTTTGAAGAATACTTCTGAGAAAAAGCAGAACACCTTCCTTCTTCATTTCTTAACTCTATTTTCTAATACGTAAAAGTGAACAAAAAATAATTCCAGGATGTCCTCAGTCTTTCTTCATTAATAGAACTTCAATTCTATGCATCTTTACTGCAAATTTAATGTTCCGTAGTAGTCTTTACTACAGCAGCCATAATTCGTTGGTACCTACTGAAAATGAGGATGCCTTTTGTTTTCATTTCTCTCTTCTTTTGCACTAGTTTTCAGTAGAAATTTTTCTTTGTAATTTCAATATATCAGTTTGGTCAGAAATGAGTGTTAAGAACATACTAGAACTTGCCAGCAGAAATCAAACTGCCATTATGTGTGGTGTGTACCATCATGTTTATTTTGAAAGGTGAACTCACTCATTTAGGGAGCATTTAAGTGAGAATCCAGCTCATCTCTCTGTACCCAGTGCAAATAAGTCTGGTGCTAGTAAGGTCTCACTGGGCTGAGCAGCAGCTACATGGGGATCCCAAGGAGACAACAGTTACTGTAGTTATTAACTACTCCTGTGAAGGTCTCCACAGGCTCAGCAGGGAAAATACTATTGTTCCTCTGCTCTTTCCTAGGTCAGCATGTGTTTTTATGAAAGCAACATTTCTCCCCCTTCAGCTGGTATACCAGTTTCAGGATAAAAATCCAGCTTCAGTACCAAGTTTCTGATCTCTTTACCCTTTTTATTATTTTTGAAGCTCTGCTCTTTGTAAGTTGTCAGGAGCTCATTGTGTGAGACTAAACAGAAGTAAGATGTGTTTTTATTTTAGTTTGAAACCAAATCTAGATTTATTGCTAAAGAGTTAAATTGCCTTGATAGGGGGAATGAGCTTATAGGTTTTGGAGCATGGGTCTCATATTTTTGCTTATCCTTCTGCAGTACTGAGCCTGGTAGGGTCACAACCTCAGCTGGAGTCTTTGAGGAGTATTTTAAAGCTATGAACTTCTAAGACATTTGCTCAGCAGTTCAGAATGCTGGATGAAGTCAAAGGCCTCACTATCTTCTTGTCCTTAGAAGCCATCTTTTTGACAAAGTTTACTGTGGAGGAAAAACATTCAACTAAATGTCATAAATCAACTCTTGTGTTCAGTCTAAAAAAGAGAAACGTGCCTGTGAAAGACCTGTAAATGGAACTGGAGGCTTTCTTTCTCTGTTTCATAAAGATTTCATAGGATAAATTAAGCTGACAAGAACCACTCTACAACTCCATGGCCTTAGTCACTGGATAGATTCAGTTACTGAACTAAATTATTTCTTTTTGTCATGTGGGAAGGGATGTAATCCAGCAAACACTTCTTTAGATATACCTTGGTGTGGGTTGTTTTTTTGTGTGGTGTGTTGTTTGGTGGTTTGGTTGGTTGGTTTGTTTGTTTATTAAGTGCTAGGACAAGTATGCTAAGAAATAAGTCACTAATATGGCAGAATGCACCCAGGAGCACTTGCATGCCTTAAGACATTGTCCTGCTTTCCTTTATCATATTGCCTCCTGCTTCTCATACCCTATCAGCAGCGGCACTGAAATAATTGGTGCAATGTGTGCAATTCTGTCATTTCTTTATTCAGGCTTCAGTTTGTAGGGCTTTCTTCTGATGGACCCGTTCATGGTAGGAGTTTGAAATAGAGAAGTTTACGAGGGGATGGTGGTTAAAAGAACAGATTCTTGTATTTTCTAAGGAAATAAACTTATTCTATAACTGGACTTTTTGGTCTTGAATACCATCACTTCACCTTTGTCCTCTACTCTGCTTGAAGGGGACACAAGCGATCCAATATGAAGATTGCTTCCTATAGATTGCTTTGTAATGTAGGACCATGATATAAGGCTGAGGTTCTCAGTGACTTCTTTTCCTCAGTCTTCGCTGGCAAGGGCTCCAGCCACAGCCCCAGAATCACAGAAGATATTGGCAGGGGTTGGATGAAAGAAATACCCATTGCCAGTGAAGAAC
>VWZY01003576.1:0-55002 GCA_013399075.1 Chloroceryle aenea
ACCCGCCAACCTGCCGGATGAGCAATGCTGTTAGGGAGCACAACACTTTGCACATCTTTCACAAATGTATGCAATACAGTAAGCACCAGGCCCACGGCACCTTTGGGGCAGCCCCCGCTCATTCCAAACAGCCCGCGTGGGGCAGAGCCAGCGCGGGCGGCTCAGGAAACGCTGCAGAGGATGCTCTGCCAGAGCGCTGCATCGGCAAGGCCACCGTACGCCTTCTTTGTCCTGACATTTGCAACTGCGCTTCTGTTTGACTTCAGACTGCGTTTCGGATATGGGAATATGCTTTATGTTCTACATGATAAATAGATATGTCACTGAGCACCCGCACTGGAAAGCCAGGCAGCGCAGCACCTTGCCAGCACATCGATTTGCTGCTACGTCTGGGCAGAAGTCCTGGGAGGAGCTTCCTTACAGGCTGGCTGGGAACCTCCAGGTAAACTCAAATGTCATCTGTGCGGTGACAGCAGTCAGGGGAGCCAGACCCCGGGTCATCCAGCCAAGCGTGCCCCTAAAATAGTCTGGGGTCTCGGAGCTCCCGGCACCCATGGGCAGCGATACTGACTACAGGGAGGCGTGCAAAGCGCCTGGGCACCACGGCCGAGGCGGCCACCCGAACCCTCAGGAGCCCTGCTGCCCCTGCACCTAAGGGACAAACTAAGGACGGGAGCCTGTGCTCAGTCCTCCAAGTGATTGACAATAAAAACACTGCCCCGGTGCCCATTTTCAAATCTAGACAGTGAGAACCGAGGACTCCGGGGAAAATCCATGTTTTTACAGTTTGTGATATTACTGAGCTTTTCTAGTGCCAATTTTAAAACACTGCTACGACCTCTGGAAAGCAGCAAAACGGCATTTCAGCACGACAATGTAGGAAAGAACAAAAAAAGGAAACTTGTTATTTTTTTTAGCTTGAAACACTAGTCAGGTTAAGAGAAAGGAGCAGAATTCTGGCAAGGACAAGAGCACTCAGACTAAGCCACAACACAGTAATTAGGGCCAGTAGGTCATTAGAGACACAGCTGTATAAACTAGGTGTATAATTAAGTTTCCACACTGCTTTTTCACAACTGTATTCCAGTTTCTTTTGTGGAGGACAGTCGGTAATTCATTAATTTAAAGATGCAACAGCAGCAGCAGCAGCAAAAAGACAGAAAATCTCTGACTTGCCAGTCAGGTGCAGCCAGAGATCACAATTTGGGGGAGGGCTAATTTTTGAAATATCTGGAAGAAGTCTGTCTTTGTCAGTGGGAGACACAAGGTGCCACCTGACAAAAACATTCGTGAGACGACATCACTTGTTGACAAGCTGCTGTGTGTGGTTTTCTGGGTAAGCATCCCGCATACACGGTTGCATGGCAATTAGAATTCTCGTAGCAGGTGAAATACAAGAAAATGCAAAATTATACACTAGCATGAAACAGTTACAATACCTCATTTCAAACGTAAGCCTAGTGTACAAGTTACAGGGCATTTAAAAGGAGCAACTGCAAGACTTTAATTATAAACTAGTTCCTACCGTACAGTAGTTTAGAAAAATCAGCCGCTTCCAAGCTGGCAATATCCATATATAGCTCTGCTGCTGTTTGAAACAGACAACCTGTAAAGTTATCAACAACAGAAGAGGACCTCATGAAATGCTCAGGGACCCCAGCGAAACCTACTTCTGTCCGCTTCATTGATGCGCTAATTTGCTTTAAAACACTCTACATTCACTTGAGAAACTGAAGAAAAATGCTTACATGAGGCCGTTCTGACCCGTGGGGGGAAAGGGGTGACAAGGGTGGAGGAAGTAAAAATAGCAGAACAAAACCCTGTAGCTAAACTCAGACTAGTGCAGGTGGATTAAAACACACAAGCAAAATGGGAAATCTCATGGCTTTTTTGCCACTTTTCATTGGACAAACAACTCGGCATCACCCACCAGAAAATGATAGCCTCTGGTGCAGGCTGGGGGACACAGTCATTTGTAAATCCACGTGCAATTCGGTACCCCTGTCACTAATGCTGCAAGATAGCACCAGACTACACCAGCTCCGCTGTAACGGCAGCGTGCAAAAAAACGTGCAAAAAAGATCGCACGTGATGCCCAGAGCAATTGTTTAGTCTTCTCTAGTTAAGGGGACATGGGATACCAGTGAGTTTCAAACTAATTTTAAAAGCTTAACACATCCAGTGCGTGCAGGAGGTGTTTATTTATTCTCAGAGTATTTCTTAAGCTACTCGCTAGTTGTTTAAGGCACTATTTCCAGAACTGCTGCAGGAGAGCTCATTTGTGGGGGCAAGCTGGGAGACAAGGGAAGGCAGGAGCCAGTAAGGAAATGTGATGTTCTTTCAGTACAAGCTGCCCCCATTTAGACCCTTTTCAGATCCCCGTAGACACTGGAAACCTACAACCTGCAATCACAGACATCAGTCATGAGCAAAAGCTATAAAAGGCACCTAATTCTATCAGAAGAACATCTCTACTACACTGACATCAAAAGAAATGCCACGCACTTATGCTACCAGAGATGTCTAGATTTCAGCGGTATTTTGTCCTCAAAGAAACAAGTCTGAAATACATGAAAAAGCAAGGGGGGAAATGGCTGTTTTGTTACCTCCTTACATGTCAAAGCAGCTGCGTTCAAACTGTATTATAACTTCAGCACGCCGTAATGAATTTCTAAGGGATTCCAGTGAAATAGATGGTTTATCCTATTCTTTGGAGTGATCTCTTGTAATCCTGCAACACTCCTGAGCTACAATACCTTCCTAACTTCAGTATCCCAAAGGAAGTCATTAGTTATGTTGTATTATCAGCCCGGTGATATTATCACTACAAATATTACCTGTATTGATCTGGAGCCATGTAGACACGACTGAAAGCCCTGCTTCAGATCAAGACATGAAAACCTAGCTCACCAAGAGGTCAGGTACTGCATTACAACCTCGGATGCGCTGGGCAGGCATTATATGCAAAAGGAGCGCAGGGTAACTAAGGACACAGCAAACAGCTTCTTTGGTGAGGTAAAAATCTGTAAATACACCACACTGCCTAACACGGGCTTAGATTTCTCACCCGGGAGGTGCAGGTCTTTGCAGCTGAACTGCACAGGGACGTGCACTCTGCACGCTTGCAACAAAAATTCTCATGAGTGTCGAATGAACTGGTGGATCTGAAAGAGTTGTGGGGTTTTTCCCCTCCAAGTGAGAAATGTAAATATTGAGCAATGTTCCAGATTGCCTTCACGGAAACATTCTCATTCCAGAATATATGAGTGCAACCTTCCTGTTTAGTTTAAAGCACTTCAGGACACCAGATTAAACTCAACAGAAAAGGGACACTCTTGTTCTGGAACAAGAATATCCTCACATGGAGATAATGAGCACCTATTTCATGTATATGCAGATAGTTCTATGGTGCCTTTTCATGACCAAATGTCTATGTAAATCATCAGCACATGTGAAGACAGTGAAAGAAGATGAAATGATGCTACCTGCAATCAAAATTTAGGCGTGGGAATAATAACAAATTATTTAGCTAAGTACCAAAAAGATTTTTCTTAGTCTTACTAACAGAATATTGCATTGAAAATAGATTAAGACTGAGGTGTGAAAACACTAACCAAACTGACCTGAAAAGAATCTCTAAGTTGCTACATTTTAATGTGTATTTGCCTCAGGAAAAAAAAAAAATCTGCTTTTCATAGCACTACTGGTCCCAGTCATAATCTTACGTTTCTACTTTGCAGTCCCTGCCAGCAGTGCCCGCTCCCCTCCACCTGCTCCACTTCCCAGCTGTGCCAGTATAGCTGTCTGGGGGACCACACAGTGATTCAGACCCAAGCAGACACCAGGGCTAAAATCAGCCTTTCTTTTGGGGGCCTCAGGCCCAGCACCACGAGTGGCTGTACCAGCACGACTGAGCAAACAGGGCAGTGACAGAGCAGGGGCTGCCCAAGGGGGAGACAGGTCCTGTGGCTGCACGGCCACCCGCCTGCCCTGCTGGGTGTCCCACTCCCCAGGACGGTGTCAGGGACGACTTGTCCCTGCAGCCAGCCCTTTGGGCCAGACCAGTGTCCATTTGGGCCGTGCACCTCGCCTTCCAGTTTGCAAAACAAGAGGTTTTCTATTTGGTGGCACTTTCTTGCTTATTGCCCTGCAGCAGAGTACAAAGGTCATTTGCAGAAGTCTCAGGCCAATGCCATGGTTGTCAGCTGGCTGAGAAATTACCCTGCAAGAAGTAGCCTTTCAATTTTACACACTTACAAGTTTGCAACCTATGTAGGGCTTAAAGAAGAGTGCAGAGCAAGGAGCCCTGGGGGCAGGCATCGTAGCACTGCAATCCCATCCACCTGCAGGTTGAGGAATAGCCCCAGAGTCCCTCTGTCCTTCCTCCCAGCAAGCAGATGGGAACCAGAGCGGGGTGTCCTCTCTGCAGATCAGAGCAAGACAGGGGAGGATGCTCTCAGAGGGGGAGTCAGATCGAGCTGAAGCCTCTGCCTGATCCTCCCTCCCTTGCATGTCCTGTATTGTTTCTTGACTGAGCATCATTTTACTTATGCCCAAAAGGAACAGCAGAAAACATGGACTAATTATCAAACAAATTAAGTGGCCAGGGAGCTCGGGGGAAGGAGGATGGGATACTGCTGCACCAGAGGAAAAACTAACTCTCCTGCCCTCTGCCAGCCTCAACCCATCCATCTGCTGTAACAGCAACACCTAAACAAATTCTAAACGAGTGCAGAAGGAAGCGATGGCAGAGTACTCAATTCCAGGAAGGTGAAGAATGACAATCTCTGATTTAAATACATATCAACGTATTCTGGGCTCCCCCTCCTAAGATTAAATAAAATCTTTGGTGAAATCTGCAAAGCTTTTTACTAACCCCATAAATCAGCTTAGCGTGCTCTGCAGAATACCTGCTGCTACCTCTGGCCACGCAAAGGCAGCCGTGTAAAAGCAAGATATGTTGCAATTGTTCGCACCGATGCTCTGAGCTTATTCTGACTTTGCAGAAAGTAAAATCAAGATCAGCACAGGCTGATGCTGTCCTCACTTTCATACGATTCAAAAGGCAGTGCAATAACCACCTCAGGAGAACAGGGCGTTTTTAGGGTGGGATTACAAAACTGGCACGATGAATTTTAATCTCGGAAATCATCATGTTCTTTTATGGGGTTCAGAGGACTTTCTTCCTGGGAGTTTTGCACACTTCAGTCATTTAGCTTTTTTAAATCTTCCTGCATTCAGTGAGAGAGGGAAAAATATCCTGCCTAAAACTTTTAGCATTTAAAAAACCCACATCATTTTTGCCTAACGTAATTACTGACAGATTCCAATTGGAAAGCTGTTGCTTTTATTTTAATTTTATTAAAGGAGTGAACAAAGGCTACCCAAGGCACCACAATAAAATTACATTAACTGTAAAATTACATTATTAATTCTTTAATCTCACTTGAGGCCTCAAGCTGTTGCTATGTCCAATTACCCAGCTAACCACCTGTCAGAACTGTAAAGCTAGTTTAACATTACCTCCAGGACAGTTGTGTGCCCTGTGTTCAGTCAGGTCTGCCAGTGAATCGAAGTCCTGCTGACAGTTATCGCAGGTGTAAATTGACTCATCCTCCATGTCTTCATCTTCCTCATTTCTCTCTTCCTGGCTCGTCACACTGTTCCTCTCTTCCAGGGCCCGGCTGTCCTTCGCTTCGCTCTCCAGCTCTCCTCCCAGGCCACCTGCCAACAGCAAGAACATGCTCTAAGTTTGAGAGGTCTGAAAAATAAGAGCATTAAGAAGGATGTTGCACTTATTAAGATACATTTAATTACAGCTGCTTTCACATTATTCCCGACACCTTTCATTATATTAATGTGGTTTTTATATCATGCGGTGCAACAATTCTCAACTGTATTCTCTGCTGCTTAGTGCGAATCCTGCAAACACTCTCTCCTAATCTTCTCTGGTGGGTGTATAGCAGGAGCCTCTAACTCTCTGTCATATAAAGTTGTTAGCGTTTTATCACTTAACCAGATTCTCAAAGCTTTAAAATTTGGCAAGATTAATTACAGCCCACAAATAAAAGGTGTGTGGTGACTTTTAGTTCTCAACGCTCTCCTCTCCCTGCTGCCTACGAGCCCTGATATTAGTAACGAGGGAAAAAATGCTCTAGCTGAAGACCCCCCAAGAGCACACGTCCACTCCAGGACACAAGAGGTCCCGCTGAACTAACGAGAGGCACCTTGCTGGGCAGACAAGCCTTGCATTGCGCCGACCTAGCCGGGAGCCGATAGCATTGCAGCTGACCTTCAGGTCTCTCAAATATTTTTCATCCTCATCTGTGACCGGAGTGTGGGGTAGCACAAACACCCTCGCCAAAAGCCCCACAGCTTTTCATGTGCACCAGTGCACAGGGAGACTGATCTGTCTGGCAGCTCCTGGAGGACCCCAATGCAGGGGGTGACGCACCCCGGGGCTGTGCGGGTGGCAGCTCCCCGCTGACAGTGGGGTGGAAGGCAGGGGCAGCTGGCCACAGTCATTCCCTCAGTGCACTCTCAGTGGCCCGTCATGAGGGATGGGCTTGCAGCCACATCCTTGCGAGTCCTTGGGACTCCAGCACACTCCCTTGGCCACGGTGGACACCCCAGGCATGCCCAAAGCCATTCTTGCCCAATGGCTCCTTGAAGTGCTGCAGCCGACGCGCAGTTGGGCTCTCCTGAGAGGCAGCAGAGGTAAAAAAGCCCTTCTGAATCCCTGTTGTCCTCTCGGCAGGGAAAGCATCCATTAGACACACTGACCATGGTGACCAGGCTTTGGTCACCAGCTGAAATGGAGATGCCTGTGCTCCTTCCACACACGTCCCACCAGCATGGGTGGCACAGCTACAGGTGCTACACCTGCACCATTTCCCCTGACTCCACGAGCCCTCACACACTCTGGATACACCCTGTGGGTAAGATGGGAACATTTGAGAAGTCATCCAGCAAAGGGAGATGGAAGCACAGGCGCTTCCAGCAGAAGAGAAACCCCTGCACTGCACACCAACTGACCTCAGAAGCCTAGGAGCTGCTCGCAGGCAGGCAGGAGGGAGATGCCACCTGGTCGGTGCAGGATGTGTTTGGGTTTTAAACCATTAAGGAAATGCCAGTGAACAGAGAGATGAATTGTTTCTAAAATTAAGTCAGTGCCTAAACAATTAAGGACAACCGATGCTGAGAACATGATACAAAGCTGAAAAATAAAATATATTAAAGATGAAAACTGGTTATTACAAGCACTGCAGTTCAGACACACACCTTAGTAGGGCTCTGCTACCACTATCCAGGCAGATAGCATTTTAAACCATCTTCTGCACTGCGCACAGTAACATAAATCAACCGGTGTCAAACGCTCTGCAGCTTTCCAAGGAGCACTGGTAACACGACGCACCCTTCCAATTGCAATGGAAATAATAAAAATCAATGCCTGCTTGCGGTGCATCACAGCATCCCTCTTAGCAATTAACTGATCTGCACGTTTTCAGGTTCTTTTACTGTTAAATTATACATACCTTTCTACTACAAAATTTCCATTAAGGGCTAGATATAATGTTCATCTTAA
Organism: Chloroceryle aenea; assembly: GCA_013399075.1. Taxonomy (NCBI): domain Eukaryota; kingdom Metazoa; phylum Chordata; class Aves; order Coraciiformes; family Cerylidae; genus Chloroceryle; species Chloroceryle aenea. The sequence goes on from VWZY01003576.1 coordinate 7,586, forward strand.
CAAATCAGATATGCCACTTACACAGCAGTAATGAATTTAAGGATTTGGTTATAAAAAGTATCACTCACTAAGCTCTCCATATTGTAAGTCATCATCTGCACTATGTTTATTCAATAAAACGCTGTTCATTGAACCTCATGATTTATAGACTCTTCCTTAAATAAAAATGTTTTGTAATGAAAAGCCCACGTGATTCTAGGTCTGTTTATACCACTACCTCACCAACCAGAGGTCACATTCAAAGCTGTGCTAGCGTCACTTCACACACTACTCAATGTATATGCTCAAATTCTCACTTAGACTTTGTCGTATTTACTTGGCACACCTTTCTACAGTCTCTCATCCCAGCCTGCAATCAGAAACATTTTAGGTTTTTTAAAGTCTCTGTGTCCTGCAGACTTGATAGTTAATAAATCAGAATGTCAGCTCTCTGGTTTTATAAGACAGAAACCTATAAAAATAGTCCAAGTATATAAATCTAACCTAAAGAACTGCCACCTGCTTCCCTGCCGCCAGCCGGCGGAGACCTCAGGGAAGCACTTCTGAACTGACTTTGCCACAACCTGAGGAAGAAAGTTTTTAGGCAACTTTAGGGAGCTTTAAGGGACCTTCACTAATACTTTCAGCAGATATTTTGTCTTCTGACAGCTAACCTCAAGACCGGCTGATCTGGTGAATACACAGTGACAATTCATCCTTGGTTTTACTCCAGCACTTCATGACTACACCAGGGATAAAGCTGCTCGACTGAGTCCAACAATAACAAATAATTTAGCACACTGCTTTAGGAAAAATAAATTGTACAATGTGAGATAAGAAAATAGATTCCCGACTGCAAAGAAAAATTCCAGAAACATTTTTTAATTCCCCATTGAATGGGAAATCTGATCCTCTAGGCAACTTTTCAAAAGCGTTGTTGCTCGACAGAGTTGTATGTCAAATAACACAACAGTGAATCTTGCATAAATTTTTTAGCAAATGCAATATTGCTTTAAAATTAGATTCTTTTTTCTGTTTTCAGTGACTTGGAGGAATTGTACACGTCTGCCACGCCTCAGCGTTACTGTCCTTTGAATAACACGGTCTTCAGATTACTCTGCTGAGCCACATGCTTGGTGCTTGCCTTGCAGAAACCAAACACTGCCAAGAAAAATCTGGAGTCTTTCTTGGGTTTTTTGACCTTTATCTCCACTATTTTGACCACAAGCTGCCAGTGGGGTGCGAGCGACCCCAGGGAGATGCTAGGTCCTCGCCTGCGAGCGCAGGACAGCGAGTGAGCACCAGGGCGGTGATGGGAATGGGTGGTCCATCCAGCAAGGAAAAGCTTCAAACACAGCCCAGCTGCTCCAGCAGTGAGCTCAGTTTCCCTGACACGGTCCACAGGCCACAAGCATTCCTCAAGAACTCAATTCTGAGGAGTTCACAAATTTAACCCGCAATTTTCCCCGCTGGCAAGAACTGCCCGAGCACCCCAGAGAAACTGCGCAGCATGGGTTCACATGGACACAAACACACCAGCAAAAGGTTTTGGGTCACCACAGAAGGCCAAGGCACTGCTGGCACTGGCAGCAGGGGTGATTTAGGGCTGGGCCCTTGCTCTGAAGGGGAACACGTCTATGTGCTACCACACAAAGGGGTTTCTTATTGGCCAGAGCCAACAGCACATTCTGAAGTCTCCGAAGATCAGCGACTACCTCGTCGCATCAAGCAGAGATAGATGCATTGATTGACGCAGCTAGTTTTTAAGATGGTCTTGGATTTTAGTGAACTTAATAGTAAGACATTTCTGCCTAGACTGATAGAATACATATCTATAAACCAATAATCACACTTACCAACCTGTGAGGCATGTGTGCAAGGAAGCCTCGGTGAAGGCAGCACAGCACCATGGGCACACCGCTCCCACCCGCCACCAGCACGTTGGTGCCCAACACAAGGGTACGAGCAAACGCCAGCGGGAGGGAGCTGCTGGCACCACGGTTTAGGATAAATGATCACTAATTAATTCTAGGGGGGTAATGCCCTGCATTTCACAAAAGAGCTATTAATAATTTTTAAATGAAGCTGCCATCTCTAGTGATGGCTTTAACAAATTTCTTTCGTAAGTGAGGATACAATTAGAGAGTGCACCTCACTTTTGGAAATGGCAGGAAACAGGGCTGGGGGCTTTTTTGTTTTTCATGTTTTGGTTTTTTTCCTCCCCTTCTCCCGCTCCTGTAGCACAGTGGAAGGTCTGCAGAGCTTTACACAAGGAGAATATTTTACCCTATGACCTAAACAATCTGGCCACCAGTCAAGAATATGTTATTCTAATTGCCACTAAAGTTAATGTTGTTAATGACTCTTGGTCTTTCTGTAAAAGCCAGCTTACGCTCAAGAAAGTTTCTATTTCAAAGGGGACATAGCAAGGACTGGGAGTGTTCCTGTCTGACCTGGTGGTCCAAGGAATGTGGCAAACTTGGCAAAGCTGGAAAAGTGAATTCCCAAAGGCCCAGCTTGAAAGTTGCAGTCAGGAGAAATGCCTTCTGAGCTGTGTTCAAAACAGCTCTGTTACAGGAACAACGTGCTCCTAAAGCCAAATATTTGAAAACAGATTACATGTACCATGTTCAACTCAGGCCTCACTGAAGTCAAGAGCAAATTTCCAGTTGCTTCAGGCAACCCAGGCGGTAACAGCAGCACAGCCAGGCTGGGGCTGTGCTCGAGGCAGAGCTCAGCAGAGCTTCAGCCCGGCCCGGACCACAGTGCCAGCCAGCAAACTGCTTTGGGAACATCAGTTAGTGATGCAGGACTGAAAGCACAAGAGGGTCAGAGCCACACTGGAAACGATGCCAATGCCTACCTACAATTTCCACCAAGATACACGGCAATGGGTAACCCCATGCCAGCAAAATTAAAAAAAAAAGAACAAACATTTTTAGTTTATTTTTTCAGCTGTGGAAGCTAACATGGACAGATTAAACTTTTTATCTTATCAGCCCAATACAGGGCAGGCAAACCTTTCTGTCTTCATGCCAGCAAATTTTCTGAGGCTTTTCTTTAATTTGCTTTTTCAAGCCTGAGGACTTTTTAAAGCTGGGATTTATTTTAAATCTAGGATTCTTCTTTGGAACATGCTATTTAGTACAGGGTCGTGTCTGCCTTTAAATACCTCCAGTTATGAAGCCTCCATCAAGAGCTGTTTCTTTCCAGGAGGCATAGGTGGATCTAGTGCAAGGCAGCGCTTCCCCTCCCAGCAGCTGAGCTGTGCTGGGCAGAGCTTCAGCGGCAGTCGAGAGCGCGCCCGGAGTTACGCCGTGCAAGTCGTTACCCAAGCGCTACACACACCGCCGAGGTCTGCGAGCCAGGGGCGGAAGATAAAATAAAGAGGGAGGAAAGAAGCATCTCTTCATTCCTCTGCCGTGGTCCAAAGAAAAAACAATCAACGGTCTCACAAAGGGCTACAGTAAACCTTAGAAATTTTCCAGAGACGCAGGACAAGTGATAGAGGCAAGTGACACCGAAGAAATGAAAGTCAATTGCTACAGGTGCTGGCGCACAACTGACACACGTCTTGGGACTCTGTGGAGCCCCCGAGTTGCCCACCCAGGGGGGCAGCCTTCCTGCCCCACAGCCACGGAGCTGTCCCCAACAGGACAAAAGGAAAGGAAATTTCATCTCTAAGTAGGAAAGGAGAACAAAAGAAACAAACTTGGAGGAAAAGCCTAATCTAAATGTTCGTCAGTAAACGTGTCAAACCAGCGTGGGGGAGGTCTCTACTTTTACGTGGTTTGTTGCACTTTGGTGTTGTCTCTCACACTGTCATACAGCAGGAAAGTTCATTGCCTCATAACTTCCCTGTTAGCTGTGGCCAAAGGGGACTGAACAGAGGCAAAAAAGCCACTAGTGTTTCAGTAAATAAAACACAAACCTCAGCTGAAATCCTCCCACAGGATGAAAAGCCTCAGCATTGCTGGACCCCCCCTTTGTAGCTCTAATATGACAAAAAAAGTCTTTTTTAAACCCTTGCATCTTGAATGCAGGTAGAGGTGTGTGCTACCTGTCACAAGCCAGGGTCCTAATGTGAGCCACTGTAACCACGGGGACCATACCCACCACAAAGGTGGCCAGAAACCTGCTCTATCCAAGCAAACCAGGTCAGAAGAAGTAGACTGCATCCCAGCCCTAGGGCCAGGACCAGCTATCAAAGGCAGCTTGTTCTGCACATCGGATACTTGCTACATGCGTCAAAGCCAGGCAGGCTTGGGCGTTGTGCCGTGCCAGGCAGCACACATCTTTCACACAGTGCCAAGCCACAGGGGGTAAATAAAAAAAAAAAGTTGCCTTAGCTTAAAAACAAAGAGCCAGAAAGGATAAGGCATGAACCACCACAGTATATTCAGGAGATGTCAAATTGCACGTGATGCCTACGGAAGAGCGAGTGGAGAGCCGGCTGCCACACGATCCCGCCGACGCTCAATCGCTGCGTAACGCTCCTCCCAGGCTGAAGAGATCTGTGTATCAGATCTTGCCTTCCCTCAACCAGAGGAAAAAAGAATCATAATACCAAAGAAATTATTTGATCCAGCATGTAGTTAATGGTGTTGGCCTCCTAAGACTTACAACTTAATAAAATTGATCTCACTGCAGTACTGTAATGAAGAACAGTAGGATAAGGCTACCCTTGAACCATGAAAATTGTATATTGTTACCTCCTTGTGCCCTCCTAGGGCTATGGCCGCTGCAGCCTCTCCAAGCTGTCATTTGTCTGACTCTGACAGCAGACTCCACCGACAAGCGGCAACGGTGGCCACGAGAGCTGCTTTTGGAATGGCAAGGGAAAGAAAAGGGAGAGTGCTCAGTGCTAGGTGTCTCTGGATAATAACCCACAGGATAAAAACACAGATCGTACCAGCAATAGGTTTGTGTGACTCGTGTTAACTAGGAAATGTACTAACGCCAGAGACTTTGGGAAGAGCACATTGTAACATTTCACAACAGTCTGGTTCTAAGCTGGTATATATTAAATCATACTAATTTCTAAGTATGTGGACAGTTCTCAGCATTCTTTAACTTAGCAAAGAAAAGCTGTCTTGGTAGGGTACTGCACTCCTTCTACACCTCCTTGTACACGTGCTTTAAGGGCAAGGGGTTCCAAGCTACACACCCAGCAGTACCTAGGTGACTGGTGCTGCTGCCAGCTTCTGCTGGCGTTGCACCGCTCGTGGAACGGTTAATGACAGCCCTGCACACCCCCCAGCATCCCACCATTAACATACGTACAGCAACATTTCACAGGGAAAGTGTTCACATTGCTTCACCATTTTCTCAAACTGGCAGCCACAAACTTTAAGCAAGCCTGAAGTGACTACCTTGAGTCTAAAGGCACGGAAAGAGCCAGCAGGAACTCGGGCAGAGGACGGGCAGCTTGTGGCACCTTCCTTTGCTGTCACAGCCACAGACATCACACACAGAACAGGTCACGCCTGCCTGTCCCCTGGGCCCATATACACATTCCTGTAGATGCACATGTGGTAGAATTGCCTGCCCCAAGACTTTGCCCCGTGTTGTTCTACCTCCATACAAATCCAACTTTGCTGCTGGCACGGGCACAGTACCTACCAGAACACACAGATATCTGTATGGACAGTCCTGGCCCTGCACTCTCTACACCAGTGGAACTCTCTATGTCCAGCATCTGACCTGAAACCCACCAGCTTTGCTCAGCCCATGATTTTCACATTACACTCACATGCACAAACTCGCCCTAAACCCTGGCTTTCAAGACTTGGGTTTTCAAGCAATGTTGGCTTCAAGACTTCCACAGCATTCTTTAGCCAACATGCTAGAGAAACCTTTTATTAAATGCTGCTAATTTTTTTATTGATCAAACTGTGAGCCATTTCATTTTCCATTATAGCAGAAATCTCCTATAGGAGCATTCAGATTAAGTTTCTTTATTCTGTCTCTAGTAGCATGTCACTTTTAATCAGTTTTTAGTTTCATTATTGCTTAAAAATTAGGAAGCCGTTTCTCTGTTTTTATTGCTTTTTTTAAGTTTAGTTACTGAAGGGTTATTAAACTTGGAAAATATACAGACAGGCGTAACACGCTAAATAAATTCCTCACTGTCTCTAACCAACTTTAACATTAGCTTTTTTTTATAATTTTTAGGTTTATTTTCACTGAAAGACTGCTTGTAATTATTACTCATGTTCTCCCCAAACACTTATGTTACTAAAGTGTGAAATGTCTTCTAACACAAAGACAGTTCTCTGGGAAGTAATTACAAAAATGCATTCAGGGGCAATAATTTTATATTAACTGTCAGCAGCATATATCTTCTGAAAAGGCACTTGTTATGAAGGAATTATTTGTGCAGAATTTGAAGGCACTGAAGGCGAAGGAAAAGTGCAGAAACGCATTAAACTGAAACTCCAGCTCCCTCATCAAGGGTCAGTTTATGCTTAAATCATTACTTTGAAGGCAACCCCACACCTTCCAGAGAGTCTATTAGAAAGACAATTTCAATTTATGCACAAATTGGACACAGCCTCCAGTTTTCAGCGTGGAACAATTTACACCCCCTTTTTAAGGGAATTTCTGAGCAGCTAATCAAAAAGATTTATCTGAAAATTAACCTTTCACTGATGACACTGAAAATACTTGCCAATGATTTATGGGCAGTAACAAAAATAGTGGCCTCAAAACTGACCAGGCACATTAAAAAGATATCTATGTCTAACAGCTACAAGAAAAGATTTAATGAATATTTCATTGTAACTTTAGCCCGTAGGCTAATCCCTCCGTCCTTCGGAAGGCAAAAATATCACTCAGTGAAATTAAAATAAATGTGAAACTGAGCAATAGTGATTAAGCATCATATCACTTTAAAAGCTTTTTTTAAAATAAAGAATTCACAAAGCCACCACCAAACAGTAAAATTTCCTCTTAATCACACTTGCAGGCAATGTTTCATCCTTCCCAGTGCTTTTACTGAAATGACTTAGATGTGACTACGTTGTGCAACAAATACATTTATTTATACACCGAAAAGCAGACAAAGAGCTCCTTATTATTATTTATTTGCATCCAAGCAGCACTGGGATTGTACTTTATAGTGTTAACAGCACACAGTGTTTATCAGCTCTTCAGCATTTGGCAACTGGTTTAGTGGTACAAATACAGGACGTAAACGCTTCCCCGCCACAAAAGCTCTGTAAGCAGATTTCAGAGAAGGCGCTGAAAGGCGGAGAGCAGAGCGGTCCAGAGCGTGCCAAGTGTTCAGTTACTGAAAGAGCACCTGATCGCAGGACCAGATACAGATCCTGGTCTTCTGAGGGTCCCCTCCTGCCCCTCTGCCCGCTGGGGTGGGGGCCACCAGACACGCCATCCTCCAGGAGGGCTGCAAGGAGAGCAGTACCCCTCTTCTGCACCAAGGTCTCCTCTCTGGAGAGGAGAGGGGCCGGGCTGAAGACCCAGGGAGAAGGTTTCAGGGGGCTACATCAGGCTGCGGTGGCTGCAGGACCCGATGGTACATTGGCAGCTGGCAGCAGAGGAAGGCACCTCTCCTGTGCAGCTGATCCACACAGCGCTGCCTGTACCGAGGCAGAAAGCCACAGGCCTGGAAGGGACATCTCGCTTTCTACCACAGCTTGTTCCTGCTCCGCTTGCTACCCGGGATGCTGCACATCCCAGTGTGGACAGCAGTTAGCACCGCTTGGTCACAGTATCGACACCCCAGCCTGCAGCCATGTGCTTTGCAGCCTCTCTGCAGCCAGCCAGCCAAGCTTCTCCACCAGCACCTCAGAAAGCTCCCAGCCACCTACTCCAGACAGGCGATAGTTGTGCAGGATTATCTGCCTCGGGAAGCAAGATATTATTGCCCCTTTCAGATCCTCGAGGCGTCTCTGACTAGGAGTAACTGCCACCTTCAGTTCTGCTAATGGGGTTCAGATCAAAACTGATCTAAAATTCATTTCTATGCACCAGGAGATTAATATGCAGGAAGTACTGACTTCAAAGCAAAGTGCACTTTGCCACAAAAATGTACTTTCACTCTTCGACATGCACTTGTTAAATGCTGGCCATCATAATCTAACGAAATCCACGTACATTTTCAGAATACAAAAAAAAGGCACTTTTGAGTATTATTAAAATATTCAAATAACCTAACAATTATTTTTCAGGTCTCTGTTAAAGGCAAGTGTCCTGTTTCCAGCAGTCCCATGGAATCCCACTCCCACCTAACACAGGACATCTTAATCCCATTTTAATTCATAGGCATGACAAAATAGGGGGTTGTTTCTTTTAAGGAAATGGTGTGAATTATTTTTCTATTTTTTTACTTTAAGGTAAAGCCAGATATCTGTAAAACTTTAATCTATAGCTCCCCGAACAGATAGAAAATTCAGAAGGCTTAATAAAATTCACATGTGGCTTGTTATTGCAGCTGCATATCAAATGCAAAACTAAGGTATTGACTGGTTCTGCTCAGAATAGCAGCTGCTGGAACTTTTTATTAAAATAAACCTGCTGATTTTTAAAGAAAGAAAAATTACAGATGATGCAATTTACCATAAGTGACAAATGTGACTGTATTTCAGTGTCTGAATCCCCTTTGCCTAATTCAACATGGAGATTCCTTCATCGTTCCTCTGTATGGTCCAGAACGTTGAATTGTCCTTTCTGAGGCGAGCTGCGGCCCCAGGAGATTCCCACGCTCGGTGTGTAACAGCCACCGTGGACATGCATCGGAGAGGGATGCATCAGGAAAGCAGAGCAAGGCAGCAATACAAAATACCCTCCTATGCCTCTGAACGGATTTCTGATCAAAATGCATTTCACCCATTCTTAGAACATAGATTTGTTTAAAAACTACACTGAAGAGGAAACACCTTTCACAGTCCAAACCTATAGGATCTTACAGGTAGCATTTGAAGTCACCTTTTTGTATCTATAAAGCCCCCAAAACACCAGGGCTGAGGGAAAGCCACAGCACTCTGCAAGCTGTCAGAAACCAAGGGGTGGAACTGATACTGAGGGAAAGGATGGAACAGGAGGGAAAAAACATATCAGAGCAGGAAGAAAAATACGCTTAAGCAAATTAGGGAAAGCAGTAATTATTTCACTGACCTTCTCATGGGTCTCCGTTTGCTCAGAACCCGCCTGGATCATTTTCCAGCGGGAATGACAAATGTGTGGCTTAAGGAGCATGGAGGGGACCTGCTTCTGGGCTAACTGTGCCTGGAAGTCTTCAGAACTGTGATTAAACACCTAGGAGGTTTCTGCGGGGCCCGGTTTGTGGAGTTAGCTTCTTGGGTAAAACTCCTATTTATAGCCAAGGTATAGAGGGTTGGACCTGGACCATAACCTAGTTGGGGGTTTTATGGTCTGATCAAATACCAAACATCACCTTGAAGGAAAAAAAGCTCACTGACTTTCTCTCTACAAAGCTGGTTTGCTTTGGAAAAAGGGTTCTTCAAATGCATCTGAGGAGAAAGATGCATTTTCCCCAGTGTTATGCTCAACACTGCTCTGCTACCAGTTAGTTCTGGCAGGGGCTCATGCCTCTGCTGCACAGGAGCCCTCCAAGCTGGGCACTACCAGCAAAGCCAGCAGACACTGGGAAAACAACCAGTACCTTCCCCTGCTCCAGCTGGAGCTGGGATGGTCACCTGCAGGCAGCCCAAGTGATTTAGGAGTCGAACACCCAGAGTTCAACGGACTGTAGCAAAACCCCATGAAATTGGAAATTAGTGAGAATTAGGCACCTACGTGTCTAACTGGCTTCAGGAGAGCAGGGCTTCCAAGCTTTCAGGAACACTACCCTCAGGTCTCGTTATGCATGTGCATCTCTGCTCGAGCAGCACCGGTCTGGGCACGATGTCTGGGTGCAGGTATTCCAACCACAGCAAGAGAATTCAGTTAATGAATGCGGAAAAAGCAACTGATTTAACAAGATTCTCAACCAGAAGAGAGAGAAGTCGTTACGCAGCAGAGGCAAGGGTATTTAACAGGTGGCTGAGCTATTAGAGAAGCATCAGATTCTGTGAGAAATATTACCTTCCACGTGACCACGGCCAGCCCCTGCTGCGCAAACACACCCCTCTCCTGCCCAGCCGATACACCAAGGAGATTAATACAAGCCAGTGAGGAAACCAAGTCAGCAGAACGACTCCGAAAGTTTCCTGCCACTTTCTGCTTGTTTGCTCTACCCTGGGTTTGAAACATGATGTGGTTTTGGGCTGTGGGCTCAGTCAAATTTCAGCTTGTGTTTAAAATGAGCCTATGTGCAAAAAATAAGCGTACCTCAAATTTCCTTTCTAATTTCTTTCCGTAATACCAAACTCTGAAGTCCTGCACGTTTCACTTGACAAAGCCATTAATTCCGTAATTTCACATAATTAAATTGAGCAAAGCAGAGTATTTAAATTGGAGCTAAGTGAAACATACTTCTGCACAGCTCATGCTGTTAGAATTGTGCTGCATGCTATTCTGCTGCTGCTCATTTATTAATTTGGGACCGGCTGAAACATGACACTGCGTAATAAGGAATGCACTGCCTGCGAATGAATTTGAAGTTTAGAGAAATGATGAAAAAAAGAGTCATTAAAAAAAAAATCATCACAGAGGACAGTGAATCAAGCACTAAATGAAACAAGTTAATCCCTCCGAATAAGCCCTCAGCAGAGCGCTTCTGCACCCAGCGGAAACCTGCACCCAGGTTTGTACTTTCCCTGCAGTAACAGATCCCCAGGTAGAGATTTTTCAGCTATTTATCTCTGGAATAAGAAGTCAGCTGCACCAGTCCTCCAGCGTGAGGATCCTTTTAGCAGTGATAACACTTTTTCCTAACATCTTCCTGTGTTCTGTCTTCTAGCTCTATGTGGTAAAGAAAGTGTGAAAAGACATTTAAAAGAGTTAAAGCTAAAATGACTTTAACGTCTCGTCTCCCTCAGCCACTCCCCTCATTTGGCTGGTCCCGAGCATCAGAACAGGAGACAGCAGCGGGGTACACAGCTCCAGGGGACAGGCAGAGCCCTCGGATCTACCACAAGGATGATGTATGGTGAAAAATATGGACAGATAAAGCCCTAACTACAGATTTTTGCTGGCAAATGAGCAATAAAGGGGAAGAAATTAAGATAGCAAATAATCTAAATAGTGGAAATACTTTATGTAATTAACATAAGTCTCTCCAGAATATAGTAGTGGTTTGTTGGAGGTTTTTTGCTTTTGGGGTTTTTTTTTTCTTCCTCCTTTCCATCAGTGCTTTCTGCTTCTCAAGTTTCTTATGAGCTACCTTAATTGGGTTCTTCCAGATACATTGAAAGTTCCTCCACTGCTTCCTCGGCCTCAAAGGACACCTGTGAAAGGTACAGCTCCAGATTGCTCATGATAACCCTCACCAGATACAGCTCGTAATGACCGCTCCCACTAATGAAAAAGGGGAGATATTGTTGCTGTTGTAATTAAGCTTCTGAAGGGTTTAGTTGGAGAGAAATTAGATTTATTTACACACTGCTCTGTTGCTGATGAAGCACCAGCTATTTGGAAGAACTTCTAATTAACCCTAATTTAGTTGATACGCTCTTTAGCAGCCCCATTCCCCGTGTACTTTGCACTAGGTAAAAAGCAGCAATAATAACAACAACAAAATCATCCGGTTTTAAAAGGCACATTTCTTTTCAGGGGCCCAGTCCCAGCTTCTCCCATTAAAATATTGAATTTGCATCTTAGTTGCTGACGAGTAGGAAGAGGCACACTTGAGAACTTCACGCTACAAACCGTTTCTCTCAGCAGCCAAAGGCCGTGGCTCACACGGGCACGGCCACCGCACCCGCCGCCCCGTGGCTGGTGCAGAAGAGGGGGTTTGGGGTTTCCTTTGGCCCCTTCCACCTGATTTACAGCTATCACAGCTAGGAGTCTGTTTTTAAAGTGCTTCCACTTCCTACATCCTCATCCAATGATGCGGTCTGGCCACAACCTTCATTAACCAGAGATGGTTTTAAAATATTTTGTTACAATACCAAGCTAAAAATCACTTAACTCTCATGTTTTCTCATTTAATAGTCGGCTGATGGCTCTGCCACGCTTCCAGCGCCTGTGTTGTATCTGCAGGTTTCTTTGCAACTCAGAAGACATTGCAAATACAACAGGTTTACAACCTCGGTATATAAAAAATCCTTGAAAATTCACCAGTTTTTAGAAGCCATTTTGGAGGAGAGCAACACCAATTTTTATTCCAATTTCACACACAAAACACCATAAGCACCAAGCACCACTTTTTGAAGGTAAGGGTGAAAAATGGAACATAATTTAATTCTGTTATACAGAAACATCTATGCTCCCTTGTCACAAACCCAGAGATGCAAAGAACATTTGCAGAAGTGATATTCCACGTGCCTTCGACACTGCAGCTGTCTGCACACACATTATATGAAGAAAAAGTGTGGATTTCTGCAATATCCTGCCCAGAAAATGTTTTACCAACCTGGCTATTAGCTAACTTGGGCACAATTTCAGCCTGAAATTCACCTTGATCAGAAAAAGTACCTTTTTACTGTATAACCTTTTATTTCCATGTGATTGCAGACCAAATGCAGCTCTTAGTTATAGCTGGCTAACCCTGCTGATTTTGTATATGCTGGATGTTACTGGGGAACTTTGGCAACGAATGTATTTGGTTTAATATGATCACAGAAGAGACGCCAACTGCTTTTTTACACAGAACATTTCTCATTCGTTTAACAGGATAAATGGACATCTGGACTTGTGTGGTAAGCAGAGATCCCCATACGACTTCCTATCAAAGTTGAAGCCCCAAGTTTTCTCAGCTTCTGTATGGGACATGCATTCTGTAGAATGGAACAGCAATATTACAAACTCACCATTTTTCTGCAAGTATAAAATACATGATTAAATCAACAATGCAAAGTTGAAGTCTTCCCACAGAGTACATACATCTTTTTTTGAATGTTGTCAGAATTACTCAAAGGCAAACCTATACAGAACACCATCTTCAAAACTGCCCAGTACAATATGACTTGGAGACTTTTAAATGAACTTCATAATGAGGAAAAAGGCAGTGATCTCTCTCTTGCCACAGCTGCATCTCCTTGACGTGTCTGCAAGAAAGGCTCGATGTAGTCCTTACTGGGAGAAGGCTAACTGAAGTCCAAGTTACACTTTTTTTTTTTAGACGAAAGCCACAAGTGAAAACAAGTCAAAATGGAACTAATCAGTCTACCAAAATGATACATTTATGAACTGCCAAGACATCTGATTTGAGGCTGTGGATTAGAAATAGTTCTCAGATTTTCTTTCTGCAGATTGAAACAACCAGTTTCTCCTTTTGTGCTCACTTCTGACAAAATCAGAGCACAGGAATTTAGCATCATTTCAGCTAAGTGCCCTAGAGCCCTCATCCAGCTAAACACCCGTAAGCACAAGGCTACGCCGTGCCCAGCTCCGAGGGCTCCGAACCCCCTCGCAGTTAAGCAAGACCCAGGGGAAACCATCACTCCTCCTCTCAAGAACATGAGCAGGTAGCACAGAGCCATTGTCTTTCACTCACTTATCTCCTCCAGATGCTCTTCTCTGCTAAAGATTCACACAATAGATTAAGATTAAATATATGCAGCTAGAGTAACAAATCTAAATTTCAGACCAGTGTCAGAGGACTCTTTTTCTGCCAGGCTGCTTTAGTCAGTCCCAGCTGGCCAGGCACACAACCAGCCAACACCTTCCTACCATATTTCCCTCAAATTGAAAGTTCTCTCTAGCTTTAGTTCAAACAACAGTTGGAGCCTTAAAACATATACACACACTACACAGAGAGCCTCACCCCTGCCAGGGGTTTTCTTTAGCCAAGCAAAAGCTTCCAACCAAGAGGGAAAAACTTTGCCTAGAGGGTCCCTCTGTTTTACACTAGCAAACAACTCATTTCAGAAATACTGCAGCTTCCAGCATCAAGGTGTTTAGAAGGGAAAATGGGGGATAAGAGACCCCATCATCCTACCGCAAGAAGAAGTGCTGCTAAACAGCTGAGTTGTCCTTCTAGAGCTGTGATGAGTCTACTAAGCTGTAGTAACAGCAGAGCCCCTAACCAGAATGCTCACACTTAAGAAAAAGCCTGGTTTCTTTAGTTAGAAGGGTGCAATAAAATTTCACAGCACTCAAAAGCACCTTTCAGGTTTGAAACACAAAGTGACACTTGCACATCAGTTTATTTCTAAACCAAACTTGCTCCCTACTGCAGGAGTCTGGAACAGGAGAGCTCAGAGTGGTGGCCCTTCCCTTTTCTGAAGGGAAATAAGCCTTTCCCAAACACAGAGCCTACAGGTTTCAATCCAGCAACAAAGGTGTTGATCTGCCTGTATCTAGAAAATTACACTGGGAAAAAATATTGCACGGAGTTACTCCAAATGCATCAAAGCTTCCAACAAGAGTGGTTATTTTCAGCCAAATTACCACGCTGCTGCTTAAATACCACCAAGCTGCAAGTCCTCCTTGATCAGCCACAAACGGCCGAGTTGTCCTCAAGGAAAGCCCAAGCTAGGCCGCATACATCCAAATCCAGACGCTGTTCGGCGGCATTCAGAGTGGTGGCATTCGGACTCCACGTTCACATTATTACTGCTAATTGATTTACCCCTTCTGAAGGAGATGCCTTGAACAGGCGGCGTCCCTTCTCCCCTTACCCCCGTGCTCCAGCTTCATTACAACCCCAGCACTGTTGCCAAAATGAGATATTGCCTCAATTTTTGGTACTGTGCCCTTGAAGGCATCTTATTAGAAAAGACCATTTCTTAATTAACATTTTTGATCTTTAATCTATTACACATCCCTTTAATCCCATACGGAGGAGCTTTTGGCCCACTTCCGCGGCGTGGCGGTGGGAGGCAATAGGCTGGCAATTTGTGCTGAGGGCTCTCTCCCAGCTGGGCTCCAACGCGGCCGGCTGCAGGGCTGGCTGTGCTCTTGCTGGTCAGCTGCAGATATTCGCATCTATTATTTTATTGTGTTTAATAAGGACTTTAGAGAGGCACCACTCAGCGTTAAAGACAAGGGGCGGAACGGCGAGCTTGCCGAGGAGATCGGACTTCAGCAAGCAGCTGTCAAACTCTTAAAATAACCAGCAAAAATCTAAGTGGATTTAGTGGATCACCGACATGTGAAGTGTTAAAAGTAGTATAATGTTAAGTCCCTTACATCATTTCACTTGCAAATAATTACAGCAATTACAATGTGCTAGCTGGCAATTAACATTACAAGCTTCACAACTCACCAGAATTTTTTAAAACACACCGTGGCCCTATGTAAATTGTCTCTGGTACTTCTGATCTGGTGGCTCTGTGAGCTAATGGCTACACATTAGCTCAGCAGATCTCGAAACAGAATTGTCCACGTGCCAGATAATTTAATTAGAGGCTGGATCTTGTCAGAGCTTTATGCAAGGCAATGTTTCCAAGCAAAGCATGTGGGGTTTTGCCTTTCTCCCCTTTAGTGTTTTGTGGCTGGCTGGTAATTTCCACTACCGAACGCCAAAGCCGTCCACGGAGGAAGGAGCTGTGGCCAGTGAAACACGCTAGCAGGCAAGCGCTGCACTCCCAGGCGTGATCAGCTCAGAAATATGTAGAGCAAGACACATTGAGCACCTCTTCCACGCACACCCCAATCTATTGCCAGGTCTCTGCACACATCTATTAAATCTTCATCACGCTGTTACTCAGCCCCAAAGACGACAAAGGTCACTTGTCTCCAAGTGAGAGCCATAGGGTATCTCAAATCTCATTATAAATGGTCCCATTTAACAGTTTCCTCATTTGAATTTATACACAACAAATACAAGATCACGAGATGAGCTCGGTTTATTTTGACAGTGACATAGTAATTCCTTGTAGCGAGACCAGAGAAGGGTTACTTTAGACACTAAATGACAGAAATACTAATTTATCTTCTACTATGGGAAATTTTAGGCTTTATTAACTTTAAAAAAAAAAATCCTTCTTTTCAATGAGTATTTGGCTTTAATTACCGTTTTCTCCACATACTTATGCTACAGTAACCATACTTGTACTCTTGGTCTATAATCATCTTAACAATTCAAGACAATTTAACCAAAAATACAGCAGTAATGGTTACAGAAACTTTTACAAGTCAGGTCAATGTTGAGTAAGACCCACTAGAGGTCCCTTCCAACCCAAATGATTCTAGTTTCCTGTACTGAATAAGCAAAGATTCTTTGGGCAACACATCATAAATGTCATGCAGTTCTTCACCGCAGAGTTTCCTATCAACTTCCTTACTTAGCCCACAAAACAAAGCAGTGAAGCTTGTTTATTCCATTTGTTTTTCTTCTTTTACAACCTTGTTTATAAAACCCCATTCTCCTGACTGGTATAGTTTGGTTTTTTCTCAAGAAGAGCGATTACGGGGGATCCAACACTGTGACATTATTTTTTATTGATTTTTTCCTTGTTTAGGCAACAGGCCAATGTAATGTATTCTATTATTCCTATTTACATTTATTCAGGCTGGGAGCTTTGAGCTACCAGTGACAACTGCAATGTGTAAACTAGTCAAAGGAGAACAGAAGTCTCTGTGAAAACCAAAGAAACCGTTCACCAGGAGACTTTCCTTCAACTCTTCAGCTGTCTGATTTCACAAAGGTAAAACCCCCTGCAATCACTTCCTCCAGAACGGTTTCCACCTTCCTCACCCATACCAACCAGCCAAAGCAGGCTTGGAAAAGCAAAGCCACTGACCTGAAGAAATGACTCAAAGCAAGATGGGCTGGCAAGTGCCCATCAGTCTCAAAGGCAGAGCCCTCTGGGAAGGTCAACCTGCAGCTTGGTGCAGACCTCACAACATGGAGACAAAGCAATATGGACATGGGGCACAAGGAAGATTTTCTATTAGGTTAGGAGGCTTAATTAGCATTTGTAAAGTGCTTTGAGATCCTATATTTATCAAAATACGTACCGAAATAAGCTCTCAAAAGCACAGTTTGCCTGACCATTCCGTTTGCTTCTGTCCTCAAATCTGCAGGAGATTAGCAAACCCAGAGCAGAGCAGAATTGGATAAATTAGAGATGAGGATGACTTATCCATTCCTGTGCTAATGTAAGGCCGTCCCTACAGAGTATTTTCAAGTGCTTTGTCCAGTCTGCTTTGAAAATGACCAAAATGATGGGAGATAATACCAGAGTCTATTAGATCCCACTACTGGGAAATGTTTCCTGATATTCAGCCTAGCATCTCCTTTGCTTTACTTTAGCCCATTACTGCTAGTTATGCCCCTGAAGGCTATTGTAAACAACAGATATAATTTTCATCTAAAAACACAGAAAATGCTCATCTAATCACAGCCCTTCATGTGGGCAGCAAGAAAGGACAAAGCAGCATCACTGGAAAGCGAGAAGGTGCTACACCCTGCCTTGCTCCTCTCCAGTGCTTCCTCCAGCTCAATGGCAGCATCCTTCCCTGGGATGTTCATACCCACTAGGGAGATGAAGGCAAGCAAAGGATGGAGAACCAGAAAGGCTGCACCTGAGGGTCCACCCCTCAAGACAAAAGACTTCCTTCAGTCAGTGCAAGGAAATGAAACACAACATTACAGTCTCCCAGCAGATAATTTGCCAGCAGGCATACCTTAAAACAAAAAGCAAATTTGTCACAGGGGGAAAAAAAGCCTTCCTGGCAAGACAGGGACACAACCCCACAGTGGATGTCCCTGGCCAGCCCCCGAATACACTCAAGCTCACAACCGTCCCATGCCACAGGCGTACATGTATAGAAGACCTTATAGTAACATCCCACAACCCACAGCAGCCCGTGCCAGCAGCTACACCAGGCTTTCAGAACTTTGGATGAGGTTAACCCGATGACCCCAGAGATACTCCCAGATCGGACAAAAACTCTGCTGCCAATGCCCCAGCTTCGATGTACCACCAGTGTCCCAGTGCACGCCGGTCCACGGCCCCATCACCAGCATGGCCAAACAGGGGCTGTAACTCCCCAGCCTGCAGAAATCCTCCCCTTCACGGCTGTGGCTCGGAGCAGTTTAGGGGGGCTGACTTTAGCTGCTGGGAAGCTCGGCAACACCAGCGGCACACCGCGATGATACACCGTGACGGACCACGCTTGCTCAGCTTCCCTTAGGCAGAGCAGCTTTCCAGCAGACACTCTTTAAAAAGCCTGGGAAGGGGTGGGTGATGGGGTAGGGGGAGCACTCAATAGCTCACTATGAGATGAGCATTTATTTCCTCGCCTCTTCTACCATGGAAATTAATTCTCCTCCTCTGTGCTATCACTGTAATTTTCCCAATTAACATTTTTAATAGTCAGTATTTTCTAGGAAATGCTGTAATACACAGGTGTGTGCTTCTAATTTAAATACTGACACCCATGCTGTGTTCACATCTGATGATCGCTCCTTCTTGCCGGAGATTCCCTCCCCAACCAAGAAGGGAACACCTACGGCTCCGCACCACCAGAGACCCCTCGGCAGGTTCCGTGACAGGCGCACGTGTCGGTGCTGCTGCTCCACGCCACACACAATGAGCCAGCTCAGGTTTTGTACTGCTCCTTTCCCTGAAGGTGCTACAGCCGCGGGCATGTCAGTCAGACCTCGGAGCCCCCCAGGGACCTTCTGTCACTCCAGCCAACAGCCTCCTCCAGCAGCACCCCTTTCCCACCAGCCCAGGAGTGCTGGGAGCAGAGACTCGCTGCCAGGAAACCCTCACGCCTGCAGATGTGGAGCTGGGCCATGAGCTCCTACAAAGAATTATCTAAGATGGGCTTATAATTATTTGTATTGTTTCTTTTCATATCATCCCAACTCCAAAAATGTTACGTGTCTTGGATGTTCAGCCACCACTACATTATCTAAGCATAATGTAAATTCTACCACTCCACCTTCTTGTACGAGAAAACACTATCAAAATACTTGCTTTAACAAAAAATAAATCCAACTTAATTACTATATCTAAGTCTGAAGTTAAAAAATAAATTTTCTAATTAGGAAGGGAGGATTCTTTTTTTTTTTCCTCTTCTAAAAGGACGCATATCTATGTTACATCATAAAACCCCACATGGTACTAAGGAAAAATAAAAAGCTCAACTTGGAATAAATGAGGAAAGAAACATCCACAGCTACAAACCTCCTTGGATTTTATTTCTAGTTTGCACTTATTTGTATTTTGGCTGCTTCCAAAGAAGATATTTAAAATTCTGAGAACCTCAGACTACACCAACTGGGGTGCATGCTGCAGGTCCAAGCAGAGACAAGGATGTTGTTTTTAAAACCAAGATAAGAAAGCCAACCAGTTGAGTGATATGTGTCATAGTACATTGGAAAAATATTCAGCTTTGGAAGTTACCAGTCTCTTATGTTCTTTGCTAAATTCAAAGGTTATTTCTTTGGAAATCCTCATCCTTGTAAGCGGAATCTCCTCATACTGATTTAATAAAGAAATCAGCTTTTAGAAGATGCCTGAGCTTGCAAAGGCACTCAGGACAGGTAATTTCAGAGCACTTGCAAGATAACAGGTTTCTAATGCCCACTGAATTGTAGCTGACCTTTCAATGCTCTTGCAGCAGAGATCCCAGAATTTCATGTTGAAGGTGTTCAAGGGTGGGTTGTGTTCAGTGTTGTTCTATTCAGGAGTTAACTAAGACACAATACAAGTAGAACTAGAGGAAAAGAGCTTGGTGTCTATGGCAGGGCAGTCTCTCTCATCTGGACCTTCCCGACTTACTCCTGACCCAGCTCACACCCAGCAGGTTGTGCGGCTGGAGCAGAACCAGCAGCAGCTCTGCAGGAGCTGCCAGAGGAACACGAGCAGACAGCAAGGACAGCCCTAGCTACCATGAGACCATGGAGGATGGGGTCCTGCAAGGGGCACCAGGCAGTGGGGCGTGCTGGGGCGTGCAGGCCCATGCTGCTGGAAGAAGGCTGAGGGGACCACAGACTGTGCGGCCAAAACAGGCCTCCAAAAGGAAAAAGAAGAGCCCACTCTCTGTAGCTTATCTGAACAAACAGAAGAGGGGGAAAAAGTTAACACAAGAATACTTGTGGGGGCAAGTCCCCATTTGCTTCATGAGACCCCGGCTTTTTCAGTTCTTTTCTCCTCTGGCAAACACAAATCAAGCCCAACCCTACGAAACTGTTAGGGAAGAACAGAAGCCCTCAGTGCTGGGGAAGCAGACAAGCAGCAGTGCCAGGATCAGAAGAGTCACTGTGGAATAAGGGAAAGCCAGAAGGGAACAGGCAGGGAGAGCCCTGAGAAGCAGAAATGGCATTAAAAACGTCTTGGCATGGACTCTGGTAACCCAGAGAGAAAATAAGTCTTTAAACTGTGTCAAGATGTTCCTCCTCTGAAGATACCAAGTTGAAAATGGTGATTTACATACATAGCTGGGAGATGCCATCCAAAGCGGAAGCAAGCGAAAAAAGGAGTGACCACAGGGTGGTTTTCTTCTTTTATTTGGTGGTTTATTTCTCAAAAGCTGCCCCTTCCCCTTTTCTTTTTTTGTCCTCTCCTTAAAGGAGGAAAACTTTAAAGGAAAGTGCAGAAGGCAATTAAAAAATCTCAAGTAGTGTACTGTGTAACCCAAGCACACAGAAGAACTCTTAACGGCAAACTATCGAGCGCCTATGTCCTGAAGCATGGGGGACACCAAACCACAGCACACACTGCACTTGGTTAGCACGTCCCTCGCGCTCACGCCCAGCTGCTGCAGCCAGCTCGATGGCAGGGACAGGAACTCTGGAAAGAGGGGAATACCAACCTGCAATTTGTTTAGTATCATTCGATTATAACATTCCAAAATCATGGAGATAATTACGTGTGGATGTCACGGATGGTTGGGCACTGCTGTTGGAAAGGCCGTTCCAGTCCCAAACAGCACTGCAAAGAAGCCCTCACATTTGCAAACACACGTGCACAGAGACATGCCCAGTGCCATTTGTCACCAGCACGCAGGCTACGGGTCCACAGCTCCCTATTTCCCGCACTTTCTGGATCAGTGTCGTAAGTTACGGCTGCATACAAAAATAAGATACCTTCAGAGAAAGAAAAAAATAACTCAATAAATAAATAAATGAGGCTTTTAGGCCTGCAGGCTCCCAAGGAAGAGACAAAATCTGCTCTGCTTGCCCCAGACAATTCAGTCAAGATTCTGTGGGGCCTCGCAGCCAGGCTAATGAGAAACTCCCCAGCAACCCCCATGTACAGTGCTTTCATAGGTCTTTAAAATGCCTTAAATTCTCTATATATTTAGTAAGACTTTTTACTTCTTTAAAACGTCCCTTGCTGCTCCTCAAGATAGTACTCTCGTGATGTATTACAACAGCAATGCAATGTTGTCTGACTGGACCCTGGCTTTGCAAATACTGAATTTTATTTTCCTCTTAGCTTTGAAGCAGCCAAAAAGCCTTTTGTAAAGCAGATGTGGGCACTCGCCTGGCCCCCGGCAGCTCTGCCCAGCCCACCCTCTCTGACACTTTTGGGGCGAGACAGACGGGCTTCACAGCCTGCATGTGCTGTTAGAAGGGAAAAGCAGGGGGAAGGAGCACTCGGCCGCACTCTAGAACAGAAAACATCTCTGCCTCTTCCACAGCAAAACACTACTGACCCACTATCTAACACCAAGCTAAATCCTCAGATTAAGAAAGGAAAAGCTTTTTTTCTTTCTTTTACATTAAGAAAGAATGTTTACAAGACCTGAAGAGGAAGGAAATTAGCTATATGCCCATTGTTAAGCAGGGCTGGTGGACAGGGAGATTATTTACCCTGGTGTGAGGGCAGCTTCTGCCTCCTTATACATCTTCCTGATGCTGTAGGTTAACACATACAGCCTTTATTGTGGTCATTAAAAAATAAAATAAATAAAATTGCTTCTAGTTGTAAAGTATTTGAATAAATTCCTCAATGTAACTACGCCAAGGGTTGGATTCCTGCAGAGCAGCTCCCACAGGCAGCCCCTCGCCCGGTGCCACGGTTCAGTCAGGGACACACAAACGAGGTGCCTTCGATGCCCAGCAGCCCACCGAGAGACACAGAGCTTGGACCCCCGTGCCTGACACCTCGTGCCCTGCACCAACACATGCTTGTCCCTCTGACCTGGCCACAGCTATCCAGACAAGCCCCACGACTGCTGACTCAACTCATATTCACCAAAAAAAAAAGAGTTACCAGTATAGTTTCTAATGGCCTGATAAACAAAAGGTAGAGCAGCAAAAGCACCTTCTCTCCCCACAACTCTACCTATATAAATATTTTGCTACTGTAAAACAAACCCCAAAACAACCAAACCAGTTTAAAAACTACGTTCTACCTGCTCTTGCTGTCCCTATGTAGCACACCACCCTGGGACTCCAGCATCCCCAGCCCACAGCAGCTGTGCAGAGTGCCAGCCGTGTTTTTCAGAAGTCGCTTTGTATGTGTGCACACACACAGAGATGTACAAACACACGCAGGAGAAGGGGGGAGAGAAATATGTTAATTTGAAACATCTGGCAAACGTTTCAGAGTTAACAAGTCCCGGGTTTGGCCTTTTGGGTTTTCTTCTGTTGGGAGGGGGTCAAGGAAGGGGAGGCAGTTTTGTCGTTTTGGGCCAGGGAAGGAAGGGGCATGAAACGAGAAGCTGAAGCCTGTTTTTTCACCCGTTACTGAACTTCAACATCCCACTACTGGAGCTAATGCAAACAGGAAGATCATAAAAGAACATAATGAAAGTCTCGCACACTGGGACTGAGGGACTGGTTTCAGTTACTGAATATAGCTTTGGGGGCACACCACACAAGAGCCAGTGAGTCCACGCAGCCACACCACCACGTACCAGGGCTTTTTATGCTTTTCCTATGTAGCTCCTCTGTCATATTGCAGCCTGCAACCTCTGTCCCATGCACAGTGCCCTGTCTTGACTATTGCATCTCCATACACATGCAAGAGTGACAACTGTAGCTACGGAACATATTAAGAGGAAAATCCCCCAATTAGCACACATTTTCCTTAAGCTGCCATAAATCACATGTACAATACATTGTATCCCACTTCTGACGTCTTGAATGAGAGCTGCAATTATGGGAGTAAATGAAGAAAAGTGGAGATTCAACTAATTTGGGAGAAGCCTTTCACAGGCTGTCTTTTACTTACAGTGCAGTCACCAGTACCATCCAGAAATCCCAAATTAACTCCCGCTCTGCACAGAATTAATTTTTCTGTTGTTGTTGTTGTTCTGAACCTCGGCCTGTGTTAAATTTAATACAGTTTGAGCCTTGTGATAGATAACACTGGTAACTCCACTCACTGCTGCTCGAGACGAAGGTCAAGCAAGAGAGCCGGCGAGCGCTCTTTTCATGCGCCGTTAGCTCCAGGCACAGAGGGGCCTTCCGCAGCACAGCTGGGGGGCTGCAGCAGCACCAGCAGCAATATTTGCTACCAAAGACGAGCAAAACCACACCGTTCAGAACGGCCGTAGCACCCAGAGAAGCAGCACCCAGAGCAACTGGTACAAAGTGAAATGCCACACAAAGCGCCACACAAAGGCAATTTATGCCTTCGAGACCAGCTAGATGCTGACTGCAGTAAGAAAAGTCTCCTGTGAGCCAATCTCCCCGTGACTCCTATAAACCCCATGCTAACCAGGAATGCAGCACCATTGTTAATTTTCGTACTACTGCTCAGTTTCAGAGCTGTTCGCACGTTGCTGCTGAGCTTCTGAGAGAATACCACTGCGCAGTCCAATGTGAAGAGAGCACAGAAATAGCCTTATTGGCTTCAAAATCAAACACGTTATGAGAATTTCATAAATGTTAGAGACATAATAGACAGTAAAATATCTTTACACAGGGCACAGACAGGGACTGAGATGTGGCCGATCACTTTGAACACAAACTATCTGCCATTCACCCTCACACTCGTGTTACTGATCCATATTACACAGTTACAGGCAGAGTTGCTTTGTCCCGTTCAGTTTCTCGATTCTCTTTTTATTCAAATTATCAGTGTAACAGAGATGGAGAAGCCCCAGGCACATGCTTAAGTGTTATTACCATCGAGCAAACTAAAAGCTGGTTCAAATGTTAAAACTTTCTACCGTGGCAACATACCACTTCTATTCTCCAGCCCTGACAGTACTTTCCAATTTTCTCCAAGAAGAGAAACACACACATTCCAGTAGAGACAGAGGTTTAAAATTCCTATTAAAGCAGCTTTTATGTAATTAGATTGGAATGAATGTGCAACAGTGCCCATTGCAGAAAACTTCAAAGTAGTTATACTGGAGAAATCACAACCCGTTTCAGTATGCCCACAAGAAGAAAGAATGGCTCTCTGGAGGATAAGAGTATATTAGTCTCTGTATGTAATAGATTTTATTGACCATATGGAACTGATATAAAAATTGTGTTGCAGTGGGTAGTCTTGGATTGGAGACAGGAATGTGACATACAAAATACAGTTCCTCTAAAAAGCCTGGCAGCTTTCTGGCAGTTTTTGCAATCAGAAGAACCTAAAACATTTACCTGATTGAGTCACTGATGAGTCCCAGGTCAAAGCAAAATCTGAAGATTCACCCTCTTCAACTGAAAAAGAACAAAAAAGAGCTGTGATTATGAACACAAACCAACCGAAAAGGAAAGCCATCAGAGAACCCAGTTCACTATGACATTAAGAATTAAAGCAGAATTTTGCACTGCTAAAAAAGAACTTACTGCTTGTTATACAATTAATTCATAGGATGGAAATTCATTTTCCCTATGTTTTAACCTAAATGTAGAATTTCTGTTTGCAGATTCTTCCTGAACAGGTATCAGTAAATTGATGTGAAGTTTATAGAATTCTATTACAATGTGCAGCCATGATCTGTAACTTGGCAGTCATAAAGGACTGCATTTAGGGCTTGTGATGTGAAAGCTGTCAGAGCCAGGTGCTCAGCACTTGCAAGTGACTTACCTATAGCCTTCTGCCTGCTAAGAATTGTAAAATATCCTTTTGATTCTTACATTCTTTAAAATAACTAAGGTATCACCTGACAAGAAGCAGGGTAAAAAAAGAGCCCAATCCTGCTGTTACTGAAATCAGTGGCAGTTTCACTAATGTGAGACTGGGCACCTGAAAGGGGTAAATGCAGAAATTCTTCCTTTTAATTGCAAAAGTTGATCACCTTCACCTGCCTCCTCCATCACTGTGACAGCAAACAAATTTAAATCATGTGCCTTTTTTCCTGAAGAAAAGTATTTCCTCCATGAACCGAACAATCTCTTAACCTTTTATCTGAATTCTGTTGGATTCAAATACAAATTATACATAATTCTGCAACTGAAATGCAAACCATATTGCAAAGCCACAAGTACAGCCCCTATTGACCAGATCAGACCAGTATGCCCAGGCTCTGGAATGTGCTCCAGTGATTGCTTACATTAAGTATTTTCATCACGAGATTCTTGATTTTATGCTTTCCTTCCCCCACACCCCCTTGTTGTTGGTTTTTTCCCCAGTGCAGTCAGGAATTCCAGCATCCTGTAAAAGCTTCTCTATCAGGTTGATGTCCGTGGTGACGTGATGTGGCATTAGGAACAGAGAAGATAATTTACATAGGCAGTGCCCTGACGGTTTCTGGGTTTACGTTCAGACCATTAACAAGCGCGTACCCCGCAGAAAGGCACCGCTCCAGCCCTGCTAGGCTGCAAGTTTACTAATGGAAGAGCAAGGAATGGGGCCTCTTCTTTTGAAAAATCATAATTGAGCCACAGTTACTCTTTTTCAAAGGAAGTCTGTCGGCAGAAAGGCCATGTCACGTAATACTAGTTTCCAAAATGATAAAGACACGAAGCTACAAGCTTATTGAAGCTGTTACCAGGACTATTCCTTGAGAGCAGCTTGCCTTGCGCATGCGCTCTCCCAAGGGCTCACCTACCATTTTCTGTTCTGCAAGCCACCATCTTGTCCCCATTTTGACCTATGCCTTAACAGAAAAAACTCTGGATGTAGTTACCCTGAATACAATTTCACTCTTACACAAATGTATGCATCAAAATCTACATGGGAGGTTTCTACTCAAAAACTCAGTAAGCCAAGTTAGCAATTCACGAACCTTACTCAAAACAGACAAGTGGAATGCTTTAATTTTATTTTATCCTTGATGACTGGTTTTGGTCATCTTGATCGGACACTTCTTTATATTGCCACTATCACACTGAGGATCACATTAAGCCTTTACATTTTGTCTTGCAAAGAGGTAAAAAAGAAGAAATAAAAAGCCCACCACACCCTACAGTCTCTCAAAAATACATAAAGGCCATAAATTCAGTCCTAGCCAAGCAGAAGCGTATGGGATCATCAGCAATTTTAGCAACACGCTGCCTTTCGTGTTGGTTGAACACCGGAGACTGTGCTAGTCCTTGAGCTGCTGTAGGGCAGCTGGCTCCAGCATGGAACAAAACCATGTTTTTTGGAATCCCTTAAATGAGGGCAAAGGTTTGAGTCAGCCTCTGTTGGCATTAATTTGCTTTGCTCCCTAATGACTGAAAAGGGGACAGAGAACACGTATGTGAAGATGACGGCACTTAAATTGACTTTATATTACTGCAGTCGTGGTTTCAGGTTCTCCTCTCTATTTGCACAGACCCACCTCCTAGCTAACAGTGCTGCACCTCTGTGGAAGGAGAAGGCCGGTGGGATGGAGCCTCTTGAGCTTAGACACAGCAGCTGCTGCTCACACCACTAGTCCCGCTTTTTTCTCCCCCCTCCCCTTTCCTTTTTAAGTGAACAGAATCTTTCATAGGATCAACCATAAGGAAAAGCAAGAGCCGAGCCTACTCCCAGAGGTATTAGAGTACTGGACTGATGTTTCTCCTGGGTGGCAGGACAGCATGTCCAAGTGTCCCTTCAGACAGCGACCACAGGCCAGGGGCAGAGCCAGCAGGGAGCCAGGACCCCATGCTGTTTGTCATGGTGCTGGCCAGGCGTTCCCAACCGTGTCTAGGTAGGACAAAAGGGGCAAAGCAAGCCACATCCAAAAAAGAAAGATTGTGTCTATCCACCAGTGCAATTAGAAGCCTCAGAGGTCTGGAGGGGAAGGAGGTCTGTGAGGCTAAAGAAAAGAAAAGGTGATCAGCCTTTGTCACAGGCACCAAGTGTAACTTGTCCTACTTGTAACCCATCCCTACTCCACCATGCTTCTGCTCCCTCACCATCGTGGGCATAAAACCAAAACCTGAGAGGCTCCTCCATGGCCACCTTAATCTTCTGGATATAAACGGTTATTATTAGGAGCTGGTATGTGAAGTGAGGTCACTGCTGGCTTTACCTCAGCCTCGGCCATGAGCAGAAGTCACAGAAGCCAGAGGGAAAGATAGCTGGTTTCTTCCTCCCAACATCAACACCCAAGCGCATGCGACTAAAATTGTCCTTGGCTGCACGTGGCTGTTGCTGGACTCAAGAGGAAGCAGGAGGAGCTTTCCTGGGCTGGTTGGAGATGTGGGACATGACACTGTGGATGGAAGGTAGGAGTCCCTGACTCCCATATGGGGACAGATCCCCTGGGGGGTCACCTTGGGGTGGGCCAGCACTCCTTGGGAGGGGAAAGTGGGTCCAGAACAGATTTAGCTGCTACAGCTGTGAAGGGATTTCCAGCTCTCTTCACCGAGACCAAGTCAAAAGAACCCTTAGTCCATAATACTAGCCAGACAGTAATTAACTGAATTTGATTTTTCAGTTAAAGTTTCTGTTTCTTATTATTTTTCTCATCATCCCTTCAAATGTTTTCTGAGACACACCAGCCACAATCATAACTACTGAAGTCAAATACTCCATGTTTCCATCTGTGCTTGTTAATCACTCCGAATGTGCGGACACAGTCTGCATCACTGACGTTCAGCATGGGCAGGAGCCACCCCCGTACCCAAAATGCTCTGTGCTGGGGGGATACTGCAGGAAACGGCAGCACTGCTTAAGAGGAAGAGCCAAGATTCTGTAACACAACCTTGTACCAGCTCTAACCAGGGGAGTTCTGGTGATAGAATGGGAAAGGCTCAGCATTTCATGCAGTTTTTGAAGTATCTCATACGGGGCATTGAAAATCAGTCAAAAAAATCACTCGTGTTAAGCTTTGAGCAGAATGTTCCCCAATGTACTTCACATGTTTTTGTTGGACACTTCTGTCTTCTTTCACAAACTCCCCTTTTCTCCCCAAACTACACCGTGTGCCTGCACGTGAAGCTGGGGTCGCAACCACGGCAACTGCTCTGTAGTTAACACTCTTGTCTCTGTCTGCTCTCTCCATACAAATGATCATTTTTAGATGCCTTGGAAAAGCACATCTTTACTCCTCCAGCAGCACAGGGACAATACAGCAAGAGGACAGCAGCTGAGTCCCACTCTGCTCCACGTGTCGTGGACAGAATTGCACCCATGGTGCAACACACCACGGCAGAGGGCACGCCTGTCTCCCAGTGCCAGATACACTATGTAGTGGATTATGAAAAAAAAAAGAATTGTCAAGAAAGAGTTTCAAAGTCAAGTTAAACCTTGGTATCACTCAGCACTATATTTTTCTTTTTGAAATGTTAGCATTTTTCTTTCTTCTCTTTTGTAAACGGTCCATAGTATTTACTGGCACACAGCAATACAGTCATGGAAATAAACAGAGACACTCTTTTAGCTGCATCCTTCAGGGTGATGATTATGAGAAAGTTATAGATAGCTCACCCAAGAGCATGCCTGCTACAGCAGCTGTGCCTTCAGAGAAATCTGGAGGCCATCTATGAAGCTGAAACCCTTCCGGAAGGCTGGGTTTGAGTTGAAAATAGCCTTGGTCTGGCAGCATAGAAAAACCTTACTGCCAGTCAATTCCAAAAGATCATAACTTTGTGCACTGCCCACCCATGGCCTGGTGCAAGGAGGACATCACTGGCAGCAGGAGGCCACATGTCTGCTTCCACTCCCCATTTTGCCCTAGCACTGGACAACTCGCTGCTGTCATGTCTTGAGAGGATCCCTGTTCTGCTCCAACTGACGGTGGGACCCCAACGCAAGAACCAAAATAAGGACAGGGCCAACATGGCAATAAACTACGGGCGATGGCAACATCACAATACAGCACTCCCCCCATCCTCCAACCCCCCCAGAATATTTGTATTTTGCCTGCTCATCTCAGATGATCTCCAAGGATGCTTATTTAATTGCTAGGTCCTAAGTGCTCCAGGCTCAAAGATTTTGGCTTTTTGTGCTCAAAGAAACTTCTGAAAGGATTCAGCATCCATTCCCCTAAGAGTGAGAACATCTATTTATGGGGCTACCATTACCTGAACTCCATTCGCAGTCACAGTGCTTATTTAACACTTTATCACTCCCAGGAAAGAAGTTAACCTTATCAAAGTAAGACGCTTCTGAACCAAATGTTGATTTCTAGATGCAATCAAGCTTTACAAGTGAGCAACAGCCCCTCAGTAATTCAGATGGCATGTGTATGCTCCCTTATGCTATTACACAGGCTTCAAGGACCACAAGGACCAGTTTAACACCTCCCAGAATATAACAACTCCATAGTATGCTAACTAAAAATGTCAGGAACTGTGACAGTTTGAGAAACTGCTGAGAAATATGTCAGGTTATAAGCAAGTCCCCCAGCTGATGGGGGCACCTTCCTGAATCTGGGCTGTTACTGAGAGCTGCATTCAGGACCAGGGGCCCTCCCTCGCTCACAAGCACCCTTTGAAAAGACCATGTACGGAATAGTTTGAGTGCAGAAAATGCTAGTGCCACCTTTTAGTTTGGAGGGTTTTGTCAGCTTTTGTTGGTGACAGAACGTTCTCAGATAAACCTGGGGAAGCCTCAGCGATGGTCATGTATTAGCTGTAATGTACGTGTCAAGATTCACAGCTTCCCCTCTGGAGAGATCCTCTAGCGCCGATCTGCACCGTAAGCCAGTCGCACAATAACCGCGCATTCTCCCTGACCTAGCTGTAGGTACTGGCAAGCAAGAGCTCTGTGATCTTCTGTAATCTTCAGGCTTCTTTGCTGCCTTTCAGACACACATCTCTCTGTGCTGTCCTACCCAGCCTTTGCTCCATCCCTCCCATCACATGAAATTACATGCTCCCAGATCAGTGTAGGACACAGAATAGCCCCATCCGACCACCATTCATCTGGTGTGACTCATCCCACAGCACTCACAGCCTGGGATTGGATACAGTGCTCTTAATCCTACAAAATGCAGAGCAGCTTCCCTTTCCACAAAGTCAAAGGGAGCTGAGGATGCCCAAAACTTTGTGGACCGAGGATTGTAAATTAGCTGGTTTCCAGCTGCTTGGCATGGCAGGAGCACAAAGAATGTTAACAGTCCTCACACTTTAAATAGCCAGACGTTTCCCATACACATCTAGAATCTGTCCTTTGGAGAGGTGTGGATAGTCTTGCTCTTCAAACCGAAAAGGGGAGGAGAATACCTCTGCTCTCACTCAGCCTACTGCCCAGAGAAGTTCAGTCTGCACGGCCCCAAGAGCTGCTACCACAACTAGCAGAGGCATATAACAAAGAAAAACTAGTTTGGAAATGTCTACTTCGAGAAGACAGCTGGCCCCTTCTGCTCAGGTCACCTCCTAGCAGGGCAAAAGTCTTTCCCTCTCTCCTGCTTAGATGTTCCCTGTTACAGACTCCACCTCATAATATTGGCAAGACAAAAGTCTGCAGAAGAGCAGCAAAGGAAAGCAGCAGAATGAAAAAGGATCACATTCGGTCTTTAAACGAAATGCCACTGGGGCAGAGCTGCAGACCACTGCCCAGGTGTGCGGCCAGCCCCGCGCCAGGACACGCTGCCCACGAGGAACCGGGCTGCCCTGCTTCGCCAGCGGGCTGCAGCTTTCTCCCACCCTTTTTCCCAGGGGAAACCTGTGCGCCCAGCAGGAAACCAGGAAGTTTTACGGGGCTTTGCCAACATACTTAGACTAGGTGCCTGTGAGCACAGACCGATGTGTTCGCCGTAGCTCGCAGCTGAAACAGAAGGAAACCCCCCAGGTCCCTCCGTACCGACACCTGGGGAAGGAAATGGGACCGTGCTTTATACCAGGTATTTGAGCCCGTTTGCTCCCTCCGGAAAAAAATCAGCTTCACAAGCCGATTCCTGCCAGGCCCCACCGTGTTCACTGGGCATTTTCCTTGGTTGCACGATCATTTCCATTTCGCTTTAGTGTTACACTTGGCCAGTTTTCCCCCGGCGCTTGGCGGAGAGGAGCGGGGACACCAGGGCGTCCCCAGAGAGGCGACGGAAGATTCCGCACCCAGGCCCTAAGCCCGGGATCCCCCCCGGGAGCTGCGCCCGGGCCTCGGCGCAATCGCGTGCGGCTCCAGAGCCGCCTCCCTGTTCTGTCCCCAGTGCGCAGTCCATTCAGCCATTGGTGGCCCTTGGCCAGGAGGGTTTTTTCCACCTTAAATAGGACCATTTCATATTAGTCCTTTCACGGGCCAGCAGGCCAGAGAACAAGGCAAGAGGGCTTAGTGACATAGCTTATTTAGCCAGTTCAGAACCCAGATCTCCACAAGTTTTCTAGCTGCTTTTCTCCAAAGTCAGTAACAGGGCTTGGCAGAGATTGTGGGTTTTGCTGGCAAAGTCAGGCTTTTTGTGTGAAGGAGGGAGGAGTGGGGAAACCCAGACTGCTGTGCTCTCTAGGTCAGGAAAGAGGGGAGAAAAAAAATTAAAAAGAAGGGAAAAAAGAAAAGGAAGAAGGAGGAGACAAATGGGACAGAATTACAAAGGAAAACTAAAAACTAATAATAAAAAAAGTGTAGTTAGGAACAGAAAAAGATGTGAAGGTGATTAAGGAGAACAAGACAAACAACAAAATAAGGTAGCACTATAGCAGGTTTATGCAAAGGAGATCTAATTATGGGTGGCTAAATCCTCCAGGACATTAATATTCCATCATAATGTGTCTAGTTCCTTCTTTCCAGACATGGCAGGGAGGAAATGAGAATCACTTAGATACACTGTTTAATGAGCAAATGATGGACGATCACCAAATCCAGCCTGCCTGAGAAGTATCCATTAGCTTAAACACGCACAGTAAATCTGGGCGCATCTAACGAGCCTGCCTCTTCAAACACTGCACCAAAACTTAATAAACTGCAACGAGAGAAAGGGATCACTGAATAAAAACCTCATCTCTGTCAGGCGAGAAGGACCATAGGATGTAGATAATGGCTAATCACAGCCCTTCCCACGGACCCCACACCTGACTCACAAGCCAGAGCATGTTTATTCCCAGTGCTCATATTTAGTTTTTGTGTTTCTAATTTACAGACTTCACTGGAGACATATTTCCCATCAAAATCTATTATGTAAATAAATACGAGTGTACAGTGTAATAAAATGCAGCCAATGTTTCAGGTTGACCTCCAGATCCACCTCTTATACATGCAAAACGTTAAGCCTATGGTTGTTAAACAGGGCCTGCCGAGACCCCCATCTCCATACTTTACATCATGGATTTGGGATCAGTGCTCTTACTGACAGTTCTTACAGCTTGTCACTGCAGGTTAAACCCCGGAGGGCAGGGTGGGGTTTTTCCCCTTTTAGCTGCAATACACGGTATGCAATCTGTGAAGCCTTCAGGAATTTAGAGGTTGCCCTGGAAGAGTCACCTGTCTGAGGAGCCCCGTGCTCTGGATGAGACCTACCGCAGCAGCTCCGCCAACCCACGTGAGAACCACATTTTACCAGCAAGCTGGTGCAGATCCATCCCAGCAACAGCAGGCACTGGGATCAGGCAGTTTGTGGTTCCCTGGGTGCCATCAGGAATCACCATACCTGCTGCCCTGCCGCAGGGAAATGAGGTCCCCTTTGCTGGGTGTGCTGCTGGTCCCTGCTCCGCCCTGTGGCAGGCTGTGCCATCTTCCTGCATCCCCAGCACAGGGGACTCACCTCTGGTGCCTCCCCACCCTCCCCCTGCATTTTTGGACAAAAATCTCTTTTAATATTTGTTGCTTCCAATTTTTGTTTCCCTCTCAGAAACGTGGGAAGGGGAGTGAAGTCTGTTGATCCTTCTGCTTTTTCTGCCTGGAGTTTGCCTGGCCACGAGGCTGGTGGGGCACGTCGCACCCAGCCCAAGGGACCCATCCCACCAATGACCCACTTGTGCCCAGCACAGAGCTCCCACTGACCCGCTGCTCCCCATACCCATCATCTGCAATAAGCTCCGCTGGCAATGGATGGGAGCACCCCGTGTCCCTACCCTCACCTACACCACACCAGCTCCAGTGGGGTGAGAGCAGAGGCGTGGGGCTGAAAGCAAAGAGGTGGGGAGGGAATTGGAGATGCGCATGGACGTGGGGCTTAGGGTGGCCAGCTCTCGTGGGCAGGGATAGGGGCTGGCAAGCACTGGCTGCCTGCCAGCGTGCTCCTCCCTGCATTATGATATGCATTTCTAAGGCAACTGTCACCATAGTGTCTGCACCTTCTTTCAAAAATAGATCTACCACAAGTAAACAGGCACTTTAAAGCAAGTGAAACAAAACAGGCGAATCTGGCATTCCCCACACTGCTCATAAAAGTCATGTATTTTACTTCAGTAACCAAGTTTAAATATTCTCGCTCCATCTGGAACACTGCTGGATGACAGAAACATGTATGTGTTGAAACCCTAACAAACTGAAACATGGAAAGTAGAGAAAGGGGGAATTAACACACCTACAATTCATGGCCAGGACTTGAATCCCATGAGCTGTGGGAAGCAAGTGGTGAAGCAATCCCTTGCTCTGCTAAAATGCCAGAAGCAGCTTGAAGTTACTCAAAGACAAGACAATGATGCAAGAGACCCGTGAAAAGTGACAGACCAGAGGTGGTTCAGCAAGTACAAAGACCAAGTTGCTACTCAAATACTTTGAATTTCTTGCAACTTCCTCCAAACTCTGGGTGTAGAAGTTGTACAAGAGAAGGCTCTGCTACCACCCTATGTGCTTTTGGGTGCAGATACCCGTTGAGTGAAGGTAACACAAAGATCATTTATCACCTAAGACAGTATTTGCAAACACGTGGGGCACAGGTAGAAGACCCACGTTGCAGTTAGCAGAGACAAGGTGCACATGGAGGTTTGGCTAGAGGGATGGTAGGGACCAAAGGGATGCCAGGAAGGCTTTTATTGTTTCTTGAATGTAAAGAAATGGCTATAATGAAGTTTCAAAATGAAGCCAAAACACCATGAAATCCAAACATGGGGCTCTGCAGATACAATCAGGGTCTCACCAAGTCAGCTTTACTGCATGCTTCGCTTCTTGGGGGGAGAACACGCAGTAGTTTTATGTTAAGGCTATGACAAGTTTCTCTATAAGCAGGACACCTAATAAAATAATTGAAAAGTGCCAGCCCTGTTTTGAGGCAGCTAATGAGGATGATAGAGAGTTAACACCAAACATGGACTAATGACACAGAGAAAGGGGAATGTTCTGAAACTAACTTACACAAACCGTTGTTATGTGGGAACAGGAATCAAAGCAGGGAAGAACAGAAGTAAACATGTAGACTCTGCACAGGGGCAGTGGGACCATAACTCCTTACGCCACCTCTTGCTCTGGTAAAGCAGACAGAGATTTACACGCACCAGCAGAGCGAGTGCAGCCTACCTGTGGCTGCACGCTGCTCCTCATTGCTACTGCTTTCTGCTTAGTCAAAACCACCCGACCAGGAGCAGCTCTGTAATAAGAAACTCACCAAAACCACCCCATTCTCTGTCCCACCTGCCATGGTCAGACCAGGAGCCACATCACTCCGGACCCTCCTGCTGTGTACAGCAAGTAGCCTTTTTCTTTCCTTCAGCAAGGAGCAGCCATCAGGATTCAATACTCTCCAGCTCACCTCTCTCATCAGCACTGTACATCAAGTCCCACTTCACAGCAATTTTCCCACTATGGATTTCATCCAGACCCAAGAGAAGCAGATGCAGCGTCTCCCATTTCACAGGGAACAAGCGTGATATTATTGTCAGCCTCCATCCTAAGCTGTCCCAGATGAAGGGGGAAACCCCAATTTTCAGAAGTATGTTCAAGGTAGAGAGTTTAATGCCAATGAAAAATTCACTTGCAAATGTGATACAAAGAATAGAAAATTAACTTAAACAGCAGCATAAACCTTGAGGGTCACTGATGCAACAGCAAAGCACACAACAATTCTACTTTTACACATGTCTAAGTCTGTTACTTCATAACTGTTCAAAGCAGGTTTTACTGCTTTATGCCTAAAGCCCCTTGCCCTGCTGCAGCAAGCTCCTGCAGGAGCAGAGATGCTCTACCAAACATTTTGTTTAGCATCACACTCCCCTCCATAAATACTCTGCTCAGCACCAGGACTATTAATCACAACTGAAAAAAAAATAAATTGAAAAAAAATAACCCAAAAAACACGACACACACCTTGGCCAGATTTCTACACCTTAGCCTACAAAAATTACTCTTATTTTTACTGCTCTTTCTTCAAACTCAGAAATTTTTTCACTAGTGAGCTATGTTTGCAGCATAGGTAGTATGTGAAAAGGAAAAGAGAGGAGGTTTTTCCTGACCAGCCATTTTAATTAGAGCTGTGAGGGCTTGGAAAAACCGATCTGGTGAGTGGAGTTATTTTCCCCTTTCCTCTCCTCTTGGGATGCTGGTCCCGATCAGAAAGACCCAGATTTCCAGAAGCATAAGTACACAGGGCTGTCAGTGCCCCAGCTCGGCCACCGTCGCAGGGGATCAGCCCCTTGATGGCCAAACAAGGGAGGCTTTGGCCTTCCTGAGCCAGCACACGTTTTTAAGGGCCATTTGTAGGAGTTTTTCTTGAGCAAATAGCTTACTGTGGCTCTTTTGTGCATGCAAGTGTATGCGTGTGTGTGTGTGTGGTAATACTCCCCAGGCTCACTCATTCTAATGCTGCTTTCTCCCCAGATGAAAATATACATATTCTTATTAAGAAAAAAAATGTGCAAAGTATAAATTTGCATCTATGATCATTTCTGGTTCATAAATTGTACTTTAATAATAAAACAATATACTCTTCTGTACTGCCTCTTAAATACTAACAGGAAAGTCTGTCTTATTTGTACACAAGCCTAAACATTTTCATGAAGGAACTCACGAGTGGTATAAAACAAACACTGTGAAGTGAGGTGTAGATACAAGGGTAAATAAATAAAAGCAGGTGTAAAGAGTAGAGAATCCAGCACCTCATCCTGCCTCCTTCGCCACAAGAGGAGTTTCTTCAGTCACACGAAATGACCCACATGAGCGGATGCTCCACACTCCCCGGGTGTGGATGCTCCCCACTTTCCCACTGCTTACCCCGGTCAAGGGAAATTCTGTGGATAGATCCTTCCTACTAGAAAGACAGGCTTTGTCAGCTGCATTAAGGCGAGAGACATTAACAAGGAGGAAGAGAAAGCTGTGTAGAGCACACCTACCCCTTGCAGCCTCGAGCTTCATTTGCAGAAAAGCCACCTCGGCCACTGCAGTGTTGAAGTTGATATTCTTTAATGACCCTTAACAACCAGACACCAGTGCTAACATACCATAAATACATTTCAACATCTTGTTTAAAACAAACTACACGTAGAGCAAGACTAGAGGAGGAACAGGGTTCTTACTGAAAACTGGCACACGTACAAAGCAAGGGAAAGCTGGCTTTTAAAACTTTATCCCAAAGCTGTCTTTTTTTAATTCCTATTAAAACTTACAACTTTTCCACTGAAATGAAACAGAGTTTCCAAATATTTTATAATTCTGAATGGATTTCCCTAGTGTAACAGTAATAATATTTTTACAGTTAAAAGATCCACTGATTTAATAAGTGTGATTTGTGTATTTAGAAAATTCATTAGAGCAGACATTCCTCGACATTTTTAGATTTATTTATTTATTTAGCCTAATTTGGGTACACTACTTCAAAAGAACGCTTAGAGCTTCCCAGTTCCTTAGTCACTCACTAATAACATCTAATAATTAATAAAGACATGTAAATTCTTAACTCCCAGAACTATTCCAAACTTACTATCTGTACGCTTCATGTCATGTCTCACTTATAGATATCTGCATTACTTTGTTTCATAAAATGCTGAAGGGACACGTATTTATCTTGCTCTCCACCAAGAGTGGATATCCAGGCAACGCTGCAACCCAAGCGAAACTAAACTGCAGCCTGAGCAAACCTCTCTTCTAGGAGCCCCCAGTTTTCCAGGCACCCACGGAGGCGTTCAGCTGGTTTTACCACACAGTGGGGGCCCTTCTGCAAACGCCCAGTGCCCGCACGCCTGCGGGAGCGCCTGCAGCGGCAGCGGGGTCTCGCACTTCTCCAGCTGCTGTGCAGAAATGCAGGTGTGGTGTCGGGCGAGTGCGTCGGGATGGTCTCATCAGCACTCATTTTTACAAGTATTCGGGAGCCAGGAAGGAATGAAGCAACCAAACATGCAGCTGTGACATGGAAAGAGAATCTAAGAGTAAATGCAATGCTCGGGACA
Organism: Chloroceryle aenea; assembly: GCA_013399075.1. Taxonomy (NCBI): domain Eukaryota; kingdom Metazoa; phylum Chordata; class Aves; order Coraciiformes; family Cerylidae; genus Chloroceryle; species Chloroceryle aenea. The sequence continues at coordinate 45,057 of VWZY01003576.1, forward strand.
GCAATAGCAAAAGTATCTGTAGAAACAAAGAGGACCCAAGGGAACACCCTCATCTGCCTTCATAAGGCCACCAGCCCCTTCCGCCTCTGCATCCAGAGCTGTTAAAATGTCTATTCCATGGGGAGAAACCACGAGGAATAACATTAGCTGAAACCATCTTCACTTGGAGGCAAATCATATTGTGTCTGCTCCTCTCTGACAAGTGCTGCTGTCAGGGCTTTGTGTTCTGCAACATTTCCATGTCATTTATTTGCTTTGTTTTGATTCCTGTTCTTATGTTGGAAGGAAAATTGCCAAAATCGTAAGTCCCAGCTCCTACCAGTACTGTTAAGCCTGGGAAATGGAGCACAGGGATTTCCACACGTGGCTCAAGGCAGTAGGTTGATAGAAGTTTACTTCATGGAAGATGTATTTCTTTAAGTTTTGTATTTAAATTTCAGTGGACTAAATGAATGAAAGAAAGAAGGGCTTGAAAGACGACTGAAATTAGTCCCACTTCCCTAAATAAAAGGTGCCATAACAGGTGTTATGAAAGACATTCAGGATAAGCTTACAGGCCAGAACCACACAGATGCAAGGTCCTTCATACCCAGACAAACTAACGGCATGGATAGTTGTGCTGCCTGTAAAACAAGTCCCCAAAGTTTTAATTGTTTCTGTTACAATTTATAACCTGCAAATCTCTTGCTTAAAGCCAAAATGAGACCAAAAGAATGCACACCAGAAACAAGTGCCTACCTTTCGGAACCTTCTTCCACCATAACCACTATAGAAAATGCTCAGATAATTAATTTACAGTCAAGGCAAATAGGGTTACTTAGCTGAACTAATGATTTTTCCCAGGCAAATTTCATCCCTAGTCAATGGGTCAAGCAAGGCAGAGCTTCTCTGCAGATTTTTATGACATCTGAATACATTTTCTATCGACACTTGAATTACTCCCTGTAGATGAGAGGTCGCTGTTATTCTCTTGATTTCCTGATAGAGTTACACGATGTCATGGAGATGCTGCAGTAAATAAAGGCTGTGCTCGTGCTTGGTCCAGGCTTACTCACACTTCACGATGTAGGCGTGTGTTAGCTACGCACGCAGCGGTGCACGCTGACAAGTGAACTGTCTGAACAGCAGTACAGCAGGGACGGGACCCACCGCCGACATCCCTTCTGCATGACTTACAGACACCACAGCCCTTTCTAGTGCTGACCTGTTTCAAGGATGGGCTGTTAAACTGAACGTCACTCAAGCACATGTAAAACTTCCTATTGATCAGAAAGCCAACCCTGTGATTGATGAAGAAGCAGACATCCTTTCTCCTCCCTCATGCAAGCAATTTGTCTAAAAACGTGGAGTCATTCTTTTCTGTTAGGGTAAGGTTTTGTGATAGTCTCTGGGAGGCGGCAGAAACAAAGTTTCTTCTAAATACACAATAATCGTAACTCTACTGCAACAGAGGAGACTTGAACTTGCCCCTGAGCTCTCTCCCAGCTCTTCCCCTCTTGGCCCTTCAGCTACCGCTGGCCGCACCAGAACCTTCCTCACACGATGGTTAGTGCTGGTACCTCATGGGTGAGCTCTTTGCCACGGCTTCACTCACCACACTGGCTCAGGATGGACAGCCCTGGGCATCCCTCACTCACAGTCTGAACTTCTCCACCTTACAAACTACTAGAATCATCTCCGATGCAGACTCAGGGGAACGGGATGCATTCTTCCATGGCTTTTCAGATAAGCTGGGAATGTTTTACTTCTAATATGAGCAATATTGCACTTGCCCACTTCTCACTTCAACAGACAGCCTGACACCAAGGCAGGCAGGACATGTCGGCAGTTCTGGTTGCTCACACCAGCAACACAACCTCCACATGTGCTCACCAACAACTCCAGCATATTAAAGGCTAAAAAGGTGGAGACCTTAAGATATTTAATATAATATAGTCTCTTAAGTCCTACTTAAAAGTCAGGCTTTATTTTTTTTTTTTGGCAAAGAGAGTGACTAACCTACTTTCTAAAATAAGGCATTCACTGGCTCCTGTTGGAGCAGGAATGGCAGCAGATACTGTGCTCGAGCCTGGACACCTTGGTTCATCTTTTCAGAGAGTACAGAACACCTGAAAGAGCTGACACTTGCTCCAATTCCTCAAACCTTCAGGAAAAAAATTAAAGAAGAACTCTTGCTCTTTTCAAATAATGATTAAGGACATGAATTTAAAACAAACATACACAACAACACGCAACCTACTGAATGCACTTTCTTTTTAAATAATGCACTGCTGAATTTAAAATCTATATATTCTTTTCCCCATCTGTGCTTATATGATAGATGCTGTTCAAAACCACAAATTAGTCTCCTAAAATACCACACTTCCACCCACTCAGCTGAACCTGGAGATTGCTTTAGAAAGTCTGTTTCTGGGCTGCTACTGGAGGCAGTGGAATGTGGAGTGAAGCCTTCTAACCAGGCTCATCACTTATTTACATGGAAGTAACGAGACCATAAGAGGCACAAAGGTAATGATGTGCAGCCCAAATGTTTACTGAGTACCCACAGGAATATTGCACTCTGAAGAGAGCAAGAGGGAAGGGAAGAATTTGGAAAGCAACTCCAAGACTGGCAGAAGGTAGATCAGCTCACTTCCAGCTTCCCCTTTCCAGCTTCACCCTTCCTTCCCCTCACCTTAGAGGTCCCGCCACAGTCAGCCCTGCAGCCCAGTGCAGGAGTGAAGGGCCACGGAAAATATTTCAGCCAAACACTTTGAGCTTTTTCACATCAAACAGCAAGTGTATGTGAAGAAACCAACCTATGGTGTCTCTAAATCCATAGCTTAAGTGATACCTTTTAAAAAAGTCCTTTGCTTCATCAGCAGCGAAGGATCAAACTTCCACATGCCTCGTGTGCCTGCACCACTTGAAAACAACCACCCACAACTGGCTTTGCAGGCAGGGAGACCTTCTGAAGTGGTATTAGCTGCAGATTTCTTCCCTGGGTGTGCTGACATAGCTGGCTTTGGGGTTGCAGTATCACATTATTCAAAGACAGCTAGTTAACATAATTTCACCTTTAACTAGAAACACAACAGATTACTACGCCTTGGTCTCCATCACTGCTGTGCTGTTACAGCACCAGCCGGCAGGTTATTGACCAGTGGAGAACCCCAACCTTCTGACAGCCAGGGCCATTTTCAAAGCCAAAATGAGAGAGCTTTTAATAATTCAAAACCACAGCACAATGTGTTTCAAACACCAGCATTTCATTTCAGCAAGTTTATACTATCGGGTATGTCTCCTTGAGCTAAGAGATCATTTGTTTAAATGATTCTACGTAATGATTCTTCTCTTATAAAACAAGATTCAAGGTTGTCACAGGGGGAGAGGGCTGAAACAGCACAGAAATTTAACGAGAAAAAATATCACACAACTCTTGGAGTAATCAAACTTCAGGAGAATTTTCATGTGACTGATGAAAAAAAGTAGAGCTAGAAACATCTTGTTTTACCCCACCTATTAACACGAACTCTTCATTCGCAGGGTATAATGTACAGCTTTGATCAAGCGATGGAATCCACATGCTCACAAAATATTTAACTTTAAATACACAGCACTGAATTAGTTTCCAACAATTTATGCCATCACCTCCTGCCACTCTACATTTTCCTAAACCTTGGAGTCCAATTCACATATGTAAGTCAGAATATTTTATTTTTAACCTAGTAGGGATTGGATATCATTTCTTTCAAATGTGCCAGAAAGGGAATGGTTTCAAAGCTGTCTTTTGAACTTTTATGGACTGAAATCAGAATGAAAATTCAAATTTAATAAAATCTGAGAACTAGAATAGTGAAATCATTTACCAGTGAGTTGGAAAGCAGCTTGCACATACATTATGAAAGTTTTCTGAAAACGCCCCACAGGGCAGGCAGGAAAAATAAGAGCTTACCTATTCAGGCTAATTTTTATTCTGTAACTTCTAAGAGGAGAAACATGGATTTTGTCTCTACACTAATTGAGGGAGGAAGAGACAGGCCTGCTCCCAAATGAGAGGAGACTGACAGAAAGTGATGTGTTTATCCTGCTGAAATCATTTACCAGCCTGGATCCTCCCACTGCCTCCCAGAAGTGGCTCCTGGTTGCCCCTATCTCAACTTTTCCTCACAGCCCACTGGGGAGCAAGTGGCACATAACCATTCCAAACCTTCACCCATTCGGTGGGCAATGGTGGGTGCTGACCTCTTGCTCACGGAGGTCTCTGGACTGCCGGTGAGCTACCCCAACTGCCACTGCCCCACAGGGCACATTGCCAATTCCTGCCATGTGGGAACATGTGGCTCCTTTGCAGGAGTGAGTCCTGCCCGGGGGACCCCAGCAAGCAGGGGATGACAGAAAACCCCATGCTGAGAGAGTATCTCAATGTAAGGAGACACTCATTTCTAAGGTGGGGGTGGAAATAGCCCATATCCAATAATCTCTCCATCGCTCACACTGTATCGTGAACTTAATCCTGAAGTCCTTCTGTTTCCAGAGGCCTAGCTAGCTCTTCCTAAGTTACTCCTCGTTTAATTAAATCTAACACTTGTCTGTTTGACAAGAACAGGGAACACTGGCTGCTAAATTCACTTTGACCACCCAGCCATGCTTATCCGCAGCACAGTGGCCACACTATGAGGAGGGAGAAACAAAAGTTAGAAGAACTGAACTTCTGAAAAGAAATCTTGGTGATCTACATCTGAACACACAAGCCCAAGGAGGACATCCCCTTCATGGCATCCCTTCGTCTACTCATTCCTGGGGGATGTTAGTGCTCTGGAGCAGCGCTCACTGTGTTTGCCCATGTGTCTGACACCGGGTGACAAAAGCACAACGATGCACGAGACCCCATGAATATGCAAGTACAGAAGGGGTGAACTGGTCTTAGATGTCCATATTTCACTGATCATTTTAACCATATCTTAAGAGAACAGAATTGTCATCACAGCTAAATTTATCCTAAACACTGATATTTCTTGTGCTAACTATTCAGGGTATTATTTTTCTAACATACATCAGCTGAGCACTCCCTCCAAACAGCCGCTTGGAAGCACGATGTACTTAGAGACACGGCTGGGGTCTGCCCTTAGGAGACAGCGCAGAGTCACAGGCAGGAGAATAACACAGTGGAGTATTTCAGACATGGCATCGTTATCTCTACGTGTATTATGTATGTTAGTACACGTACCTACAACCTCTTTATCTTTAGCAGGAAGCATCTGATTTGGGGACCTATTTAACTTTATCTGGCCATCAGGTTTTACACTGTTGACAAGCACCTTTTAAAAAATAAAGTCTGTTCCTGGCTCTGCAGACTGCTTTTCCAGAGCAATGGTGCTGGGTACTCCGGGTCCTGCCGGGAAGTGGCTGGATCACTTTCACCCCGATTTACAGCTGGGAGTTTGTGCATCACCATTGCAAGGCAGGAGGGTCACCTGGGAAGGCAGATTTTTCTACAGTGCCTTGTTTTGACAACTGAAGGGTTCAAAACAAAAGATATTGTCCTTCAATAGTTCCAACATTATTTCAAGTGATTCCTCATCCCATCCCTGCTAAACATTTACCTCTTTCAAAAGGCAAGAAGAAATAAATACTAAGTAAGTACTAAAATGCCCCGAACTACCCAACAGCCATGTTTACAACCTTAAAGAAATGACCTTTCACAGCTCCCCGGCAGGTAGGCCTTGCTGTGCTGAAACCAAACTGCTGGAAGAAAGAGCCTGGTGCCGCAATACCTGGGGAGGAGCAGCCACAAAACCCTGTCTGCAATGGGCAGGGGCTGCCGTGGGGACAGCCACCTAGCAGCAGGACTGCTCAGCATCCCACCTTCCCATCGCTTCCTTGCCCGCGTAGTTGTGTCTGTGGCACGTAACAAACCCAACCGTGCCGCTCCCCCAGCGAATGCGCGGCATCCTTTATAGCAGGCTAGCAAACACTCCTCCACAGCCACATTAACCCGGGCATCAGTGCCCAAAGGGGTGGAGTCTTCCTCTTCACTTGTATTACTCTTTATCTCAAACAGTATTATTAAGCATATATCTAAAAGACTGCTTTGCATTCTCCAGGTGTTTTAAGGCATTCAGCGGTTTAACACTGAGTACAACACATAAAAATTAACTACGCTGCAAATTTTCCAGCAGCAATATAAATATGCACCTTAACAGATAGATTCCGTTTTAAAAGCTGATAAATTAGCTAAGGAGAGGAGTCAATATATCTGTCTTCATTAAGTTTGACTTCCAAGCACTAAAGATGGGAGCAAATCACCCCCTGATACTGTGGGCAGAGCTGATTTCATTTTAGTTGGTGCCTCTCCTTCCTCGGGCAGGGTTCACTCAGAGATGCTGAAGGCCACTCATGATCATACACAAGTGTCACAGCCAAAGCCAGCACCCAGGGCTCCAGCAGCACCAAGCACAACTACAGCGTGCATAAAACACGCTACGTTTATTAAGACTTGCTCTTTTTAGGTCAGCATTGTTTAAATCAACACCTTTGGTTTCATACGTTCACTCATGTTAGGGAAATAAGTCCCTCCCTGTAGCCCCAACCCAGCCAAGGCCTGGGGACAGCGGGAACTGCTGTGGGGAAAGCGTGTCCTTACAGCCAAGGTCCTCCTCTCCTTACACCCAGCAGCAACACGGCACAGGCACAGTTGGGCTGAACCCTGCTCCCCAGCTTTAGGGAAGAGCCCGGCGTGTGGCGAGGGCATGTTTTGTAGGCTGCATAGTACTTTGCCAAGACACCAAAACTCCCATTTACTCCCATTCTGCCAGTTTGGCCACTCACACCACGTTAAGAATGAGAAAATGAGGCTATTGGGCGGATTTTTCCCTCTGTAGGGCACAAAGATAGAAAGCATCACATGCCACCACCACTCACCCTGACAGTCCGACCCGCAGGCGGGCAGGGGAGCCAAATGCTGACTTTCTTCCCCGCACCCACTTTGAGAGCCAGCAGTCGAGTGTCCCCAGGCTGGGGAAGCTGGGTGGGCACAGCAGATGGCTGCCAAAATAAATAAATAAATATATCAATCACTGTGCTCTTGGGTGAAAGGGGTGGCAAGTTTACTGCTGTCCCTTAGGAGCTGCTTGGGGCTTGCACTGTGACCTCCTGTCAAACCCTGGCCCCAGGACAGGCAGCAGTAGAGCTGCCCAGGGCTCAAACCCTCCGGGAACACCACCACACCAAATAAACATAAATCAAATTTAGCAACACCCAAAGGTGCTTGGCAGGGCTGGACAGCCCCCATAGTCATGACCTCCCTGGGAGTCGGGGGCTCTCTGAGCAGCAGAAAGCCTATCAGCAGCGGGCAGAGGCCGATACTAAATTAGTGGTCTTGAACAAAATACAATTTGAGAAATAATTAACTGCACTGTGAAACGCTGTGATAATTTCAAGTATTAAAAATGTAATCTTGCATATTAAAACGAATTTACTAAAATCAAATCAATAACTCTGTCCTCTGCACTTCCTCCAGACAGCTAATTTAATTAATCTTTTTGTTCGCTTGGATATAGATTTTAGATTTGCATTTTACCATCAGAAAATAGCTTGTGCAATACTACAAGATCTTCACAACGCAAATACATTTTTACAGGGATTGGATTTTATTCCCTCGGCTGAAATTCTGATCACTGAGCAGCAAGAATGCTGCCGTAGCACACAGGATGTCACTCAGGATGTGACAGTTTCCTCTTGTTTTAAACTACTTAAAGAAAAAAAAAAAAAGAAGAAATCCTTCTCAAATTAGAAACAGAGTATTGCTTTTGATCATTAGCAGCCGGGCCTGTAACCACCCTGTGTCCAATCCAGTTACTTACCAGTTTTGCTTTAAACTTTAATGGAAATTAAATAGGAATTAAATTCAGTGCAGCAGAATCAGTTCCCTAAACCAGTTAGGTGTAAAGCCCGTGACTGCATTTGTGCTGTTCCTCTACAAACCCCTCCTTGCTGCCCCACCGCCCGTCCCGCTGGGTGCTGCTGGCTGGCTGCCCCAGGGCCGGCCGCTGCGCCGCACCGTGCCCCCACGAGACCCCCAGCACTGCAGGAGCGGGGATGGGCACGGCCAAAGGAGAAAATGCCCTGCCCAGTGCCTTCTGAGGGTACGGTACCACACCCCTCCCTCTTGCTGAGCTGCACAGAGTTCATTGTTACTGATGACTTCTGTGGTACTCAAGCCGACACGTGCAAGTGAAAGAATCCAGTGGTGGAGAGGTGAATTTGGGGGAGACTACTTGAAAAAATATGTCTCAGTCTGCCTTCCCCCCTTCCCCAGTGTTCTTCCAATGCTGTTTTCAAGGTGACCTTAAATCAGCTGCACCTTCAACCTGTGCAATCGTGAACTTGAGAGGGTAACATCCATATTGCTTCCAAACTCACTTCCCCTTGACTCTCCTATGTTTGTCTTGGTAGAACTTTGCTTGAATAACCCATTTGTTGGGCTAACAAAACATTTTGCTTGGCTTGTGGGCTCTATCTGGGTAACTGCACATTTCCCCATTTCATTTTTTGATCATTTTCTTCTGCAGGCATTTAATTGTCCTCACAAAAATGTTTGCAGAAATTTAAATGAGGCATAGTTAGAGCTTTCAAAAATACATATAATTACGCACACCTACAATTTCCAACGAAAAAAATCAAGGCTACACAAGAACTGATCCTGACGAGCCCAGCGGGAGATTTGCAAAGTTTCAGTTAAACACCAGCAGCTGCTTATTTGGAGCTTATGGCAGATAAAGAGACTTCGCCGAATCGGGCAACAGAACGCTTTCAAACTGGTATCACCACATCAGTAACCAACTCCACCGCAGCGCCGCGCGGACTTTGGGCAGTCCCTCTCCAGTGACAAGCCTGGACTTTATCCACTGCTTTAAGAACCCCTAGTGTGTCCGTGCATCCCATCAGTCTCAGAAAGGGACAAGAAGCTCAGGCCTAGCAGTGCCACACCACAGCCAGCTGAACTCGGGAAGTTCTGCAGGATTCACACCCGTGGAAGAGTCTGCTGTATGGTTCAAACCAAAGTCCTAACGTTACCATCACAGAACTCGGCTGCGCACCCAGAAAATGAGGCGAGAGATCTCCCCCGCCTAATGCAGGGGCAGAAGCAGGCTCAGAGCAGCAGCAAAAATCAATCTCATGCACAGAAAGGGGCAAAAGGACAAGGAGGACAGCACAGAGGGGAGGCTCTGGTTGACGAGCTTCTCCCAGAAGACGGGCAAGTCTTTCTTGAGAGCTGTAGTCACCGGGCACAGGTTGAGGCAGACTGTCTGTCAGATGGGGCGTAAAGTATTGCAAAGGGGACAATTTATAAAGAGGGAAAGGAAAGGAGACTTGGCTGGACAAAATCTAATCCTGCTACTATTAGGGATTACGGGACCTCTGGGTCAGCAGCAAGTTGAGATCAGCCCTACTGCAACTACCTGGGCCATGCTGAGAGCTAAAGCCAGAGCGAATAAACCCGAGCAAACAGCAGGCGCCACTTCATCGCTCCTGGCCCCTTCCCCACCGAGCCCCAGAGCAAGAGGCACAGGAGCGCTGAGGCACTTGGGAACCAACCGGGGGGGGCACCGGCCATCTCTAGGGGACCTTTGACTACCAGCCATAACTATTTTGCGGCTTATAAAGTCAGCGGAGCCCAGGCCTGTCAGCAATTCCCGTAAATAGAAGAGACCCCGACAGGAACAGGCAGATCTTTTGTCTCTGTAACAAGAGCCCAAAAGGAGGAGCGAGGGTGGCAGGCGAGCCAGAGCTGCGCAGCAGCCCCAGCAACCGCCAGCGGACATCTCGGCAGCCCTCCTGCAGCAGCGGCGCTGAGGTGCCGACCCAGGGAGGAGGAGGCAGAGAGACAGGACCCGAGGGGCTTTGCTGCATTATTCAGACCTCGGGCTGGTGTGCTCTCGGGAGCTGCAGCGCGGGTGTGTGG
>VWZY01003576.1:55302-73439 GCA_013399075.1 Chloroceryle aenea
ACTGCCACCTTCGTTTCCATTTTGGTGTGTTTGTCATTAAAAGACAAGTAGAAAATGACACTCCAAGGGGACCGGACAAGCACTGAGAGGGAAACCCGGTGGGCACCCGGGTCCAGTGACTTTCACTCCCACCTTCACTAAGGCACAGCAGGTCAACTTGATCTCTGGAGTTTTCTCCAGAGCATGAGATGTGCCCTCCATCCCCCAGAGGTTGTGCTGGACATCACCTGGAGGCAGCCTTCAGTAGCAAGTCTGCTCTCACTGACAAGGTTTCTACAAATTTGGCAGGCTAAAAAGAGGCAAAAGAAGTGATGGAATTTTTTTGTCCTTTATAACCATACCAAGTACATACATCTACTGCTGCCCCCGTCTTGGTCTCTGAGCATTCATCTACAATCAGTCAAACGATCCAGGGTGCCCAAGCAAACTCGGTTTTACTCTGAATTTAAGCTTCCAATCTATAAAAATGTACATCCTTTTCCACCCCCAAATTAATTGCTATTTAGAAAGCCATGAAGCAGAGAGTGATGCGAGGCTGTGCCAACCCATCCCACTACCTCCGCAACACCAACGAATCCCTGGATGCTGAGCACAGCAGAACTCGCCCACAGCCACTTTCCTGGGCTGTAATTTCAGGGCTGGCAGCTTCAGGAGGGATGCAACCTAAGGGGCAAAGTGCTTCCCATCCCTTGCTCCCCCTGGCCAATTCCAGCCCTGCACCTCCTCACAGCCTGGTGCTTTCCTCTCAGACTAAAGCACCCGACTGCACTGATAAGGTTGATGAAACCTTCATAGAGTAACAACAGAATACACGGGTACAAGGGATCAGACCACATTTACACTGCAGCTGCAAGTTAGACAACACCTGGACATGTGGTCAGTCACACAGCTGAGCTACTTACTCCTCTGAAATGAATAAAGGAAAGGGAGCTTTGGAAGTGACCAGGACTGGCCCAGCCTGTCACCGTGTCCCCACTCCCATGTGCCACAGCCTCTCCCACAGCCACATGAGCATGGGCTGCTCAACACTTGCTGAAACTTTTCCAGATGATTTTGGGGTTTTCCTCCCTTCTCTCCCCCTGCTTTTGTTCATAGACGTTCGGGACCGCAGGTACCAGCGACCGCCACCCCCCGCCATGGCTGGGGGGGCACCAGCTCAGACTGAGCAACCACCCCAGGGTGCACAAACACACAGAGATAAGAGTGGCTATATACAACCCCATTTCTGATGGAAACCAGGCTGAAATGATGCATGTGACCTCATTATTTAGTGGCCACGTGCCATGACATAACCAAGGAGTGAATCCAGTGACAAAAGCAAGTTATGCTCTATAATAAAAATAAGCCTTTAGATTCTCCCATTGTGAAAATTTGTAGAGACCTCTTTCTCTTTTCCTGTGTTGTATCTCTCCCCAAAATGCAGCTGAGAGCAGCAACAGGCAGGGAAAGCTGGAAATGGAGCTACTGCATCGCAGGGAGGCCAGCGCAGGGCTGGGCAGGAACCAGAGCACCAGAGAGCAGCCCAACAGAGGGAATACTTGAAGGGGAGTGAAATGTTCCTTGCTCTACTCGGGGGAGGCTTACAGTTACTGCTTCCATAGTACAAGTCGAGGGGGTAACTGGGCAAAAATAACTCCAAATTTCATCAGCCAAGATTACAGCCTCAACCACGGTACGGCACAGTGTATAACACAGGGGCACAGAAAACTGCTGCCAAATTTCAGGACATAAATGGTTAACATTGCCCACTAAAAGTCTGTCTCTTTCTAAGGATTCAAGAGGTAAAGGAGGGGGGGGCAAAATAACTTAAAGTCAAATCTTGTTCTCCAGCAGTGATAGAAGCTGCTGTTAAAAAGAGCATGAAGGAGATGAAGGACTGCCACATTTTTCTTTACAAGGAAAAACACTAGTTCTGATACTCCAGAAAAAATTGTAGGGCTTCCTTTCTATAGGAAGGAGATTCTTTTAAGGCTTTGCTAGCACTGCCCCTCTACTCCCTTCAGTCAGCTGTTTTCATTCTTGGGCCCACACTGGCAGATGGGCCAGGCAGGAGGACTCCAGCAAAGGGCATCATCACCAGCTCCTGCTTATCCCTCGGGGCCCAGGCTGGGCAAGGTGCCTCTGCAGTACCCACAGACCGCAGGGACTGCGACCAGGGTGGCAATTCATTCTCTTGCACAGACTGGAATAACAAGCTATTTTGAGATTTTCATATGCCTTCAAATAATGCTCTCATTGGTGTAGTTACCAAGCATAAACTAAAGAGCTCTGTAATCTCTAAGAAGCAATACTTATTTTTTTTTCCAGAAGGGTGGAAGTGGGTAGGGAAGAATGCAAAACCCAAAACAAACGAGTGTATTTCTTGTGGGATCAGCAACTGCAGATGAAATGCAAAGCAAGTCTCCCTCTCCCTAGAGGGTCTTTTTTCAAGAGGGAGAATAATAATAATGTAGTAATAATAAGCACTTATATAGTGCTTTACATTTTCAAAGCGCTGCGTAAACATCAACTAATGGGACACGGTAGAATAAGTAGTGTCTAAAATGAGTTTATGTACTGCATTGTATTTTTCTACAAAGTGGCTGGGACTGTTTTTCAAATTAAATTGCCCCACATACCGATACTGGTGCAAATGGATTTTCTTTAAAGATGCTCAACAATAATATTTTTGTATTAGTTATACTCCACAACCTGCGTATTGCCAAATTCTGCCTCAAAGCAAGTTGTTTAGACAGTCGCATAGGCAGAAAACAGATGTGGTTTGGTAAGAAGAATGGATGCAGTGACTAACTTCAGGTGATGGATCAAAACACTCATCGGCCCATGCTGGTATTTTCCAAGAGGAAGGCACATACAAGATCAGTACTATCTAATCAGTCAAAGACATTTTAAAGAAAATAAACCCTCATCAATAGAGAAAGGTGTTGCTGTTGCTGCCTTGCGGACGGCAGAGCAGGCGATCAGTGCCTTCTCAGTAAGAAATTGCCTGGCAAGGACAAAAGTCCCCATGCTGCTGCTATAAAGCAAGCACCACTTCCTAGTTTTCCCCGTTTCATAGACTAGAATTAGCAGCTTCTATAACAGGGAAGCTAAAACAACAAAGCAACCCAAATATTGTGACCTGAACTATAATATTGGTGTTCCATTTCACTTTTACTTATCCAGCATCTCACAGCATTTAATAAATTCTTGCTAGTCTCCAAGGGACAAATGTTATACCCTCTTTGCATACAACCAAGATGGAAAATATTGAGAGAGAGAGGGGGGAAAAAAAAGTGACACATGCACATTCACCAAGGAGCTGTGGCAGAAGCAGAAGAGAAGGCAGGAGGGGAGAAATCTGACTCCAAGTCTCTTTTAATAGACTGGAGTATTTTACTATTCTGCAAACTTTTCCTTTTTCCTTTTTTTAAATCAGCAATTTGGTTTATAGCAAACCCAGGTGCTTCTGTTGTAAGCCACAGCCCAGCATGCTACCACCGTGTAAGCACAGAATAAAAAGCCTGTGCTAGACGGAAGTGATTGAGGAATTATTTTTTTCCTGATATTCTCAAGCTAGGAATCAAACACAAGTCAGAAATGGCATGCTGAATATATCTACCTTTAGGCATGCGCTTAACTGTAAGTATATGAGTAATCCCAATGGCTCCAGTTTTGGGGATTTTAATAGTTGTATGGTTTTCATAACTACAGGAAAAACCCTTTCCAACAAACTGCCAGTGTGACTCCCTGTTGTACTACACCACAATTACTGGAACATATTTGGTATTTCTCAAGAGGTTCAGATAATGAAGAATCCTCCAAATTTTCTATTAGCCCAAACTTAGGAATTCTGCATCAGGGAGTTAACAGCAGAACAGACAATGTATGTTAGGTATCGCAAAAGAGAGGAGAGACAGAAATATTTATAGAATTTAAAGCTCTTTTTTCAAGTAAGGTTGTTGGAGAGCCCAGGCTGCAGCCCAGCCAATGCTATTGCACAAGTACGCCAAGTTATTTAAAGATCCTACTCGCTTTTGTTCCCTTATACCAGACATTTCTTCATATTTTCACACCAGAATATCTTCCCAAATCCGAACAAGATTAATAATAAATAGGAAAACACACAAGAAACCACCCTCTTTTATTCTTTGATGTACTATTGGTTTAACATGGAATCACAAGCTTCTACTAAAAAGAAAAACAAACCAAAACACATCAGAGGCTACACTAACTCGATTTTTCCTTTTTTTTTTTTTTTCCAAGAGCACGGAAAGGTACAATGTTGTGGTTGTGGCGGGGTTTTTGTTTATTTTTTTCTTTGGCAAACAGCCAATTCTTTGACTTCCTATGACTAAAAATAAGCAAACAAGAGGGGGTGGCAGTGAGGAAGAAGAAGACAGCCCTTCCCAGCAGGGAAAGCCATCGGTATTTGCCACATCAGAAATAATCTTAAGTAAGAACGCAAACAAGAGCGAGCCACCGTCACAACACCAAAGGCCAGGCTGGCTACCAGCTGGGCTGGCCCAAGGACACCGGGAGTTTTGGGCAGCAGAAGCTTTATCCTTCCAAGTCACTGCTACGTTACAGCCCCGGAAACATGAGCCTGCCTCTACACGGGGTTAGGGGGCACGGCGCTGCTGGAGTCGGCCTCAGGCAGAATCCACCCGTAAAGAAGCAGCCTGTATCAAGTACCTAAAAGAGCTGGGATTTACCATCCTATCTCCCCTCATCCAAGCGTGGGAGACAGAGCAGCAGCTGTCAAAGGACTGGCTGGCACTTAAGTGCCAGGATTAGCAGGAGCACCCACTTGGTGACGTGCACCCCATGGTGACACAGCTTATGGTGCAAGCTAAACGCAGAATAACAAATCTCTCTTTTTCTTCAAATATATAATGTCATTCCTTGTGCCATTATTGCCACTAAGTTAGAATGGAAAAAGAGAGGTGCTCTTCAGCAATGCTGCCACCAGCAACTTCCACCAACACAGGAGCAATGAAAGATGGTGGCCAAACTGTGATCTCTGGGTGCCTCCTTCTCTCTTCCCCACAACATGAGCTCTGTCTGTGCTTTGCATTGATTGTGGACAGGCTGGAGGAGCAGTGCCCAGCCACCACAGTGGACACCACAGAGCGCTCCACAGCCCACACCTCTGCTGGGACACAGTTCTCATGGGAACAGGAGACAGCAACGAGCAGTTGTGCAACTCAGACCTGTTCTCATCACCTTCAGAAAACTTCTTCAGGCTGCACTCATGTGGTTTCACATCTTTTGCTTCACCAAATCATTTCTCAGCACCTCTGCAAGTGCTCTGCAGCCTGCCCATCAGCCCACTAGGGACGCAGCCACGCACCCATACCCTGCATGAGCAGCCACGGGCCCACCCTCTCGGCACAGCCTCTTTTCAGAAAGGTTTTACGCAGACTGACAGCACTCAAACACTGCTGGGGACTGCCCTTTCCTGCCACACACCAGACCTGCCCACAGCCAGCAGAGAGGAATGGGTTCCTTTTCTGAGACTGGGGGTTAAAATCAGCAGTTCAGACCCCTCTGCTAGGTAGGCAGTGGGACAAGGACCCAGAAAAAGAGGGAGAACGAAACCCACAGATGAGACCTCACCTTGGGTACCTGTGGGCACAGGCACAGGACTGTGCTGGGCAGCCAGAGGCAAAAAGCAGCCACAGAGGCCAAATATAAGGTAACAGCAGCCCCAAACTGACCAGGATTCATTGCCACACTCCCTTCCAGAGCAGGGGGGTTTAACGCATGCCGATCTGCAGACTGCATTTAAGCCAGGGGCTGGGCTACTGGGTGTTTTTCCAATATGGCAACATCGGATTAAAAAGAAAAAAAATAATAAGAAAAAGGGAAAAAAAATCCTCAGAAGCAAACAAATGCCATCAGGATGAGCCAATAAAAGAGAAATTGAGTCAAGCCAGCAGCCAACAGTAAGAAAGGCAGAAGAGCAGATAAATTCCCTCTCATAAGAGCACCAACAGCACTCCGCTGCCCAAAGCAGCAGGACAATTCCACCATGTCTCCTCCTCACCATCACCCTCAGCGAGTCCCACCATAAGCTGAGGTGGCCAAGGTTGGACTCTGGGCACAGTGCCCCACAGGCAGGCATGTTCTGCCCCTTCCTCCCTACCTGCTTACCTCTCCAAAGGCACCCAGGGAGCTCTGCTAACATGCTCCAGGGTTGTGGTTATGTTCTCCGTAACTGCAAGGAGAAAAACCAGCAAAGATTCAAGGGAGGAAAGAACAGTAAAGAGGCATCCACCTAGGGAGGAAAACCTAGCCATAGGTATTCCCTCAAAGCAAAATACTCTCAAGCTTCCCAAGCCACAGTGTAGGAGAGATGCTGTGGGAAGGGAAGCAGAGCTGCTAAAGGGACTCCACTGACATTTGCACAGGCGACAGATATTAGGAAGAAAACAGGAGAGAAGGAAGGCAGAGGGAACAGCATAACAAGGTTNGAGCAGGCATGTTCTGCCCCTTTCTCCCTGCCTGCTTACCTCTCCAAAGGCACGCCGGACCCAGGGAGCTCTGCTAACATGCTCCAGGGTTGTGGTTATGTTCTCCGTAACTGCAAGGAGAAAAACCAGCAAAGATTCAAGGGAGGAAAGAACAGTAAAGAGGCATCCACCTAGGGAGGAAAACCTAGCCATAGGTANGACTCTGGGCACAGTGCCCCACAGGCAGGCATGTTCTGCCCCTTCCTCCCTACCTGCTTACCTCTCCAAAGGCACCCAGGGAGCTCTGCTAACATGCTCCAGGGTTGTGGTTATGTTCTCCGTAACTGCAAGGAGAAAAACCAGCAAAGATTCAAGGGAGGAAAGAACAGTAAAGAGGCATCCACCTAGGGAGGAAAACCTAGCCATAGGTATTCCCTCAAAGCAAAATACTCTCAAGCTTCCCAAGCCACAGTGTAGGAGAGATGCTGTGGGAAGGGAAGCAGAGCTGCTAAAGGGACTCCACTGACATTTGCACAGGCGACAGATATTAGGAAGAAAACAGGAGAGAAGGAAGGCAGAGGGAACAGCATAACAAGGTTAGTTATGCACAAAACGGGATTATTCCCTGCTATTACTCATTTTCAGCCACCTAACCAAGACCAGCACTCACTAGTGTGGCCAAGGGCAGCTGACCGCTACCTGGCCAGGCAGCTGTAAGAGCCACAGCTGCTCTCCTGGGTGGCAGGGCACTGGAAACAGGGCATTTGGTCCCACAGTCAGGACAGTTTTCCTTCAACCCATCATCATCTGTCCTTAGATTAAACCCCAAAGTTTTTGATTTCTGCCTCAAGATAAGGTTTCATTAGGTGGTTTGAAGTTCACTAGGAGACAAGCTACATTTATCAGCTGGTTTACCTGCCATCCCCAGTGCTCAGACATGGGCACAGTGGACAAGGCCGGATGATGTGCAGCCAAATAAGACTATTCTGGAAAATAAAATCTGTACAACCAATATTGCTTTTCTTAAAAAAAAAAGAGGAAAAAAAAAGAAAAAACAACAACAACAAAAAAACCCAAACCAACTTCAAGGGAGTTTTCCAACAGCACTCCAAGTGATAGCAGAGAGAAACAATTTTGCTGCTTTTTTTCCTCAATGTTGTTGGCCAGAAAGCTTCGAGTATCCCCTGCTCTAGAGGCAGCCAGGACATCCCCAGCCACTGGAGATAGTTTCTCTACCTGCCTTTTTGTTTGCTCAGGTTTTGCACCGTGTTGGCTTTGCTAGTGCCCATCAGACAGCAGCAGATTTTAAGCCACCGGTCTGATGTCTTCAGCTGTGCCACTGACAGCTACGACAGGCAGAACATTTTTTGGATGGCCGTGTGTGGGGATACAAAAACCTCATTTACAACTTGGCATCTCAAGGAGGACAGGGTGGTTCAGCAGCAGGTGACAAATTAAAAGCTCATTTTTCTATGCTTTTGTTTTGGAGCCACATTTTGAATACAGACCCACCAGCAAGGGGGAAAAATCATAAGCAAGATAGCTCCTTATGGAAGTACGCATTTGGTCCTGGGGTGACTTCCCGGTGCCTGTGGCAGCGCCACACAAACTCCGCTGGCAGGGGATCTGCCCACGTGCCGCTAGCGGCCCCACCACTCAAGGGGCATCTTTCTGCCAGGAGCAGGGGATGGTTCGTCCACCCGGGCCTGAGGAGCAGCAGCTCCTGCAGCAGGGGGGCTGCCCGGCTGCGCAGCCTGGCAGCTTGGCAGGCAGGGCCCGGCAGCTCCCCGCTCGGCAGCACCCCTCTGCGCACTGGAAACCAGTCACACCACGGCTCTGCCAAGCTTCTCTCAAGGGTGGGTGGCTGTGGTTTGGTTTTTTTTCAGAGCCTCACCTTTACGTTAGGGTTTATTACTGAATTTACTTATATAGAGAAGAATAAAAACAAAAATTCATTGCTGAGTATTTATTTAAGATCAAAAATAGCAATCAAAATAAACCAAATCAGTGCTTTAAAACAAATCTGATTTATCTGTTATCAAGCAGGAAAGATATTAGGAAGGAAAACACCATTGCAATGAAGGGAATCAAATCAGGGGACTCATACACAAGCATTAGGTGAGACTCAGTACAAGATCCAAAGCCAAGCACTCACAGTTTCATTTTAAAATGGCTCATGGTATATTTTAAACCATACTCCTGAAGAGTGCTCTAGAATTAGGCTGAAAGTACTTTTTATCTAAAAGATAAAAAATAACAGCCTCAAGGTAACAACTTTTTCACCCAGATTTGCCTACTACATTCCCCACAAAGTATCACTGCCAGAAAGACTTGCGTGCCATATAAATCCAGCATAAACAGAAATAAGGTGCAATTCACACACAGCCCTCCTTCTCTACTTCTCCAGACCAGTATTTTCAATACTCTGCCACATCCCACATGCCCTCTGGGGGAACAGCCTGGTCAGTAAAAGCAAAGAAATTATGAAGGGCAAGGCATGCCATTTTCCTAGGAATAAAGGAGGCCACGAGCAAATTACCCAACTGAAATGCATCCACAGAATCCAGCAATAAATAATATACCAGCCTGGCATTACTGTGTAATCCGGTAGATCTTTACTCATGAGAGTAATCTAATGAAGCAAGAGAAATTTGAGTAAGAGCTTGAACAAGTAAACTAAAGTGAAGCTGCATTTACCTATCAAGCAAAATAGCCAGACGGCTGCTGCTGCTTTCAGAGCGGAAGGGGCTCGTGCATCAGAAGAGCTTCCTTACATTCTGCAGCTGTGCCAGCTGGTTTAACATAAAATACCACCTATTCCTCTAGACCCTTTCCTTCACATACACGTGAACACGCATCACATATTCTACACAAATGCACACAAACACAGAAGATGTGTTGAAAACCTACTTTTTCCAGTTACTAATCTGCCCTCTGCCCTCCAAAACCCTGTGAGGAGACCTCACAGATGCTGCCACAATTATAAAATAGTTGAAACTTGCAGAATTAATGACTGCAATCACAGTTGTCCTCAAATTTCTCTATATTAAACAGAAAACAACTATAAACCACAACAGATACACTCCTACAGACAGGAGAGCACTGTCACTGTCTGTTAAGAGCAGAAAAGCTACTGTGTTTACATTTCTCCTTTCTAATGTTTTGTTTTCCAGTTATTCTTTCTCATACCCTTTTCCGGGGGGTTGGAGTCAGTTTTTGGGTCTGTTCCTTCTCTCAGTCTTTAAACCAAAAGTTTAAAATAATATCAATGCAGCTCGAGGTAAGTAAACCACCAGGCCAAAACTTTGCACGCAATCATCAGGAGCCCTCCATACTCAGATGCCAGCAACACGTTTCCTAGTTTCCCGAGTGCATTTCCATCTTTCTCTGTTTAGCATTGCTTCTTCCCCAAGTATTAAGTTCACCCCTCTACCACGTGTTTTCTTGATGTCCTTTTAAGTTTTCCAATTTTAGTGACAGAAGATTGAAGGGATGCAGAATCACAGGCAATTTTGCCAATACAAATCTGTACTTGCACACATGACAGATGTTAAACACAACCCGGGTCTCTTGGGTTACCTGCAGGGCCATTGAGAAGCTCCCACAGCACTGCTGCATCCTCTGCGCCTTGAGCCTTCCCAGTGCTCTCCTAGAAATCCACCCAGCAGCAGTCTCACACAGCCAGAAGAGGAAACAAGAGATGCTCTTTGCAGTGTTGGATGCCAACCAACCATTCCCATCAAATCTTTTGCTTCTTTTGCTCTTTCAATTCAATGCAAGAAGTGAAAGTAAACTCCTATCCCCACTAAGGTCAGTAAGAAACACTACCACCAGGACCAGACAAAGGTTTCACCCTATGGCCGATATAGGCCTCAGACTACTCACAGTCCTCCAACATCAACAGGAATCTTGACAAACACCATAAGCTCTCCAGTAGCTTAACACTGTTAGCTCACACTTAAAGATCCAGCCCAGCTTCAGTTAACATCAAACAGAAAAACCACACTCACCCTAAAGACTGAAAAAGTGGGTTCCAGATGCTCACCCCATGCAGGACTTCATCTCTACACTGCCCCAGACACTCTCTTTTCAAGAGGCACAGCAAGCCTGTCTTTATTACCCCTACCTCCACTCCCAGCTCACCACCACATGAAGCAAGTCCCAGGGGCTTGTGGGAGGAGGCTTAGCTAATCTGCCTCAGGGGTGTCCCAGACAAACCCCATCTCAGCCAGGTGAGGGGCATCAGGAAATGAGCCAAGCTGCTAACTTCAGTACCACTCCTGCTGGAGCTTATCTGGAGCCTCAGCCCCTTCTGGAAGTTACCCTTAGGCAGATGCTATGTAAAACCAGTAACAGCTTTTGTGAGTCCAATGGATTGAGTGGTTAAACTTGTACAGTCAGCAGACAACCAAGGGAGGCATATATTTTAATGGTAGATGTGGAAACAAAGGAATTTTGATCAGCCTTGGGACTGGAGGGGGTAAAAATACTGGTTTAGGATTTTCCCAAGATATGCATATTAAGAACTTGTCTTTTTGCCCTCTGTGTAATTTTTTTTTAATATTTGGAAAGCAGAATTAGGCCACATTTGACCAAACCTCCAGAGCCTAGCAGGAGCCAAGAGAGACTGGAGCACAGCGACTTGTTAACTCTTGTACTTTTACTTAGAACAGGATTTCACCGGTGAGCAATGTATTTTCTGTAGCACTATCAGAGGCTTAGACAAACTGCTCCTCGAGAAGCAGGGACCTTTCCCTCCGCTTCGCTTTAAAACCTGAATTGTTTACTTTCTCTTATATTAACTGGAAATAACTTCAGCCTAAAGAAACTCCAACTGTTACGCTTCTGAAGCAGCCTTCGTTATCAGTACCAGACTCGAGGAGAACATGACTGTGGGTGATGCTACAAAGAGAGCTGAGATCAACCCCACTAGAAATTGCCCAGGAGAACACGCAGCTAGGGTGGGTTTAAATGAGACCACGGCTGGGATTGTTTCACCCCCAGCATACCCAAGCGAGCCCTTCAGGTCTCCTGAGTGGCCTTTATCCAGCAAAGGAAACGTTCCTCTGCCACAAAGGCTGCCTTACATTTGTACTTGCCACTCCGCTGTGGTAGCAATAAGTCCTTTACTGTTTGTTCAGCTCTTGAAAGTCCTGTAAAACGTTCACCATTCACCTGTCACACTGCACAAACGGAGCCCTTTGAAATGAAAATCTAAAAGTAAATGTGTTAGTCAACGGTTGCTGCTGCAACAAGCGTGCCCGACACCAGCCCGAGCCTTCAGGCAGGTAATTCACTTCAACACGAGACTGGAGAACAACAGTCTGTTTTATTTAATTAGGATGAACAGAAGAGATAAACCTCACAGCAGGCCAGGTAATGACAACATTTCAAAAATAATTCATGCCCAGGTAACAAAAGGGCAAATTTCAATTACATAAAAAGCTAAAAAGTTGACTTAATACATCCAAGGGGGATAAGGAAAAAAAAAAATATAATTGTACTGCATATGATTAACAAGTGGCATTTACAAGCTCTGCAAATTGGTCTTTCTGTTGCCTAATCTGTGGCTAGAAAGGAAAAGGTTTTCTTTCTAAGCAAATGCAAACAATATAATGAAGCTACTTATCGCTAGACTCAGATGGGTATTGCGGTGCTATCCGAAATAAGTCATCGAGTGGGAAGCTAATGCCATCCACCAATGCACTGTTCCGCAACGGGATTTGTGCGCCCGTTCCGAACGGCATCACCCACTTCCGAGCCCCATCGGGTCCCTTTGTTTGCATTTTAGAAAACAAACCATTGCAAGAGGTCGAAGCTTGAGCCTTCTGTAGCTGGAAATGTCACCAGAGACCATTTAGTCTCTGCACATCCTTCTGCTCCCTAGAATAAAGCAACGTTGATAAAGCACCGTAATTCACTGCTGCACATATAGGTACGTCTAGGTGTTGGCAAGACGGAGCACTTAAAACTCCCATCACCTTATTAGTAGAAGAGGAGAAGGAACCAGCTTCTCTGCATTTACTAATGGACATCGGGGAAGAAACTGCACAAGAATCTACTGGGCTTTACAAGTACACTGAAAAAAATGCACACGCTACAAGAGAGCTCGGAGCTGGTCCTCACTTGGCTCCAGCTCCCACCTGCACCTTCTGAGTCTGCATCCACCAACGCACGCACCAGAACCAGGCCCTCCCCTCCACCATCATTTGTCAGTCAAGATTTAGCAGGACCCTGTAATAGGTTTTATATTATTGGTATTTCATTGCTCCGGCACATCCACTAGGATACAGGGGAACATAATGGCCATCCTTTTCTAAAGGCATTTAAGGAGAATACTGATGGAGTGATGAGGGCTTGATGTAGGCATTTTTATAAGACAGTTCAATTATTGTAGGTAATTAATAATCTTTTGTTTAAGAGAATATTACAGTACATGAAGAAATTTATTATCTTTTGGAGATGGCATGCTAACACATGAGACCAAGAGAGGGGTTTTTTTTCAAAAAAAAATGTGTTTTGCATTTTTCAAATGCTGTAATGAACTAAAACTGATTTCACAAATCAGAATGGTGAGGGAAGACATAAATTATCCAGTTCAGTAAAAATAACAAACAATTAAGAGCGCATTTATCACAACAGAAGTAAATATTAATTCTACAGTATGAGAAAATATCTTCCTTCAGAGAGCCAGCAGGTGAAGCAGGTTTTTCACAACAGTTCCTAGAATAAGTAATCATTGGGTGCCACGCCAAGCACTTGGCTTAGTTCATTTAACCAGGCTAGAACCACTTACCCAGGTTTAACCTAGACGTTAATTTGGCACCAGACAATAGATAAAGCCAAGCCAAAGCCCCATCTATGATAAGACAACTTGTATTTACACAAGCTTAACGCATCTACAAAACATCATTTTTATATCCAATTCAGAGGATGGCATGAACATCTGCTTTCACTTCAAGACATTAATTTTCAATTATTGAAGAAAAACAAAATAAATCCTGACAAATTACTGGTAACTGTGGAATCTTTTGTTACTCTATTAGTTTATAATAGTAATTTAGAAATCCTACAATTAACGTCCTAACAAGAGCTCTCTGATTATTTTTTGCACGTGTCATCTGAAGCAATTCAGCAGTGAATGATGTTCTTTAGCTTGCACTGATTATACACAAATATTTTTGAAGAAAAAAAATCGGAGGCGTTCTCCGAGAGCCACTACTGTTACATGGTGGTTGTTTTTGATCGATGGCTTTCGATGTAGCGTTACTAAAAAGATGAGATTTCCATTTTCTCCTTGGCCACATTTAAACCTTTTGTGTTGCCTTTCCCACTCTTTGATTTTTGGCTACGTCTATTCATTAGATTCACCGAGACCAATGGGAACAGGCCACAATTAAAAGGTGTTTGCACACAGGCAGGAGTTTCAATCAGTAAAACCACTTAAATACCACCCAGATCCCATCCAGGAAGGCATACCAGAGGGAGAGAAAGGCAGGAAAATGGGACTTGTGGAGTTCAGGGGAGAACACTGCTGGGCTTGTTGCAAAATACACAGGCAAAAATTAAAACCTGCAGGCTAATCCCTGAAGGCAGTGCTCGCTATACTGCACGGATCCAGGCACTCTCAGGGCACCAGCCCCACAGCGAAACACCAACATCTCCAATTATTCCTAATCCCCCAAAAGCTACACTTGATAAAGAACGATCAAGAGCGTAATCTTATTTGATATGAGTTTTATCAATTTTAGCTGCTGCTTTCACTGTATCAATAAAATTCCAGGGAAACTTGAATGAACTGTAAAATTAAAGGATAATCGCACAAGTCTCTCGTATTTGGCAATTATGATTATACTTGTCAAAATTTAATTTGTAGAATGTACTGTTCCAGTACCTTCAGGTTCTTCTCTATCAACTGGGAAAAAAGGGAAAATTATATCTTTAAGACAAGTATGAAAGACATTGTTACTTCCACAGTCAACTCTGTAACTGAGCTCCGACATTGTATAATTGACTTTGCAAGCAGAACAACAGCAATATAACAAAGAAAATGTCAGTGTTTTCACAGCGCTAATCTATAGCACTAGGAGGGCCTCCTGCTGTCAGCCAGAGCTGACAATACAATAGCTTTCAAAGGGATATTACCATCACGCTTTTATTCTTGACATCAATCAAGACAAAGAGAATCCTTTTCACAAGACATTCAAAATCAAACCTTTGTATGAGCAGATAGGTAAAACAGCATTCCTTTAAAGAAGATCATTCATAGCAATCAACTAATTGGAACTCAGCAAACCGCTGAAGTATTTTTATTTACTTTGCAGATAAGGAAGTAGCGAGCAACCCCCCTTTTCTCTTCTTGACTGACACAAATGAGGCAGGTAGGGTGTGAATCAAAACTTTCTATCAGCATTTTTTGCCAACTGAAAGCAAAAAAATATGACAGCGATTCTGCAACTTCAAGTAGGCTAACAAATCTAGACTTAATTAGTGCGTTCTTTTGCAAAACAGTTTGATTACCAACTAGTATGTTTATGCACAAAATACCCCCGCAAGCTGACAGCAATTTGCAGAACTGTCAAATTCGGCAACCAAAGTGCATCTGATGCCTAAAACCTCGTGCCAACGCAAGCCCAGTCCCCACAAACTGCAGTTGCGTGATTCCTCGATTACAATTACACTGGACTGGAAACCCAGGACTTACAGAACGGCTTCCAAAGGCCCCGAGGTGAAGCATGAGAAGCTCCAGTTCAATCAAGAGGGATGATGATCGCCTGCCTTTCTCAGCCCCCACAGCCCACTGGGTGCCAGCCACTCCCCAGAGCTGGCAGCACAAGACAAACTCTTAAGGACACTGGTGTTGTAACAGGGGACAGACAGTGTTGATGTTCCCAACTTGTGTTATGGTTCTGGCATTAGGGACCACGTGGTTTTAATGACACAGAGTAAGGTGCAGCTCTGCCTTACAGACAACTGATGAAACCCCCTAGCAGATTGAGGTTACTGGCAGCAGGGCAAAAGACAGGTCTGTGCTGAGGAAAATGACTTGCATGGGCTTCATCTTGTGCTGCAAAGTAAAGCTTCAGAACAGGCCAGAGGTTTACTTCAGCACTGCTACCACCACACTGTCACCAAAGCATTTATTTTGTAAGCCAACAAAGACTCAACCCCTCCTACTTTTACTCCATCTTCATTGATCTGAAACCACCTTCCTTGAAGCCAAGTAAAACTTTGTCCCCAGCCACCAGCTATCAGGTTAGCATCTTCGAGTCTGCACAAACTAATTGTCCATACAAATCGGCATATTGTATTGCAAACCATAAATCCCACATCGGGGGAAAGTCCACGGCTACTGCTGGAGTTACAGCTGCAGGAATCACTGCAAGTTTCTGCCAGGCTGAACCTGAGACCTGAGAATACAGCACAGGGGCCACATGACCTGCAGCTTTGCTGGCATCCAGTTTTGGTCTGCAACCACTTCATTTTCAATAACGTGCACCTCAGAGTTGTCACCATGAGATACTTCTGTCAAAGTCAGTCACTTCTTTCAAGTCAGCATCGCTCCCAGTTAAATGTGCAGGCAACTTGCCTTTTGCATGCAGAATAATCCCTTTCATCACAGGCACACACCAATCCTATTTTAGTGCATAATCTTTTTGAATGGAAAAGGATGCCCAATTCTCAGTAGTGGTTAATAAACAGCAAAGCTGCTACACAAAGTGAAATAAATATACAGAAAAGAGAAAAATGGAAAAATATTTTAAGCCCTAAATGCTACACGTATATTCACATAATTTATGCTTGTTTTCTTCCCTGTTGAATTGGGAAACCTGTGACCTCAGAGTGCCTTTATTTATTACATCTCAATTATTTCCATGGAAACGTGTACTGTGGCAATCTACTGGGTTGCCAGCTCCTTAGACCACAAAATGTATATGATGGACTTTTTAAAAGCAGATGGTATAGATGACTATGAAGAAAGGAAAAAAATATTTATCCTACATACAGGTATGACTTGACTCCTATTATGCAAAATTTCACCCAAATTCAGCTCAGTCCTTAAGACTCCCCTATCAGTTCATGCTAAGACCTGTAATTTACAGAGAGTTTGTGCTCAAGCTGAAAACACTTTTTTTTTTTTTTTGTGCCTAGAGACTACAGAAATATTTAGAATCTTTAAAATCTGGGCTTCACCCAGCTCACTGTTGCAAAGACCTTCTAGATATTTCCACATTACAGGGATAATGTTTCTTAGCTATGACTTGCCAGTAAGTTACCTGCTTCAATTCATAAAAATGCTCTTGTAAATAGGGATCAGTTCTGTATGAGAATTAGGGTCAAAATTTCATTATGAAGTAGGAACCCCTTCCAAGAGATATCGCTGCCTAAAAAGTAATGAGGTAGAAAACAAATTAATAATAAACAGTAAATATCTAACATTGTTATGGCACAAGATGTCAATGTTTACTAACCAAGCTTCTAGAGCAACCACAGTTTTCACTGGCATAGAACTATTTCCTGAACATTAAATGTGGCACTAGCACATAAAAAATATTTTAAACTCCAGAGGCCTGGCCACTAAACATGATCCCCTCATCTGAGGAAAGTCACGACCCGAGGCCTGCACCACTGTTCTCAAACTGTGATCCTTTTAGTTTCAAACAACATATTTCAGAGCATCCCCTAGAAATAGCTCTAGCTCTGCCCTTTCTTCTGCCCACGGACTGCAACATTCATCTGCCAATTACTGAAGTAGCTCCCTTAGCAGAGTTTGTCCGGGATTGCAGAGGGTCACAACACCACACTGCAAACCTGCCCCACAGCACAATGCTAAAAGGTACTGTTCGTCCGGGGGGGAAATGATTAAGGGGTTTGTATAACAATGAAGGACTGACTTCGGAAAAACTTCATAAACATTTGAACCATGTAAGACGCACACTGCAACCATCCGTTAAACAGTGAGTATTTCACAAATAATATAAAATGGCCCTGGATGGGGTTTCGATTTGTTCTTTAGCTGGTCGATTAACCGCACGCTAATTTTGTCCACCTACATGTTACTTAATGACGAGCGCTTTAGACTTTTTGTTTCATCTTTTGGGCATCTGAAGTTACGATCCTTTTGTGCTTCGACAACAAAGCCCCCGGACCACTGAGTTTGCGACTTCTGCTTTGTGCAGAGGACAATAAAACCTTACCCAACATCAGCTCAGCTCCTCGTGGCTGGGAGCGAAGGGCTTCCGAAATCACGCCTTCCCCTCTCGCACCCGTTCACTTGAAAGTCAAAAAAGCTGGCAGGGCGTGTAATACGGTGCGGGGCTGGTCCCGGCCCTCCCTTTACGTTTTTGGTTTTTTTTTTTACTAGCAGCTGTTTTCTTACGGAGATAAACGTGAGGTTTTAAACACCCCTCCGCTGTGGATGGTGAAGACCACACGAAGTTTAATGTTTAATCGTTATTAATACTGCTCTCACTAAATTTGCTTATTGTTTCTCCGAGCCCAAGCAAGTTTTCAACCCCTATCTATCAAATCGGTTTTAATTCTCCCCTTCTTCCACCACCCTTACGCGCATTGGACAGCGGGAGGAAACAGACGGCGCTCCTATTCCCAATCATAAAGAAACATTCATTTCAAGCGAAGCGGCTACAACACGCGTGTGCTCCGTTCCTCCCTTCCCCGGCCCGCTGATGCGCCACCGCACCC
>VWZY01003576.1:83192-105939 GCA_013399075.1 Chloroceryle aenea
TTTGGACGGCCCGCTCTTGGCCCCCAGGATCTGTAAGGGCATCGCTCCCAGGCGCAGCCCGCGGGGCCGCGGCGCTGCTCCCCGTGTAGGCAGATTTCCTGCGGAGTGCCGTGGCACCGCGGGAGCTCCTCTGCTTGGCGCAGCCATCGCTGCCTTGCACAGGGTCCTGCTCCCAGCGTGGACTGGTCCTTGCTGGAGGCAGGCGTTGCTCTGCCACTAGATTTCACGTCAGAAAAGATGGTTTACCGCCCGTGAATACTGTTCCTCTGCACGTGAAGAAAATGTTAATCAAACTGCAGAGGAGACAAATACATTAAAGGTCTAGTGACTACACGATAAATAATTAAGAAAGTTAATCTATTGCACCCTACTCTGCTCCAGTCATACCCTTACAACTAACCAATAGGAGTAAGACACAACACTTGTATCAGTCTTCCTCCAAGTGCTGTGTGATCATCAGTAACCAAGAGCTGAGTACTGCCCGTATCCCAGGCCAGCAAAATCTTCGGGAAGTTCTGATTACAGCAACAATTCTGCGTTTCGGTTGTGACATGCTCCTGAAGTGCCCTGGCATACCTAGCAGGCACGTAGGCTGGGGTTTTGCAGTGAAGTCAGGGAAGCTCCTGTTTTCTTTCTGCGGAAAAAAAATCCCAGTGAATTCAGGCCTTTTCAAATCTCAGCCTTCATATCTGGAAAGCTACACATACATAGTGCCACGATTTTCACACTTCCCTAATTTTATCCATGAACACGGTCCTCTGCTATGTAAAACAAACACGACAGAACCTGATTAGGAACTGTGGAAGATTGCTTAATAGTGTAAAGTTTATGAAACACGGACAAAGTTTACAAAAGCTCTCACTACTATTTCTATCTCAACATCAGCAGACATCTGCACCTGAAAGAGCTCTCGGCTCAAGGCCACCACAGGGCTGAGAGTCATTTCAGAAGGCAGCAACAACCGGTCTCCTTCGCTCAAGAGTTAAAATAGTCCCTGACCCACAGCAGTTTCTTTCTTCTCCGGTGATTTGGAGAGCGAGGTTTCACCACTCGAGACATGGTGCGTGGGGCCGGTGCTCCAGGCCATTCACTTAGCTTTGCTTCCCTGGGTGGGCGTGCACACAGGGGCAGAAGCACCAGTCCTTTGGAGGCAACAACCAAGGTGAAAGAGTTTTCCTGCAGACCACCTCTTTCCAGCTTGGCCAGCATGGCCACAGAAGCCTGCCAGCCAGTTTCATGCCCTGCTCTCTGCTCCAGGGACGCCACGAACCCCATCCAGCACCACTGCCCTGCCTTGGTGCTCCAGTCCCACTTAGGGAGGTGTCAGGGTGAGGGGTCGCTCCCAGGCACTCTCTACAGCTCCTCTGGCTCCTGAGAGCTACTGATATCTGGGTGAACAAGTAAGCTTGCCTTTCTGGGGTGCAGCCCATCCTGTCTGCGGCTCTGTGCTCACATGGTGCCGCTGACCACCCCAGCACCAGGCACCAGGGCCACCCTGGGGCAACTGAACTAAAGAGACACAGGGGGAAGATCACGAGAGCTTTGTAGAAATATGTATCTTTATAACAGAGTTCTTTGTATATACAAAAAAGTCCCCCCCTGCTGTCCTGTGCTAGGAGACAAAAACCCTGTGGGCAATTTAGACCAACCTATTTTATTAACGCAAATTGCCAGATTCAACGTGTGAGCCAGCCTGAAAAATGAGGCTGGGAAGGAGGAATGTATCCCTGGTAAGCACTCAGAAGGCCCATCGGTCACGTTGTCCCTAGCTGGGGATCAGAAATAGAGGCGGGTGAGCAACAGCGATGGAGTGGGGTTTGCCAGCTCTGCCTGAGGCTGTGCTGTACCTGCCTTCTACTTACTGCCGATGACCTGAGCGTTCCTGGGCAAACCCGTAACGGCAGAGCGTGTTTTGGACGTGGACAGTGCTCATAGCAACTGCTGCCTGCATTTGCACACCTGAGTGTGTGCACTCGAAGGGCGGCTGCATGCGCTGTGTCCAGACCTGCCTGCGGTGCTACGGGCTTTACACGGCCAAGTGCTAACTGCCCCATCCATGCTGGTGTGAAGTATTTAATAGTCCAGTGTAGAATGTCAGGAGATTTAAAACAATTTCAGAAAACTTCCGTGAGATGAACTCTCAAGAAAAGACACGTGAAAAATTTAAAGCCCAGATCATTAAATATTCATGGTGATGTATTTGCTCAGCTCTAATCAGCGTCCAAAGAGGGTTGATAAACGCTGCTTATGAGCAGTGCAAACAACAGGATAGGTCAAAGGGAAAAAGAAAGTCAAATCCCAGGGCATCAGCAGCCAGTACAGGGAATTAGTTGTCCAACAACAGGGAAAAACTGGTTAGGATAAAAGGCTTTCCCAGATAAATACAACTGGCTCATTCTGATGGCTGTCTCTGGAGGTGCAGACACTGAAGTTGTCCTGGGGAGAGCCAGACCTCCCAGTGCTTGCCCTGGGGACATGCAGCAAGGAAGCACCCATCTGCCCCCCCTCCTGAAGAAAACGGGTCTGCCTTTGAGGTCTCTGCCCCTCTAATACTGTCAGAAGCTGGTACAGATAGGCACGTGTGGAAGAAAGCCGCAAAGTCCTGTTTCACTACAAAGCCATGCTGCCAAATCCTCTCACTATTTTTAGTTAGTAGAAAACACGCCTGTGCGGGCAGGGCACAGAGGACCAGAGCAATACCAGCAGAGATGGGAGCTGGAGCAGAGACAGAAGTTAGGCTCTGGAGTCGACAGAAGCATGACCGGGTTTTCGGTGAATATTGTATGGCCCTGGGGCAGTGCTGCGGCACTCGGGCTCCCTGTCCCCGTGAAGCGCAGCTACCTCTAAAACCTGTGCATTTGAGTGTATGCTGCAAGGGAAACGAGGCTCTCGAATCGCTCTGACTCAGTTTCACTGCTGAGCAGAGCCTGCAACTGCTGCATCTCTGGGGAATGCTCCATGACTCAGGCTGTATTTGGGTCATAAGACACTTCAAAGGTCCTTTGAGCAAAATCACTAAAGTGCTGCAGAATACAACAGGCAGTGGTAGACAGCGACCTGGCAGGAAGGCATACCAGAACTACGGAGATCTTCTAATCTTTCCTCCCAGCTGATTCTGTCAGCTCTGCAATGACTTTTGCAGCTCTTCCTTGAACTCTTCCCCACTCTCGGTAATGTTTTTTTACACAGTAAGATGCCCAGACCCACCATGCTGTGATGCCAGTGAGAACCCAACACACCCAGGTGGCCTCAGAGGGGTGCAAGCCCCAGCCCCACTGGTATGCCCTGCTCCCAGTGCCTGCAGGCTGTGATGACGAGCTGTGTGACCCTCAGCAGCCCAACACCTGACATCAGGAAGGAAAAGAAAAAAAATTGGAAATAATTTGGACACTGTCAGAAACCGAGCCATGGAAAGAGCTGGCAAGGAGTTATTTGCTAAATATTTTAAGACCAAATAAACCTGATATGTTAGAGGGCTCTGGTCCATTATTTTTGTTCAAGTAACATGTGCATCCTCTGATATATACCTCTGCAGCCGTAAACATGAAACATGAGAGGGACAGAGAAAGAAAAATCTTGCTGAACAAGGGAGTTACATAGTGTAGGAATGCTGGAGTCTGTGATCTGCGTTATTTCTTTGCTTAAGGCCACCTAGCAACAGCACATAGGTTAATCCTCCACAGACTGAACAGACAGCATCAGCCAACAGGAAAACAAAACATCCTGATAGAAAAATTCAGAACAAGAATTACCCACTTGCAAGAGGGATGCAGGAACAGGCAGCAACAAATAAGAAAGATGTATACAGGATACTCCTGCAAAAGGAAGATATCCCTCTAAATAGAGTTATTGTCCACCCTGTTATTAAAAATACAAAAAGAGCTTTACAACATTTACAGAAAACCTCTGCGGGAGTTGAAGGAGCCCTGCTCTGCAGGGAGCTGAGGGTATGAGCTGGACCGTGGTCAAGGCTGGTTGCCATCTTAGAAAGCACCTTTAAATGATAAATAGAATGTCCTCTAAAATGATAGCTAAACCTCTGGAGCTGTAACCCTTCTGCCAGAGGTTAGCAGCACCTGCAAGGTTCAGATCTCTAAAAGCCTCTCTTGGACATGAAGCCATACCATCATCACCTTCTTAAAGCCATTGTTTGCTGCGGCTCAGCCCCTACTTTGCAGGCCTGCCAAGCTCCCTCGCTCCAGGACATCCTGCTAAAGGGGCCTGGAAATAAAGTATGAACTCATTAGAAGGTCCCCAAAATACCAGGGCTGCCCTGCACGGCTGCTGTGCCCTGGAGAAGACACCCTGTGTGGCTTGCTGGCCCCAGCACCCGCTGTGCCTGCAGCTCCTGCGCTTTGGCAGCACACAGGGGCCCTGGCAAAGCTGCAGCCCTGGAGCCCTGCTGTCTTCCAGCATTGCCCCTGCCTGCGCCGTTGCTCCCACTCTCCCCAGCAGAGTCACCAGGGATGGGATTTTGGAGGAAAATGCGGAGGAAGGCCACTGCTCTTTGCCAGCCTGCTGCAGTGTGCTGCCTGCCTTCCCCACTGCCCACACCTGGGTGTCATCTGCTGCTCACCCGTGCCAGCACAGCTGGCACTGTCCCCAGGGAAGCTTCTGACCCAGCTTTTCCGAGGGGTCTTTGTGGCACAGCACACCTTCCTGCACTCGATGA
Organism: Chloroceryle aenea; assembly: GCA_013399075.1. Classification (NCBI taxonomy): domain Eukaryota; kingdom Metazoa; phylum Chordata; class Aves; order Coraciiformes; family Cerylidae; genus Chloroceryle; species Chloroceryle aenea. Next base: position 87,865 of record VWZY01003576.1, read on the forward strand.
GGGATGGTGGCCAATGTGGTGCCACACATACCTGGCTTGTCTGGGATGTGATTTATTGAGGGGTTTGTTGTTGCTCCTTTTCTGCTATTCACCAACAGATGGTAGCAGCATCACTGCTGTCACATTGGGCCAGGAGCTGCTTGCAGGAGGAGATGACTTCTGCTCTGAAATTTCTCCTACCTGATGAAAAGTCATGCTTGCCCTTCCCCTTGCACCTCACCATCTGTGTTTCCAGAGCCAGCTAAGAGACTAAATCCAGTATCTCCCATCACAGCGTATTCCCAAGGATGGACAGAGGCAGTTGATGGGATTGGGCTCTGTTTGCTGAGGCCAGTGAATCAAAATGTGCTCGAGTTCACCAGCAATGCCTGAGCTGGATGTCCCAAACCTCCCAGGCTGCATGGGGCTGTAGCAGTCCATCCTGCCTGGCTCTGCCCACAATAAGCTGTTCCCAAACACTGAGCAACACCCAGCTCAAAGATGGGCACCAGCGAGGCACAAATTAATTAATGAATGTATTATTCACAAATTTAATTATTGGGCAAAATCCAAGCTCCTCCTGCCATTGACCACACTGACCACTCGCACTGGACTGGGCCCCGAGCCTCTTGCTGGCTTTGCTGGCCGAGCACTGAAGCCAGCTGGAGCTTTGCCTAAGCAAGGTCTGGCTAAGATGGAGCTAAGTACAGACCTCAGGATTTGGTCTGCGGTGAAGCCGCTCTGCGGAGGAAAAGCAAACAAACAACAGCTCTGCTCTAGAGGCTTCTCCTAATTCTGTAAAGTGCTTTAAGACTTCTGAGCGGCTCCGTGTAATCAATAACACCATTAACAAAAAGGTGGCCGAATGGCAGCTACCCCTGATTAAAATGGAGCCCTTGGTGTATTGCAGCAAACAGCCACGGAGCCATTTCTCTGATCGGAAGCAGGGCTTTCCTAGTGTCATATAATTCATGTTAAAATCACAGCAATAAGGCAGACTTCCTTGCAGCTGTTCAGAGTCTTTGGAGGCTGCCATTATACTTCACCTTTTTAATGCTTTATGTATTACAGCTTTATTTTCACCTAAGGCTGTGATCCTAAGCTTCCTCACAGCCTTATCTACAACTCATATTTCAAAGCCCAATTTTCCTGCCCCCAAACGTAGAATAAAATGGCTTGCAAAAAGGGCTGCAAGGAAGCTGCAAGTTCTATGTATTTACAGCCCTTCTCCATCAGATCTGTATAGGAACTATTCCTCACGGAGCCAAAAACTACCTGGAGAAGTACTGTAGCTAGAAGATATTTCTTGACCTGGCATACACTCTGTCCACCCCGGCTGGCGAAGAGATGATGAAATTTTAATTGTACTGAGAGCAAGATATCACTATAATTGGAGCCCAAGTGCCTGCACGAGCCCGAGAGCTAGGACTTGCTGGAAATCCTTGACAGCCGCCAGCGGCCCCAGTGCCTGCACACGCCCATGCCCCTGTGCGGAGGCGATACGAACCCTCCCCTTCACTTGTGCTGCAGCCACCGGTTCCTTTCCACAAATAAAAGGTTTTGCAAAGGAAGGATGCTCAGGCCCATTTGGGTTTCCACCTCCCCTGTGGTGGTGGTAGCATGAGCAGCACCACAAGGAACCACAAGAATATCCCAGCTCATCTCAGCATGAGCTGAAGTCTGCCTTGGGGAACACACGTTCCTCATCACGCAGTGTCTCTCTGCTGCAGTGCTGGCGGGGATTTCTCTGCTGAGATGCAGTCTCCTCCAGTGCCCGGCCGGCCAACCCTACCATGGCTGTGTGTGCACAGCAGCCCCACGGTGGGCACAGCTTGCCCCGCAGGACTGCATCTCAGGTCTACACACTGGCTGGTTTTGTACCACCATCTGGTAAGACATAAACCAATCGCAGACTTCCACCACCCCCAAAAGGTAGGCAGGGGCCGTTGGTGGGAAAAGACGGGTGTGCTGGGAGAACACAAACAGTGGGATTCATTATTATGCACATAGATGCTCAGCCCGTAGCGTGTCGCCTGGCTCCATGTGATCGTACAAATCACTCAGCTGAGTCAGTGATCTAACTGTAGATCCCACAGCTCAGGGACTCAAAGGATCCCAGAAGGACCATGTTCAAACATTCATGCCCAGATAACACTTGCTCCTGCATATACTTTTTAAAGCTTTGCCTGACATGATGAGAGATCATTCTGTGTATGTCACATATGGATTCTGTTTTTACCAGGAAGCCCACATTGAAGAATCTTCAGGAAAAAAATGTGCTACTAAGAAATAACAGCCCGAATGCTTAGCAGAGATTGTCTTTATCTAAAGGTCAAAACAAACCTCCCTTGCATAACACGTTTTTTTTTTCCCTAGGTAACTACAAATCCAAGCTCTGAGTCAGCCAAGTGCTCCCCCTTCCTATTGGAGAGGTGCGCAGCTCTCCCCGCTCCGGCCACCCCTGCCACGCAGGGCTTGCCCTATTGCTGCTGCTCTGGGAAATCCTGACTGTTGACACTGGTGCCATGAAGGTGGCTGTTGATGAAGCACTCTCACTTTGCAAGTGCAGCTCAACAAAAGCTTTGGCTTAATTTCTACCTGTAGCACCATAAAACCTTAATGGGAGAAGAGCCCCATGTCAGGGCAAAGAACCAGCTTTGCCAAGAGACTCATTGGCAGGGGGTTTTGTTTAGGCTGGTGTGAGGGACAGGAGACCAGGACCTCCCCAACCCTCTGTGTTTGCTGTTCCAAGGCCCCCCTCTGCACTGCTGTGTGGTCTGTGCTATTCATGGAATGGGCACTGCCACGGGAAGGCTCTGACATTACTGACAGGCTGTTCAGGTCATTCCTTGTCCTAAGAAAAGGAGCACTTTTGAAAACAGAACAATGAACCAGGGAAGGAGAAGGACAATGTAAAGCAGTTGTGTTGGGCGTAGGTGTCCTAGGGGACACCTGAGCACTCTTCCTGCTGCAAGCTGCTGTTTCTGAACTGCTGGGCAAGTTTCTGGCCTTGACTAAAGGCAATGGCACAATGGGGGTTTGCTTTGGTCAGGTCTATGTCACCAGCACCAGAGCATGCTCGGGGGCTTAGGAGGAAACTTGATTTGGCTCCTGTGCCTGATCTCCAGCAGCAGCAGGATTGCTAAAGAGAAAAAAAAAACAATTTAAAAAAATAGGCACTTTGAAGCATGAGCTGTTTGAGATACAGCATTCCTTGAGGATGCTGGTGATGAGAGCTGGTGCTGCCCTGACCCTAAACCATGACAGATTGGAACAGCATGTGTGACCCCAAAGGAGGTCTGGTCCCACTTAGTGTTGGCCTCCTCCCTACGCTCTCTCGACCTTCCCTTGGTCCACATCTCCCATCACATCCCAGGAGAGCTGCAAGCCTGCAGCCTCATGCCAGGCATGGCCAGGCCACGTCCTTGGCCAGCTTCCAGCCCACCCGTGCAGGAACCAGAAAACACTTCACTTTTTTGTTGCAGTTTTCATCTAAACAAAGCAGCTTGCAAGCCTTGCAAGGCATGCTGAAGTCAATTAACGAAGCATTCATTTCTTAAATCATTAAGTCTGCTTTATGATCTCATAACTGAAATCGAGTAGTAAGATATTGACTATATTAGAGGGGTTTTTTTGCTTTTGTGAAAAAAATAATAAAAAATAATATTAAAACCCTCAGCCTGCATTAAGTGGGAAGGGAAGGAAATCCATTTCTTTGTTATAATAAGCTATCTGTACTTCTGCTTAAACCTTTTCCAGCCATGCCATCCAGCAGGCGTGCTCTGCGGCTCTGAAGGCAGAACGAGGTGCCTGCCCCAGGAGCACAGCACATCATCTGGGGCAGAGAGCGGCCTGGAGGCTCCGACCTGCAGCCAGTGCTCGGCTGGCAGCAACAAGGGTGGCCCAGGAACGGACCTGACTGAGCAACTGGGGACTGAAGTCACACAGTACCAACCCCCAAGTTAGCATAAATAATTGGTTTTCTAACATGAAGGCCCCCACGGTGACTCTACCGTTAAGGAACTATGTGCTGCTAAGAAAATTAAGGGTTGAAGGTTCATTACTGGGACAAGTAGAGCACGAACTTTTGCAAAATGCCTCATCGATTAGCAGCATCTCTTGACCTGAAAGAGAAACTCTAAGGAGAGCCGATAGGAAGTTGATTTCTGCTGGGGTTTATTGCTATTAAGTATTATTATTATTGATTTTGGCTCATTATTTTCCTTTATTTAAACAAACAAACAAACAAACAAAACACAGAGGAGGAAAGAAAGAGAAATTCAATGGGCTTTCCATCTGCCTGGCTCTGGGTAAGGCTATTCACATTGCAAGGCAAAATAGAGTTGCACATACAGATGCTATTAATATTTCCTTTCTAATTAAATTCCACAAGAAATTGTGTAGGATATTTCTGTCCCCATACTCATTCTAGTCCCATCATCTTTTGATTAACTATCCTCATGCACTAGGAATTAAGGTGCGACCTCTAACTTTTTTTTTGAGAGATGTGCTGTTTTTAATATTAACAGCTCCATCTTTTCATTGTTCCTTGAGCAGGGTTGGGAGGAGAAATATAATTACACACAATGGGGGTATAATTCATACATTAAAAGTGACATTAAAATGATAGGTAGCAAAATATAACAATATAACAGCTTGTCTGTCACTCTTTTATGGATCGCTGGCACCCTCCAACCCCATTACAAACACATCCCTGGAGGGAGCGCAGCGGGAAGACGTGAGCGAGATTAACGCCAGCGGAGACCTCACAGCGCTCGGTGCCGGGGGCTCTCTCGGCAGGGACATCCGATTTAAACTCCTGGTGGGACTCTGCCTCCCGCGGGCACCTGCGCTGTCCACGAGCTGCCTGCCACAGCCCACACCACTGGCACCTGTGGGTCCTGCTCTCCCGGCGAGGAGCCGCCCCAACATTGCAGATTCCTGCAGCAGTCCCAGCGCTCCCATTAGGAGATAACGTTATGCAGTTTGATGTATCTGGGGCACGGGAGGCCCTCCTACACAGCACACGGGAGAGCAGCTCCGCTGCCCGCAATGTTGCCGCCTTCCCAGAAAAAGGAGCTGGTCCTGGCAGCGAGGAAGCCAAGCGCCCATCAGCAGGGGGGCACATCGAAAGGGCTGTTTGCGTGGAGCCAGGCTGCGGGTACCAGCTGCCCGTGGGCAGGGGGTGCCCAGGCTCAGCTATGGCTCTGACACAGTGACACGCCTGGCCTGGCAAGTCACTCGGGCTGTGCCTGCCCGCGGACCCCGCAGCCCAGTTTCACTAACGCTGCTTTACACGGCTGCAGAGAATCTGGTGCAAACCCCTCTGCATGCAAATTTGGGGATTTTTTTTATGCTTAGCTGCAGGGTACTCCCTGTCAGCATAACCTAAATGCAAAATGCTGTTTGGAAACTAAATTAGGGCATCATCTGCTGAACGCACCAGTGTCCAGCATCCTTCCCCTCTGCACGGCTGCTGAGCACCCCTCCAGGGTTCCCACACCGGCTCACAAGCAGATGGGTTCGTGCGTGGCTCCAGCCAGCCACTGTTGATCTGCCCTAATGCAACTCATTTGTGCTGAAGCGAATTAGAAAACACCCACAGGGGTGGGAGCTGTCCCCCCAGGCGGGGAGGCAGCCTCCTCACAAGCCCAGCTGGCCCCAGAGGGAGGATGCTGCCCATGGGTGGGCAAACTGCAGCTCAGGCAGTTTCCTCAGACTGCACAGAGGCTTTTTCTGAGCACAAGAACATTGCTCAGTGATCACTATGCTTTATCTAGTATGAAAATCAAATTAATTTAAGCATATGCTTATACCGAAGTGTAACTGATTCCTCGGTTAATCCCCACAAAGAGAATCTGCTATCACTCCTCTCTCAATAACCTTGTGACACTGGGGCCACACTGCATCGCCTGCTTGAGCTTCACAAAGCCACGATCTTCACGTTCCTCAAGCACAAATAGTACACATTGCTTCTGACAGCAATTAGCTAACAGGCAATTAATGTTTTTTCAGGTCTGTTTGTGAGACCTGAAGATCCTGATGGATTAAATACAAATGTAAAAACGCCAGTGGAAAATGCATCTAGGGCTGTTACTAGGGGAGTGTGAAAAGATGTCCATGTAGGAAGGAAGATAAAAATCCAGAAAGATCGAGTCTGAAACTGTAACACAGCAGCCAGCAAAAGTCCATCAGCAGGAGCTTCACCAGACTCACAACATTCTAGTTAAAATATGCAAATAGTTCCGTTTTGCCTGGATAGTGAAATGGAATTCTAAGATAGGCCTATTTTGGAGAGCACCAGCCCTTCCTGCTCCCTGCTTCTTACACCTGCAAGTCACATTTAGACACCAGTTAATAAACAGGGAGGTGAGGTTGTTGGAGATCCCACTGCAGTGAGCAGAATTTTCTTGCCCTGAGTCACCCTGCAAATTTTACTGCAGGATTTTTGTCATGGTTGTATTTGTTCCCAGGAAAATGGACTAGGGGAGGCCTCCATGCCCAGGGGTGACCAACTTGCTCTCACCGAGCCCTTCCCAGCCACTGCCCCATGCCTCAACCCACCAGTACAGCCCATATCCCAGTGCGCAGGAGCTGCTTTTTCCTTTTTTCTTTTCCTGTCTTTCTTTTTTTTTTTCCTTTTTGAACAAAGAATATTTTAGTCCATCCTTTAGCACTCCTCACCATCTAAACGTAAAGAATTAACTGCCACCAGAAGCAAGGTTTTGCTACATTAATTACAGCAGCCCCAGTTCTTTGGAGCTGCGTGGAGCAGCGCACACTGCAGCAGCCCCTGTGGAAAACAGATCACCGACACCGTGCTGTGCTTTCTCAGGCTGTGGCACCGAAAGCAACCCGAAGGAATTCGGTTTTCTTCATGTCTAAAATTAACTGGAAAAAGCAGTACTTACCATGGTGGCTACCCCGAGTAAAAGCATCGGGTGCTTTTTGTGGCAGCAATTTAAACCGGTGTGATCCATGCTGTCCACACCAAGGAAAACCATTGCTGCTGCAGCCCAACAGCTGCCGCCTGCCCAGGCAGCACCATGGGGGTGACTGCTTCAGCGCCTGGGAACCCCGTCCCACGCGAGGTCCCGCTTTCACTCTTGGCTCGTCCAGCACTCGCCCCAAAACAGGGAATGAATCTCAGTCCTCAAGTAAATGAAAGCAGTTTTGATATCACCATAACACTCAAGCCAGGTGGCGGCACAGATTAGAGCAGTCACAGACATGCCATTTCGAGGGGCACAAACACAGAAGCTAAAATGAATTTTTACCGCACCACATTGTGATAAACAAATGTCACATCCACTTCTGGAAACCCTGAAAATGGCAAATGTAAATCTGAAAAGTCACACACTTCTGGAAAATGTAGGACAGTTGGGATGTGAGGTTAAATTTTGTGATTTATAGCCAGCTGTAGTTTCGTGCAGGCTCTGAGGTACATCCTGTTTTCCTTGTTGGCCAAAATGGTAAAATGAGGGTGAACCTTTCTGGGAGTAAGATGTTCTTTAAGCAACAAAAATTAAAAATACTGAGGTATGCATTCATCCCAGGGTATTCTTCTTTCTCCCCATTCAGCTACACCCACAACTACAATTCCAGACTCCTGAATCCTGCACAGCCTGAAGAAGACTATTTAGTGGTACCCATACTATGGATAGACCAGACCATCTGGTGCCAGCGCCCCCGGATACCCTACGCCATCAGCAGCCCACTAAGATTGTACAGCACCATGAGTAACAAACGAGCAAATCACTCCAACACTCCAGCTTTAAGCTCTTTTACATTAAAGGCTAAATCTGTCTGTCTGCCTAGTAATTATGCCAAGATTATTACCACAGCACTCAGGAAAACAGGCAACTAGATGTCCTTGCTAAATTATATATATACAACTACCATTTTATTAAACAAAATATTAATATAACTTAAGATATTTTGGATATTATTTGGGGTGGCCCACAAGGGCTGGAGGGGAGCAGGATCATGGTGGGGGAGGATGTGTGTGCAGGCCTGGCTCAGATGCATTAGCCCCAAGGTTGTGTGGTGTCCTGGGCACCAGGAGCTGCTGTATCATCACCACGTTGGCGTATCACACCATAACTTTATTTATTAAATAGCACCTTCACGTTTGTTCTTTTTGCACACCCTAACATCCTCAAATGACTTGAGAGAGCTGTTCAGCACATGAGGCTTGGTAGAAAATAAAAGCTAGAAAAGCAGATATAATGCTCTCTTTTTCCAAGAGAGCCCCAGGTCAACCTCTACACTTGTTCATTCGGGGTTTTTTCTAACAGCCTTCCACTTGCAATCACCAGCCAGCACTCCAGCACGGTCAGGCTGTTCACCCATGCAATTGCAAGAGCAATTTCAGTGCACAGATTTAAAAGCTGCTTTTGAAGACAGATCCACCAAGACTGACATGTAATCTCCTCAGTAGGGCCAGGCAAAGCTTTTGCAAGATACTGAAAAGCACAAGCATTAGGCTAAATATCTTACAAACACAATTTAAATACATCAGGGTTTCAGTGCAAGAAGACAGCACAGAGCTGGAGGCGGACACAGCCCGCAGGCTTTGTACCTATCTATCTGATGCCCCACTCCTTGCAGAGGGGACTGGATTAATTTCATCTCCTCACAGCTCTGAGAAGCTGTCCCTGATGGTACTGATGCCAGCCATGGATGAGACTGGGTCCCCTCACTTTCCCATGCACCCACTGCGAGCTGTCCAGAGGAGAATGGCAAAAGATATGTGCAGCTTAAAAACATGACCTGGGAGGACGGGTTTAATGGTGTGATTGTAGTTGGTCTACAGAAGAGGCTCAGGGAGGACATGCTTACAGTCTTCTTACAGTTTTGCAAAGAGGAGACATGCAATCCTGCTCCAGGTCAGGGCAAGTATGATGCACTCTGATGGCAACAGGGGAGATTAGAGCCTGGCACTGAGGAAGAACTTTTCCATTAGAAGGAACAGGCCATCTCCTAAGATGTTCCAGCCCATTTCTCTTTTGTTTGTGGCTCCTTACCAGGTGAGGCAAGGAGCTAGCAGTAGTCTAGATATGCCTGGTCCTGTGTCACAGCAGGGAGACAGACTGAGCTGTGTCTGAGACCTGCTCCAAACCTGTGCTCCCGCAGCTGTCTGGTCCTAAAGCTTCCCAAATCTTTTTGTGTGAAATTTTATCACCGCAACTGTTGGAGTTTTAAGTGAATAATCCATTCAGCCCTGCCAACCCAAGTAGCAGATTTCAGAGAGTTACAGGCTCCTTGCCTGGGAGTTTTTAAGAGTGGCAGATTCATGTGCTTTCTGGATAAGGAGCACGGCTGTGATGTGATGGTATTGCCAGCAATGAGCTCCAGAGCTCCCCTCACACAGTTTACATTTCTCTACAAAATTTGGGTGCTGCACCAGGTGTCCAGAGCAGCCCACTCCCACTGCCTGCCAGGAGCCAAGGCTTTGTAAAGTAAGGGATCCTGAGGTGGCTGGGATGTCACACGTACTCACAGGTGACAGGCAAACATGCCAAATCTGGAACAGAGCTGATAAATTTTCCTCTGTGTAGGCAGCATGGTTTCTGATTAGCTTTTGCAAGCTCCAGGAGACCACCTCTCACATACAGTATAAATCAATCTGCATTTTGGGGAGGATCACTGCAAACGAGCTGAGCATCTTGAGCTCCCTGGAGAGTCAACAGCAATCCCAGGTACTTGGCTTCTTTAGAAATGGAAGGAATTTAACAGGAAAACCAAGACAGTTGTCCTTACACCCTTCAAAGTGCATTTACAACCTGAGAGACAGGTAGTGGACAGAGAGGACTTCCAGCCCCCCAGTGCTGGCAAAGGTGCTGGCAAAGCCATCGCCGCCAGCCATCCTGCTGCAGGAGGGGAGGGCACGCTGCCCACCTGCCCAGGACTGCTGCTGGCACATCCCGTAGCTGCTGTTAGCCACCCAGCCTCTGGGCCAGCACGGCCATAGGTCTATTGGGCACACCCTGCAGCTTCTTCTAGCAATGACAGATCTGCTCTAAAAACACATTTCCTCTTTACAGAACTGTTTAGTGGTTCTGAGTAATTATTCCCTGTGATACTATTTTCCATAGTTTTAAGAGCCAGTGATTTATTTTACTGCTGTCCATCTATTAGATTTTCATCTCCTCAGGAACCCAAGTGCCGAGAAAGGAGACGATGCAGGCTCCCGGTGATTGTACATGAAGCATTGGCTATAAAAACTTGCAGCAAGTTCTCATTTTCTGCCTTCTAGAGCGAAGTTTCTGGAGAACTGACATCCATTTGTCAAAAGGCATTATTATGAAGCGATACCTGAGAGCAGTGATATTGACTTACTGTCTCTGAGAAATTTCTTCTCATCTCTTTCCAACAGAGCTGAACACAAAGCTGGCACTGTCTCCAGGGAGCAATTCAAATAAACTTTTAAGCTAGTACCAATGCCCAACACAGCTCCTTCCAGGACTGGCAACACTTTGGGAAACTCTCTGGGAAGAGCTGTGCAAATGCTGCTGTGGAGAGCTGTGAGATGCACTCCCTTCTGATCTGGAGGGCACGATACTCTGGGAGCCATTGTACAACACTTGGGCGGTGGTCACCCAGGGAATGAGTTATCGCTTTCACTCACACACAGATCTCCCAAGAAAACAGCAAAGCACCCTCTGCAGCACAAAATCATCCTCTAAATTAAGAAACTGAGCTGAAAAAGGGACATTTGCAGGACCTGCAGCTGAAGGAGGTGACCACGCAGTGAGGGCAGGGCTGGCTCACAGCACCCAGGGGCGTATGGCCCCAGTCCTTCCACTCAGCAGAGCAACCCCGTGCCTCAGCAAGGGAACAGAAAGTCGAGAGCGGGGCAAACCTAAGCTCACCACCTGCCCTGGGCAGCCCAGGCCAGTCTGGGCAGGTACTACCCCGTGCCTCCCGCCAGGTCCCTTGCGCAGGCAGGCCCCGTCCCCCGCGGGCAGTGGCGAGGAGCCGGTGCACCCAAGTGCCAGGAGCCTGCGTGATGGAGATGGCAGCCTGCGATGGTAGAGAGTCTCCTGCCACAGGGGCAGGAAAAGTTTTGGCTGTCTTTTTCCCTTGTCATCTCTGCCTGCCGTTATCCCTACTTGCGCTGGAATAAGGAGGTCAGCCAGACCCACACAATTAGAGGAAATTGTATAAGGCTGACCTTGTACCCTGCCAGGTCCTTTCAAGCATGGGCAGTCTTTATCAGTAGCAGCACAGAAAACACAGAAGAGATGTACTTACAGGTGGGAGAATGAGACTGTTAAGACATTTTTTCCCCTCACTCTCTACAAACTAAGATAGTACCTCTGCCACTTGGATGAACTTAGGTTATTCCCACTCATATCTGGCAGCCCGTGGTTTCCTCCTTCATCTTGACTTCTGCTATTTTCATTCTGTGATGTCTGTACTTTTGCACTATTGGGAGTGGATTGTGTGTGGATCACTAACTTTTGGACAGGTCAGCTATCTCAGCCTGAGCACCACTAGATGGATACTAATAAGAGGAAACGAATACATCAAAGAAAATTCTCTCTTTTTCTCCTCATATCCCTCTCCCAGGCACACTGCTTTCTTCTGCTCTTGTTGTTGCTGCCCTTTCTCACTCTGCGTTTATGTTCTGATTTCTGCAGATGGTGGTGTACCAAGAAGAGGTGAAGATTGACTTTTTAGGTCTGCTGGCACTACACGAATAAGCCCGCGTGGAGCCGTCCCTTCAAAAGGGACGATGTAAAAGAGAGAATAGACACTACAAACCACGCACAAAATTTAACAAAACAATTAGAGCCGGGGCTGTTAGGAGACGAGTGACGGTGCTGTGGGAATGCACTGGCGGAGTACGGAAGTGGCTGTTTGAAGGAGAGATCTAAACCATGAAGCACATGGGGGCCTGCAGTGCAGTTAATTCACCTGACAGCTGGACATGGCTGTAGCTGGACAATATTTGGCCCAGATAGCTCTAGATAAGTGTACCACGCTTGTCACTTCCTTGGCAGAAGATAAGGTACAGGAGCCCTGTAAGAGCTGAACAAACACCCCTTTATTTTGTGCAGCTTTAGGAAACTCGAGAGTGGAAGCCCAGGGGGCTGCTGTGGTTGCTATCAGAGTCTTTCTGAGGACACTGTCCAAACATTTAAGACCATTCCCCTTCATCTGTGACTGCTGAAAGCTGGTGCAGGGCATGACTGACCATGACGCCCATAACGACTGCAGTCTTGCTCTACCTGCCAACAGACATTGTTCATCACCCACAAGCTGGGGGGACCAGGGTCCCTGTGGCTGCACTGATCGTGGCTGGCGATGCACACGTCCCAGCTGCATTTGTGTAGCTGTCTCGGAGGGCCTCATGTGGACAGCAAAATCTTTGCTATCAATGGCAATCCCTGCGAAGGATTTGCTCTTTTCTGACTGCCAGGATGGCCCGCGATAGACACAGTTAGGAAAAAATCATACCTTTACCAGTAAAAGGAGTACATTTGATTTGGAATCAGAAGGATACTATAAACCTGAGTTCCCAAAGCATTGTTTGCAGTGGGCGAATGAGGCACTTTGAGGACTCCAGAGCAGAAAGCAAACATCTCGCATGGCAGAAGGACTGCACTGGATGAGAGCCATTGTTTCTGCTGCACTGGCAGATTACATGAGATCAAGCTCTAAATATGAGAAATTTGGTGGTGTGGCCCAGTGAATTCCAAGTACTTGGGCCCTGGGAACTTCGTGCAATACTACCTGCTTTGACACTTGGGATGCTTTCCCAAAACAGTTTGGGTTAGCCCCTTTGGAAACACACAAAGCCAAATATTCCCCACAATTCCTGGCAAAGGTCTGCCAGGCCACTGAACGTCTGGCACAGCTTGGGGAGCAAGGTGGCAAACCTGCTGACCTCCAGCAGCAGTCAGTTTGTGGGGTAGTTCAGGATGCACAGAACACATGCTTAACCCCTTCCTGATCCCCTGGGGTTTTTTGCTATTGGTGGTGGTGTTTTGTTGTGAGTCAGGGCACTGGCTGAACTCCCAAGGAGCCAGCATGTCCCATGGCCATGGGCTGGTACATCCTGAAACCTCATGCCTGTGCTGAAGCTGGCCAAGCAGCCGGTCACCAGCTCATGCCACAGCCACCTGCTATCACCTGCTCCACAACAGCCCAGCAGCCCCAGATTTTGATCTGTGCTCTTGGTTCACGTTTGGGTTTCCAAATGCACCTTTCATGCAGTATTTCAAAGACCGAACACCAGTCACTTCTGACACCACTTGTTTTCAAAAACCCCGTTAGATATTTGTACTTGGGGCTGTATTTTCCCTGGTAGTTGTACTGGAAAAAGTTAAATCTACCATAATTTTTCAACTGAATTATTTTCCTGAATGTTTTCTGCTAGCTGAAGAGTAGTACACAGGGAAAAAAGCGATGACAAAAACAACAAAAAATAAAATCCTAAAGATTCCAGTTCAGGAAACATCCACATGGCAAAGTGGTCCCACCCTTGTGTTGAGGAGCTCACAACCACCCACCCAGGCACAGCAAAAGTCTCAGCCCAGCCATCTTCCTTCCGTCATGATTTGACACTGCTATTGCGTCAAGTGGGAAGGATACCGCAGTTGGCTGAAGAAGGTGATGCCCAACTTTGCCAACAGCACTGCTGGAAATGTTTCCACCTCCAATTTTTTTTGGTGCATGTCAACCCTTCCTGCTTGCAGCAGGGAGATCCATGCCATTTTCCAAACATCTCTGGTGAGAGATGAGGCAGGTAGAGATGCACAATTTGAAATAATTTTGATGTAGGTGCAAAGACGACCTTACAAGGACTGGACGTTGGGCAAAGAACCCCCTCTGATCCCAGCAGTATCTGCTGGAAGCATGGCTGGTCTCAGCTGTCACACTGCTGCCAGGGCAGGCTGCTGGCCATGACAGTCCCTTATTGCCCAGGCAGAGATAAGCCAGAACGGACAAAAACTAACACTTTGCCTGAAAGCAGCATAGGAACACTCCTAAGTCCCCACATGCTATTGGTGCCCATCTAGGGAAGAGAAGGGACATTGAAGAGCGGGAACATTGTCCCCACTGCAAGACCTCATCACCTGGGACTTGCTCCCATCTTCCTGAGCCGCAGCTCAGCATTCTCAGTGGTCAGCTTTGGAGGTGCTGGCTGTCTCAGGGCTGCCCATAGCAAGGCCCCACAGCCTGCCGAGCCCCCATGGCAGCACAGCTCTCCCCAGCCTGTGCTCGGCCACCCCCGCGTCTCTGAGCTCTCCCCCTTTGCTAACATCCCCATTAGCTGGTAATGACTAACATTTAGAAAACATATTTCCTCCCACATGGTTCCAGAGGGGTTTGCAAACTGAGCGACAAGAGCTCGGCACAGGGACTGCTCTGCTCTCTGGGGCAAAGCGCTGCAGTGGCTCCAGGGTAACCGCAGCCCAGGAGAAGCCCCATGCACCAGCACCGCTGTGGGACGGTGGTGATGCCAACAAGGGGCTTGGCATTTGGGACAGATTCCTGCATGTGGAGCTGCATTGCAAGGGGAGGTAGCCCCCAAACCAGTCAGCACCTCCCAGGCGTCAGCGGTCACCAGTGTCCCCAGCAGCGCATCCCAGCATGGTTGGTGCGCAGTGGGCGAAGGCTGCCTGAGAACTACCAGCACCGTGAGGCGCTTTGCACCACCAGCAGCTGCTCCCCCACACCTGCCATGGTAGCTGGGAAAGACAGTGAGACAACAACCATGACAAACTTCTGCTACTTTCCTAATTTTCTAAATGTCTGGCCATTAAGCGTTTATTTCAGATTCCTTGCCACGGAGTCATTACGCATTCAGGTGGAGGGGAAAGTGAGCTCCGCGGGAGGCTGACAGTAATTCTGCATTAGTTAAGCATTAGCTGACAGATGTACAAAGCAAAACCATTACTCCCGTCAGCCGCTCTGCCCCGAATCCTGTCCCCATTGTGGGGCTCCTCCAACCAACAGCTCCAGAGTGCCACATAAACACAGGGACGAAAGCCTGGCGAGGGGCAGGGGGGCAGTCATAATTAGAGGTGAAAGAAGGGAGGGGGGGAGGATTTTGTCTGGAACAGTTTGGCAAATTGTTACCATTGCATTTATTTATTTCAGTGCTTTTCTGTTGAAGCAATGTCAGGGATATTTCGGAATGCATGGGGGCCACGTGGAGTGGGCACACCAGAAGTAATGCTTCCATAGACTTCAGGTTGCTAAATATTAACAAATTTGAATTTATTTGAAATTCAGCCCGTTACTAATGATACTGAAAAACCACAAGAACTCCCTAGAAAATTTGGCCTCCAAATAGCTTTGACTAAATCACTTACTACATACTAATCGCTAAGTACTATTAATAGTAAAAGAAATACATGAGGAGATGACTGAGTGCAGTCAGGATCCAGAATTGTATAAAAGATCAATGCTGCTTTTCTGCAGAGTAAACTTTAAGAATCATTAACTACATAGAAAATCAATGCAAATTACAATTCCCTATGATTACTGCTGTTGGGTGCAAAATCAAAAGATACACTGAGCAAATAATTAATTCTCTGTAGTATTTCTGTAGCGCTCCATCACCAGCCTGTCTAAGCCCCACACCAGCCACAGTACCGTCCTGTCACCAGAACCAGAGACCCACAGTTAAGAAACACACTCAGGGCTATCAGGAACACAGTCAGAAAGACATCTCCAGTGTGGCAGAAAACCAAACTGGAGTCTCAGACGAGTCCTTGTCTGACAGGCAAACCAAGTCTCAGACAAGTCCTTCCTATCACATATTATTTAATGCTAAATTATGTCCAGGAACCTAACGAGGGTGTTATAAAGTGCTTAAAAATATAAGACAAAAAGAACTCATAACCCTCTATTCTTGCTGTTTATCAGTTGATGTCCTTGTTAAAAGCTTTTGCACAAGCAAGGCAAAGATACAGTGGGAACAAGACCTGCACTCCCTGTGTGTCAGTCTGTGTGGGGGACCTGAAAGCACAGAAAAGGTTCAAGAAGAATTAAATTTACCACACGCTACGAGCCTGATAAGACTCAGCTCAACAAACATTTTCAAACACTTCAACAAGACCTGCTGAAGTTTCAGTGAAACTAATTCTTCCTGGTACCAGTTCTTGCTCTTTTTGTCCCCAATACTGTCACTGCTGGGCAGTTCCAGTTCTTTCCCTCTCTGCGGAAAGACAACACCAGCAGTGAAGATGTTTAACACACCTCAGAACAGGTTTTGTCAGCTTTTAGTTTCTTCCAGAAGCAGACTGTATGACAGGAGGGTGGCAAGGATGGCTGCCACAGCACTGTAAATGGCTGGCACCTCCATGTGTGCCTGAGCCCCAGCAGTACCAGGCTACCTGCAGGGCTGCTGTGGAGGGGCTCCACATCAAATTCAGCAGCTCAAACTAAACCAAACCCTTTACGTGAACTAAACTAATAGCATAGGAGAAAAGAATGCTGAATCCTGAGAACCACAAACCTCCTTTTGTACCTCTTCGGTTTTAAGCTTAAATCTACTTCACAGCTGAAAGACCCTGTAAGTACATCATTCCCTTTGGAATCTGCATGGAAAGCCACAGCGCAAAGCTCACATATGCTGAACCTTCTAACATCCCAGCAGTGCTTCTTGACCAACAGATGAAGCCTGTCTTACCTTCTCTCTCTTCTACGTTTAACCACTTGGACATGACTCACCTTATAATGACTGGTTTCAATATTTTATTGCCCTGTACCACTTTCTGTTAAATCATCCTTTATTATTTCCCTCCTGCCCGTTAGATGCTCCCCCTTAATAAATTATTAAAGCATATATTTAGATCACAGAAGCAAAGAAATTAGATTACATTGATCCAAGGCAATTTGCTCCCACGCTGTCTCTTTAGAGACGACATCCCTGCTACGCTTCATTCACAGTGGACTGCCACACCAAACTCCCACCTCCAACATTTCCATCAGCTCCATGTGTCGCTAACCTGGGAGCCAGGGCAGGCAGGGGGCACTCTGTGTGCTGAGGATGCCCAGGGGCAGGAGAGCCTCCACCCTGCTGGGTGGTGCTCTGCAGGACAAAAGGAAGCCCCTCCAGAAGGGTTATCAAACTGGAGAAGGGCTATTTCCTTCTCCTTGCATTCCTCTTTGGCAGCATTTTTCTTGAAAAACACACCAGACAGATTTAAGCTTATTTCCAAGTCTTTCCCTAAACAGCAGCGTCTGCACAGCCCTGCATGCTGGCACAGGCGGCCGCAGGACCCTCCCAGGGACAGTGCTTTGCCACAGGCCCATTATGGTGCAGCATAACCGTGTCCCACGGCACCGCGGTGGGGACAGGCAGCCATGGAAGGAGCTCCCAAATGCAGATGCATCAGAAAGAGATTGTAAGGGAACTTCTATCCATTTTTATCCATGGAGAAAACACTCCAGCTATCTCATCCTGCTGCGTCACTTTTTTGGACACAATTTAATTTCCAGCGGAAATCAGCAGAACAGCAAGAGAAGCATCTTGTGCAGTGTGCCACAGATACACACTACCAGCAGCAAACCCAGCAGCATTCACACAGTACACCAGCAGCACAGGAAGATCCTGCCTTTGTTGGACTGCGGTGCCAGGTCTTGGGCCTTTGCAAAGGTGATGCTGGATGTGCCAAGCTTCCCAGCTGCCTGGCTGCACTCCTCGGCCAGGTGACCCCCCAGCCACAGCCACACTCCTCCCCGTGGAGAAAGGAGACCGTGTTTTTCTCCTAAGACTTCGCAGATCCCAAATAAGGTATTAAAAGGGATCAGTTTCATTACCAAAACCGGCAAGAATAATCGCACAGCTATACAAAATAGTTTCTAGCTTCCAAGAAAGAAACAGCGAGGAAACGCAGAAACAAGTTTCTGCCCCTCTCCTTCCCAGTTGTGCCACGCAAGCTTTCAGTGGCAGAACAGAGGAGCACTGGCGCGCAGGTAGACCTTTGATTCTCCCCAGATAAACCAGTTTGAAATCCAAACTCCGGCTTTAACCGAGTGAGACTGGCGATTTTCTACCCTGCCGGTATCACTGAGCCTTCCCACGCGTCCAGCTACCGAAGCCGGGCTGAAGGCCGGCCCGGGGGGGGTGCG
>VWZY01003576.1:106968-130308 GCA_013399075.1 Chloroceryle aenea
GCGCCGGCGAAGCTGCCCCTCTCTGCCGGCCCGAAGGCCGCGGCTCCGTCCAGCTCTCGCCCGTCGCCGCCCCGGATGATCCCACTCCTGCTTTCAAACACGCGGGAAGGGGCTTGTGCGAGAGACCCCTCGGTCTGGGGAAGGAATTCCCCTCCCCTGAGGCTCTACTTTTCCTTTCTGTTCTCTCCTTAATCGCCGGCCAGAGCAGGCTTCCCACCGAATCGTGACAATGCTGCAGAATGCGGTACTACACGGATCGGGACCGGGGAAGCGACCAACAACTTCGAGCGTATCTTTCCGACAACCACCCCGACCTAACTGAGCGAGACNCCCGAAGGCCGCGGCTCCGTCCAGCTCTCGCCCGTCGCAGCCCCGGATGATCCCACTCCTGCTTTCAAACACACGGGAAGGGGCTTNGTTTCTGTCCCCACCAGCAACAGATGAGGCATCCCGGCATCTGTGGGGTTTCCCAAACCCCTGAAGTAAAGCCGAGCTCATGCGGGTGCTGCTCCAGCCTGGGAATGCCCATCAAAAACTTGCAACACAACCCTCAAGCTTCCCATTTGTCCTGATGAGCTGCTCTCATCTCCCACTCACCTTAAAAGCCACAGCTTTCCCAACCCTCACAGCCCCTTCCCACAAAGCTGCTACCCTGTGGGGCCCCTGCGAGCAGGTCAGCCAGGGAGGTACATTTGTGGGTGAACTTCAAAAGCAAGGGAGCCGAGTTTGGTGTAGAAAGGGCTATTTTTCCCTTCCCTCACCCCTTATGTCATAGCTTTAGGACTCAAGGCATGTGGCATCACTCTGAAGGAAAGTCTCAGGCTGGATAAAACAAAGACCCTGAAGGAGCTGTCTGGCAAGCTCAGGAGAGGTGTGACATCCCCAATAGGAAAGGTGGGAGCCGTAGGCAGAGGCAGTAGCTGCGACTGCTAACCAGCCACAGAAGTAATCAATAACCACCTCGACCAGCATCCCAGGACCCTGAGATTCTCTGCTCTGTCCATTCATCCAGATGACTTCTCTAAAGTAATTAACCCATTGGAGTGCTAAACGTTAGGAAAAGCATCAGAAAAAAACAAGGTATCATCAATGGTTTCAGCAAAGACAGAAGAAAAAAAGAGAGAAAAAACCCAAAATCCAACAAAAAACCTGAACAAACAAACAAAAAAAAAACCCCAAAAAAACCAGCCAAAAAGAGTTGTAGATTCCATGGATAAACCCTGGAGCTTGAGGCACATTACACCCATGTCAGTGAGGGTAAAAAGCTTCCCAGTTACTAGATGTGTCTCCGCTGCCGAGGTACCTCAACGCTCATATCACATCCAATCATCTTTCTGTGAGAAAAATCAATCTCTCAAAATTTAACAGCATGAGGCTTGTTTTTACAGCCACAGCTCATTCTCTGTCTCTAATGGGCTCCCAATGTATCTCCAAATCCTCCATAAAATACAGACTCAAACCAGGCAATTCTAGTAATTTTTCTCCAAACCCAACACCAGTAAAACTGTTCTCCCTTCTGCTAATGGAACCAAAAGAAAAATAAGCCATGCAAAGATTGTATTAATTTCTTTCACCGCAGCACTAAGTCTTCCATCTGCAGCTCCAAAGCACCATCTCCCATCTGAAACAACTTGCTTGCTTTGTACCCAGATGTGCAGCAAGAGCCAACTCTCGCCCGTGGCCATGTTGCCTGATTGAGTCCACTCAGCCAACCGAGTCAGACAGAAACAAAATCTTTGTTATCTACTACCTTGCTGCTTCGCTGTTGGAAAGTTTTGCCAAAAAAGGGTTCCTATCACTTAGAAGTGTCCAATCTACAGTGCACAGGCTGTGCTTGGCTTGACAAACCAACGCATCCTGCCCACAGCCTGTCTCTGACTTCTCCATCCAGTTGTCAGCAGCAGAACTTTCGGTAAGATTTAACCCAAGGCCCAAATGCTTACAGCAAAAGATGAAGAGGGTTGAAACCTCACAGCTTCCACAAGAAACAACTTACCTGCTGTTGCAATTTCAGTGTAGCTCACCGGAGGCAGCAGATCCATTTCCAAGAAGAGTTTCTACTTCCATTCATCCCATTTGCATTATCAGTCCTGCTTCAGAGCACCTAATTAGTTTACAGAAATTACACAATCTAGTACTTGTCTCTCCAAAAGTCAGAGTAGACCATGCAGATGTGACTAGATGGTTCCACAGCTGGTTTACACCAAACCACATAGGAAATGGCTACTGAAAATAAAGCAATATACAGTAAAACAATCCAGTGATGCTTCTGTTTGCTTTTCACACCTTGGGAATCTTCACAAAGCTTTATGGATGCAGCACAAAAAGCATTCAGGAGTTAGCACATGTCTGATTTGAAGGTGTATGGTCCACCATGATGTGTCCCCAGCACCCATGTGCAATATGGCACACTCCCCAATTACAAGATGTGGCATTTAAATAAAGACACACTGCCTCTCTAGTTGAGTGACTATCTATTTGATAAAGAGCAATGCACCATTTTATGTACCATCAGTGTTGTGTTGGGTTTTTTGGTTGTTATTGTTAGCTTGGTTTAGGGTTTTTTTTTTTTACTACAAGGAGTATAACTAAGGGAGTGCCTTCAGTTACCACCCAGCATCTAGAATCCAAGGATTTGGGGTACCCGTTGTCAGCATACCGAAGTGGGTGTTCAAAGAAATCCTTATACAAACCAAACCCAGTTATAGACACTTTTTACATGGTTTTTGTGAAGTTAGAGAGAAAAACTGTGAGAGATGAGAAAGTCCAGGAAGAGCGTTGTGATTTTTGTGGTGTCTTAGCTCTCAGGCTTAATGCAGCCTCAGAGGATTAGAGCCTGTTGTTGACTTTATATATGAGGAGCCTTCCGACTTCTGCAACACCACCTGCCTTTATTATGTAAGGTGGCTTTGATTTTAAAACACCGCAGACATACCAAGACAAATATCCTGCACAAATAAGTGAACAATAATCAAACGCAACAGTGGACACCCGTAACTAAGGAACATGGCATAATCATAGTACAAATCAGCAACAGGATTGACCTGGCACCTCAGTGCAGCATCTTCTACATATTTGACATCAGAGCTTTCGTGTTGTTAATGGAGCCCAAATACACACAAACCCAGCACTGAACACAGGTTATGTACCTTAAATCAGAACTCAACAGTTCTCCGTCACTGACACTTGAGTCTAAGATTTACCCAGGAAATCAGAAATTATTATTAGAGGATGCCAGAATGTGTCCGTAAGCATTTCTGAATTATTAGCAACTTCTTAATATTCCTTCTGTGAGAATTAAGACATCAAAACAGCTCAAATACTGTCAAGCCAATACCGTACATCATTTCATTCATAACAGACCTGAGAATAGCAATTTTCTTCCCTGTAAATGCTCCACTTACATCCCTAAAAGTACCAAAGAGGAAAATACCAAATAAAATACTTTTATAAAGAGCATCAGAAAGTTTACAACACACAAATGAGCACAAAAGAAAGGCTAAGGGCCTTAGGCTCACACGGACCACACACCAAGGAAAATCAAGTACCATGTAAATAACATTATCATGAAGGAAACATCATCTTGCCTGGTACCTACACAGCACTGTTATTTTTAGCAAAACTCACTGTAACAAAAAAGGCAAACTAAAAACATATCAAAATAATTGTGTATGCCCAACCTTAAGTATCACAGGTAACCATGGAAAAACAGTTTGAGAAAGAATACAGAATTAGAAAATGCTTAAAAGAATTGTACCTAAAAACATTAAAACAGTTAATTATCAAGCTTCCTTTCTCATGCACACAGACACTAAAGCAACAGCACTCACTCAGCATTTAACAAGCCAACCAATATTTGTATTTTTCAACACACCTATTGCAAAGACCAAAGTTTACTGGCCACTGTACCACATAATTCCCAGCCTCCCTGCTCATGCTTTGCATTTGGAGAACACTAGAAATCACCTTCAGAAACAAATTACTTTTCTTTCTCTGTCCCAGAGGTTACCTGAGTGTTCGAGAGAGACTGAGCAGACAGGTTTCCCCACAGCCCACCCAGGATTCACGCCATGCCTGGGCACTGCAAGGCACAGAAACAGCCAAGCCTGCTGTGCCCAGGTTTTACACTCAGTTTTTTAAGAATATGCACACACACACACACACAAAGTGCATTAATTTAACCCTGCTTTTGAAGTTTACATATTAGGTTGGACAAAAGTAACACGAAAAAGCTCTTACCTGCAGCAGGGCCCTCCGGCTGACACACTGCAGCAGCAGGCAGCTGGGCCAGGTGGAGCTGCCTGCCCTGGCACAATCCTACCCTGTCCATCACTAGCTGCCAGTTGGTGAAGCAACAGGATAAAGGAAAACAGAGGGAAAGGGAGCAGAGCACTTTCCTCTTTGGACTGCTGTGGGTAGAGAGCACACCACCCTCCCTTTGTCCATGGCACTGTTTTCTCCTCCTTCGGTGGGCTGCAGCAGCTACTGGGCTCTGCAGCACTTTGAGCTTTTCACGAAGAAGGCTTCAGAGGCCTCTCTGCCCTCCACGGTTTGTGTTGAGCTCCCAGGCTCCTGGTGCCGAACTGGTAGTGAGCGCCATTTTTCCCCCTCAGCAGCTCTGGCCAGCGAGGCAGTGCAGAGCTACCGGCCTTCAGGCCCTGGTGCCTTTGGTGTGTGGCATGAGGGAAAGCGTCAGACCACAACACAGCCAGGATGGTCATACACTGGAAAAAAAACAAAGTTATGTGCTCCAAAATACACATTTAAAATGAAGAAGTCACTTTCTCTTGCCTTGGTTGCTCAAACTCAGCCAGGCCTCTGCAGGACTACAGCTCAACAGCAACATTTTCATTTATTCCAGACAGAACATTTAAGTTCAAAAACAGGTCAGAATAGTGCTGATGTTTGTCTAAAAAATACTTTAAATCCAAGTTTGCTGTCAGAAAAGAAAATCCAGCTAAAGATGTAAGGGTGCAAGATGAAAAATACAGTGCCTTTAAAATATATTACCACACAAGCCCTGAGGGCATCTAAATCAACGGTAGTACTGGCGATATGAAAAGCATTCAATAATTCAAGCACTCCGGGCCATATGTCAGCCTTAACTACAGATGAAAGTTCTTTCCTTTTTCTGCTTGATGACTGGAGCAGGATTCTGGTTAAAATCTCATCAGATAGATTTTCTTCTTTGTAAAACACAACGTAGGCCTCAAGTGACTACTGCACGACTAAACAGTTTGGGAAATAAACAGCAGCTTGATCAAAGGCTGCGTCAAGAGCAACTTGGTGTCCACAAGACGCCTCCTGCAGGCCTCTGACACCAGCCACGCTTCCTATTTATTCCCATCCTCAGGTGCAATATGAAGTTTTGAAGACCAAGAAGCAGAATACTGGTAAAATTTCAGCCTTCTCCAGGCCTGGCCTCAGCAAGCCAGCTGTTTCACGCAGCCCTACCCTCTGCGCACAGCTGGTAGCAACCTCTGAGGGGAAGAAGCACCTCCAGAAACTCTCAGAAACACAAGCAGCTAAGCAGGAATTCAATCTTCCTCCCTTCCTTGTCACACCAGCGGCCTAACTCTGGGTGCAGGTGTCTGAGTGTGCACAAACAGGCACCAGAGGCTTTGCTCCCACCCTGAGGAGATGCTGGGTCACTGCTGCAGCATGGTGACAGACACAGCAGCAGGCTCTCCTCCACAACTGCTTCTCTAAGGGAAGGGGTATCAGTTCTTTTAAGGTGCAGTAGGACTAAAATGTTTGATTTTTTTTCCTTTACTTACCCATATGGTGCTGCATATCATCACTCTGTTCTTGCCTGCTCCCCCGTACTGTGAACATTTGTTAAGGTCCATCCATGGGCCTTTTTAAACAGTTTAAAATTGAGCACACCTCACACCAATACCTCAAAGCTGAAACAAGCATTTTTATTTGTCTGTAATAAAGTTTAAGACCACTTCAAAGAGTCAGTGAAAGAAGTATCTAAACTACTCAGAAGATTCCTCGGGAAAATAAATTAAAAATTCATTTAGTTGACAATGTTCTACAATGCTTGGGATTCTAGGTTTCAGGGTTTAGTTTGTTTTGTGTTGGTTGGTTCAGGTTTTGTTTGTTTTTTTTTCCCTATATTTAAATGAGTAAAGTTTTAAACCTGATTTCTTTTGTGCACAGGGATGCTTAGAACTTTTGAGGTTTTTTTTCTGATTTCATAGCAGTAAGGCTACTAACTTAAGCCAAATTCTCTTGTAGACATCCACAGAAATGCCCCAGCTGTATCCAAAATGCAGGTGTAAACTGGTTTTGCCTTGGTTAGCTCCCTTAAATTTCCTCTTCGCAGGTGAAGGCACACCTAAACCAGCAACATAACCCTATTCACATTTTTGCATGCCTCAGTTCTGCTTTTCAGTGCAGTTGCATTCCTGTCATTCTTTCCTGATATTTAGTTTTAGCACCTTCCTCACAACAGAAGGATTAGGGTTTATGTGCACAAGGTGCCAGCTCCCCACTCACAACTGGAGCCCACTGAGGGGCCAGCAGGACCTGGTCCATCCCTGCACATGCCAGAGCAGCACCGTGACTTCCCCCTGCCCACCTTTGCAAAGAACAGTTTTACACAATGACAGGTAACTCTTTAGCAAAGTTCACCTCGAAACCTCAACCTCAAGTGTTAAAAATGAAAAACCCTTAAATGATACAAGTTATTACATTCAGTCCCTTTGGGGGAAGTGGGGAATGATTTTGTGATTAAGGACCTACTGCGGGGCTCAAGAGAATTAGTTCAATTCCAGGCTCTGAAACAAGCTTCCAGGTTCCCCTGGGAAAGCCTAAGCAATCTCCTGTTTCACATGGACAGCGGCAGGGTAATTTACAGGTGCGTGCAGCTCCCAGATACTGTAGTATCAATAGCCAAATAAATGCATAGGTAAGAGCTATGTGGGCTGCAACCATTTTGAGGGCTAGTTAGCTATCCAAAGAGGACACTATCATTACGCTATTGCTTACCACACAAGTCATACTTAGTTTTTAAAACAGGTATTAGAGGCAGTCTTGAAAAATAATCAGTGCTAGTATCACTTATTCTTAGGCTGACAGCTAGTTCCTAATGGTTTTAGCTAATGCATTAAGGGAATGAAAAAAGCTGCAAGATAAAAATAGGCTGGCAGGTCTTGCAGAAAAATATCACTTAGTTCTCAAGCAGGGGACTATTTTCCACAGTTTGCACTGCTGGGAAATTTTGCTCAATTAAGATCTATAGTTGGTATTGTTACTTGGCAAAATTAAATTTATGAATTGATTTAATTCAAAGAATGAACAAATTCAATAATGAAAACTCATCTGACAGCATGAAAAAGCAAATCAGGCAAGCACTATCAGGAAAACACAATACTGAAGTCACAGTATAACCTTCTAGACAGCAAATTGCTCCACTACACAATCCACTGTGAAAGCACTGTTTGGAAAAAAACCAACTTACCCTGATATATTGATATGCACGTATTAGTTCTTTGGTATTCACCATCAGCAGAAATTTCCCCCTACAATCATGAAACGCAACTGTGATACACACCAGTAAAAATAAACCAAAAACTACTTTTGATTTTTAAAGTCACTGCAGTAATTTAAATATTTTACTCCTTCCTGAAAAAGTACTGTGCCTACTATGGTTGCAAGTAATACATTTAACACATTACTAAAGTTACATTCAGTAATTAAGCATGTGCTTCATATGCATTTTAACTATTTTCTTTATGAAAGCAATTGCCTCTTTCAAAAGGTAGAAAGGTAGAAAAAGCACATAAGCACATAAGATTTCAAGCCAGTGTTGCTGGCATTGTTTCTTTATGTTCAGTCTATAGGTAACCTTGATATTAAGTGTTTTGCAGAGCATCTACTATTTATTCTGTATGTATTAAATCCAAGCATACTTGATATTTCAGTACAATAGCTGTTGGGTTTTTTTATCTAGTATGATTGGCTTGTAATTGTAGATTAAGGTGGTTCTTCACATTGATTTACCTGATCGCTTTTCTAAGTACAATTATTTCAGTATTTACCTTAGGTTTTCCACTGTTATAACTTCAAGATATAATGGAAGTAAAACCAGTTAAAAATACAAAACACCCCAGTGAATATTCAAGAGATCAATATAAAGCTGTTTCATAGCTGTTAGTTATTAGGTGAGCAAGTAACACCAGTAATTCTAGTTCAGACTGAAGTCAGTCCTTTCACCTTCATCTCTCTATAGGGTCAAATGCAAAAACTGATGGATTTCCATGAACTTGGAGAAATTCTATCCTCCCCATCTGACATGGCCTTAAAAACAGGTCTGATAAGACCTGTCCATTCTAATTTGAACAGTCAAAGTTCAATCACAAAGTGAAAATGGTGACAACTGTGTAGAACAGGTAACTTTATTTTAGCAGCTTTTACATTAAGATTACAAAGGTATAACATTGACATTCATGAACATTTGTTTTAACAGAAAACCCTTATTCTTTTTTCAGTAGTTCTCACAGGCTGGAGTGCAACAGAAGGTACAACATACATGTGGTTACAGAACTTCCACTGCCGTCAGTGGTGTCAGCAGCGTCATCTTCATTAAGCTGCCATTGGTGCTGTACCAGTTTAACACGATGAGCTGTTACAAAATACAACCAATACTGTAAGACAGCTGTAGTTCCTGTATCTGGTCACCCTCCCCACATCTTACAGCTAAACATCAATTCCCCCGTTCCATCAGTGAAAGGCTAATTGCCATCTCTGTTTCATTTTACTGTATGATTTGCTATAAACTTTGGATTGTTGCGTGTTCTCAAATAGGTAATCTAACCTCTAACTTCTCACTCCAATGCAAAATATAGTCTGATATCCTATTCCTTTTTAGTACCCTACATAGCTGAATCAGGTTTCGGGCAAGGGCCTGCTGCAAGGCTAACCTACTCCTCCAGCTGACACTGTGCTGCAAAGCACTGCAATGAAAAGATGTCCTGCCCTACTGTCTGATGCAGCATCAGGTACACCCATTTTACCACAGACGGGTGTCCCACCAGTTCTTGTTCCTGTCCAGGCAGTGTGGCCACACACTTTTCCCTAAATCTAACAGCTCTTTTTTACAAATTAAGCTGATTACTTCTTCTATCTACAATGAACACAGGAATGTTATCTCCTCTTTATAAACTTGAAACAATCAACGCATACTCTTGAAAGAATCATCTTGTATCAAGAGGAAGCGCTTTAAAAAAGTCCATATAATTCCTCTGATCATCTTTTATAGCACCTTTCAGTGCTGACACTCATCTCACAGCTACTGTGTACAGATAACCCCAAAGCACTGCATGCTTAATAAGCAGGAAAAACATCCACTTCCACTTCACAAGAAAAGCACATCAATTTTTTTTATATTTTATATGTCTATAAAATACAGGGATGGCTAATTGCACATTTAACCATCATACTTGGTTATTACTGTAACTCCTACCAAGTAAAAAAGCCTGTGCTCCTTAAAAAGGCTGAAAAATACACTCAAAGCACAATCAGCTTGCCTGGCAAATCAAATCAAGGTGAAATTATTTAAACGAAGCTCGCTATCTAGAATAGATGTAAGGTGGTCATCATTGTGAAGGTTTTAACTAGAAATGGTTTACAGTTATTAAACCAAGCAGCTGCAGAGCTTTGTCAGTCTCACCTGGCATTGGCAAAAGGCCAGGTGTCCTTCCAAGCAATGGCCACTTTGCAGGCTGATGTCAAGGATATCCCAGAAGTCCAAATCCTTTGGCAGGTGCTAAAAGCAGAAAACTATCCTTTGCATCTGACTGTCCTGTTTGGACTTTTTTTAATTGTCAACTGTTAAAACAAGCAGTAAAATCTCCTTTTGTTTGCACAGGACACTTGACTGATGATCTAAAAACACCAGGTTTAAGAAATGTCAGTTATCTGAGAACAGGTGTAGAAACAAGCACTGCAGACAAAGTGACACCAACAGCTACAAATGCCTTTGCCTTTGTCATTCATAGTGCCCTACTTTAAAAGATGTGCAACCACCGAGCTGCAAGTATAACCTTCCTGTAGAACAGAGCACGCTGACCTGCAGCGTTACTCATCTTCACACGAGTGCACTACAAAGCAAAACGCTCCCATATTCATGTTGTCTGCACACCCAAGTTAAAACAAGCTGACCAATTACAGTACAATTGGTATGAAAAATTAAATCCGGATTGATTTTGTCATGACAAAGCATATCAGATGCCACTCGAGGCTGGTTCTAAGCAAGAATTCAATCCTTGACCACAACATAGGTCACTTGTTTTGATACAGCTTGTGCCTAGTATTCCTTTCAAGGAAGACTCAGCACCAAAACTGACAGCTGTCAGGACTGTACTCATGGTTCAGTTTTACCCTACCATTTAATAAAAGAAAAACTAATTAAATAGCACAATATTTTTTGCCAGCTTCCATATTTAAATCATTAAAGCAGTATCTAATTTATAACAAAGCATCACAGTCTAATCCTACGCATCCAAGAATATTCATGTTTAAAACCTGAACCGCCCTCACCGTTTTCTGCTGCCCTTTTGGTTTTCAATGAGCTTCAGTAACTCAAAAGAATTGCAACCAACTTGGTAACTAAAAAAGAAAGCTTTGTAGAATGGGAAAAGTTCACAACAGGGGAGGAAAAAAAGCTTTTCTAAAATAGCCAGGTGTTCACCTCAACCCATACCAACTTCAAACAGATGCAAGGACAGTACTTGAATCCAATTTCAGACTAAGGACATAAAAGACGAGCTTTATATTCTTACACTTTTGTAATGTTACAACGATTTCATTTTTAGATAAAGAATAGTATACTCCCCTACTCTCCTATTCTTTCACAAAGTTTGCTCTGAAAATAGCATGGCTGACTTCCAGTCTTTCAACTGTTATTTGATCACTGCCAAATATTTGCAAGTTCAGATTTTTCCACATCCTACCCCTGCTTGATTGTAGTTCATGTAGTATCTGCTATGGTTTGTTCTACATTTACAAGTAAATGTATTGTGGCAAGTGACCAAGTCTATCATAAAAACAGAATGAATTAATTTGAAATACAAACCTGAAATAGTATTGGAAGAAGAGCCCCTGACAGTCTATGACCCAAATGAAGGTTTAACCTCAGGAAGGGTTGACCGGCCTCAGAAAGGAATCCTGCTTGGCAGCAAAAGAGGTGGAGGCTTACTTAGGGTCTGGATGGCAATGCTTGTACATGGCTTTACATCCACATGACACATTGTGCCTTCAACTTCCGTTGAAGGATCAGTTTGTTCCACAAGGCTTAGTCTAAATGAACAAAAGTGGTAAGCAGCTCTTCACAAGGCATTAGGAGCACAGATAGAAGCCTGCAAGAATCTTGCTATTCCCTTATCACAAAGGGATCCAAGAATTTTCTGTAGAGTAGCTCTTAAGATCAAAATGGCACATTCAGATATTCCAAGTCTAATTAACATATGTGGTTGAGTTTAAGAGATGTTTTGATGAATTTTAAGCTGTAATTTAAATAAGTTAATACACCATTACTGAACTCTGTTAAACCAAAAGTTGCATTATGTTTAATGGACTGACAGATATCACCAACTTAGAAGCATTTTACATAGTGTTATTAAAACTTAAATCATAGAATCACAGAACGTTAGGGGTTGGAAGGGACCTCGAAAGACAATGTAGTCCAAACCCCCTGCCAGAGCAGGTCACGCAGGAACACGTCCAGGCATGGTTTAAATGTCTCCAGAGAAGGAGACTCCACAACCCCCCTGGGCAAGCTGTTCCAGTGTGTCCCACCCTTGCTGCGAAAAAGATTTTCCTTATGTTTACCCAAAACTACCTATGCTCCAGTTTGTACCCACTGCCCCTTGTCCTGTCCCTGTATGTCACTGAGCAGAGCCTGGCTCCATCCTCCAGACACTTGCCCTTTACATATTTATAGACATTATTGAGGTCACCCTCAGTCTACTCTTCTCCAGGTTAAAAACCCAGTTCCCTCAGCCTCTCCTCAGAAGGAAGATGCTCCACTCCCTTAATCATCTTAGTGGCTTTGCACTGGACTTTCTCCAGTAGCTCCCTGTCTTTCGTGAACTGGGGTGCCCAGAACTGGACACAGTACTCCAGGTGGGGCCTCACCAAATACTGTGCAGCATTAGCAGACAATCAAATGCTCACTTTGACCTAACCTGTGAGAGAGCAATTGCTCATTAGGGGACTTCTGTATAGGTCCTTATAACATGCCTAGTTCTGAAGAGTACATGCACCCTACTTCAGGATGCACATGCCCATTAATACACACTGGCATTCTATACACAAGCTTTTCATTTCTAATGCCTATCATTTATCTACAGATTATTTATGTGGCATGTACCCAAGCTTATCTAGATCAGATTTTAAAGATGCTTGAAGATGTATTTCAGTGGGGGGAAAAAAATACCTTTGATTATACTCCTTCTGGTCTCTGCATAGTCGCTGAGTTTAACCCCCCCCATCCAAGTGTTTACCCACACTTGAAAAATACACATCTAATGCCCAGAAACACACTCTGCTTCTCACAGCTCCTGCACTTGGCAGTCATCTACCAGATCAGCTGCCTTGTGTGAAGACCCAGTACACCTCTGTTGCTCACACCCCGCAAATGCGTTCCCAAAAGCTACTCTGAGAGCCAGTGGATCCTCCACAGGCATGATGTTAGACACTACAGAAAAGAGAGCTGGCTTTATCAAGCTTGTGTTCACACATTTACAAAAAGATAGAAAAATAGAGCTGTTTAGTCCTTGCAATATAACTGAGTGAGGTTTATGAGCCTTCAGTTCAGCACCGATACAGCCATCCTGTAGCTGCTAAGGTTAGTTTTCATTTAGCACCAGTATGTGAACTTCACCTGAAATATAAATGAAAAGTTGTAACTTTTCCTTCCCACTGTCAAAACATTATTGGTCATTCATGGTGAAAAGCTAAATCAGAGATAAAGATTCTCAATTCCATACAAGGACTTTAACAGACACCTACAGCTGAAATATAGGATTAGAACAGATTTCTTAGTTTCAGAGTATTTTTTACTGAACAAGGCAGTTACTTCTCCAGGAGAAACTGCCATTTTACTATCCTGTTCTTGATAAAAGATGCAAAGTTTGTAAATTCACAGTAAAAAGTTCTGAAACAAATACAGATAAAACTTTAAGAAGGATTTTGTTTCATTTACATTGAATCAGTGCAAGGCAGTGAAATTTTAATTAAGCAATTTCCATATAGCTTCCTTAATTATTACATGTGACAGTTTGTTGCATGCATTTTATGCCATTTAAGTGGCAATCCAGGACAGATTTAATCACTCCATGTATTATGAATTATTAGAAATTAATTCAGTGAACTATTTCAAAGCTGTCTCATTTTAACTAGGTCAAATTCTGTTACCCAGAAGTGCAATGAATCAGTGTTTAAAAATTAAATGGGTTGAAAGAAATTTAAACTGCAGTTCTGAATGGGGACTATTTCAAGTGACATCTCTCAAACAAGCTAAGCTTTCTTTTGATAGAATAATGAAGCATGATTGCAGTGCAAGAGGGAAGCTCTACATTGGGCTGTTCAAGAATACAAAACCACAATCTCTAATTCTTGGAGCGCAATGTCTGAGATCCAGCTTATGTAAAGAACATTATTTCCACCACAAGACCAGGTTCTTGTAACTGACTGCCTATAATTATAGCATATTCTTCTAAATAATTAGAGAAAAATAATTAAGAGAAGTCTGTTATAGACAGATAGAGAAGTCAGTTATATACAACTAAAAGTCTGGCATTGTTCCTCACTGCTGTGCTGCTCTTGCAGTCTTCCACGTGCCAGAAGCCACAAGTATAAAGCCCAGTGTTGAGGTATAAAACACCCCACAAAAAGGTGTGTTTGTTGAGCAGAAACACTTTCTACAGTATCAGGAAGTAACTGTGATCTCTATTTTTAGCCACATGGAGAAAAATCTGAAATTACTTGTCATAGAATCATAGAATGTTAGGGGTTGGAAGAGACCTCAGGAGATCATCAAGTCCAACCCCCCTGCCAGAGCAGGACAATAGAATCTATTGTCAAGTAGAGTAGGAAGCTGTAATACACCTAAGGTTTTTAGTTAGTGATTCCTGCTTGATCTTGTTTTAGTGCTAGAGAGTGAAGTACACTTGAAATGATAGTTAGCATTTGATTCTACAATCCAAGTATTCTGGGAAGTATTTAACTGAGGAGAATGTAGTCGATTGTGAGCTATTACACTGGCATTAGTGGAATTGTTAGTAGCCTGGTTTTAACAAATACGGAACAGAGGGCACAACAATTTGGAGTAGAGACCCATGTGTTAAGGATAGATGCTACCTAAACATTAGCCTTTAAGCGTTACTGATACCTTGATTTGGTCTTTCAGACTTGGAAGGTCACATTTTTTACCAATAGATAAGTCACAAGCTCCATTTGCCTCAAAAGAGCTCACTAAGGCTAATTCTAAAAATACCAATGGGACAGTAGACCATCAAAGAACAACTGTGGCTTGTTTTTCATATATTGTAGTACACCTTTTTAAACACCTTTAAGAGGTGTTTCATTTACGTAAAGCAACATATTCAAGCTTTAAAAAATTATTTAAGAGCTTCAGTTTTGTCTCAAAAAGTTCAGAATCACAGAACTGTCACAGTTGGAAGAGAATTCTAAGATCACCACATCCAACTGTCAACAACAACAAAAAAAAACCCAACACAAACAACCCACACCCAAAAACCACCACCATCTCCCTAGAGCACGTCCTGAAGTGCTCCATCTACATGGTTTTTGAACACCTCCAGGGATGGTGACTNTAGATTGACAGTTCCACCCTGTTTGATGTCATCTGCAAACTTGCCAAGGAAGCACTCAATCCCATCACTGACAGAGATACTGAACAAGACCAACCCCCAAGCCCTGGGGGACACCACTGATGACCACCTGCCAACTGGATTTAACTCTATTTACTACAACTCTCTGGGCCCAGCCAGCAACTAGAAATTAGAAGTCAATTTACAACCTGTTCCAATTATCTCACACTACCTTTGTGTTTCAGGCACATCAACCAACCCAGCTGCAGCAGCTGTATCTGGATTTCAAGTCTCTCTACTACTGATTAACATTTCCATAGATCCCTAAACCATGATAGGGTAGAGAATTTCCAGCTTGCACTGAATGTGCCACTGTACTTCTGCAGCAAAACACCAAAACAAAATCTCTCATGCATTCTCAATCATAGTATCAGAAGTGGATATATCAAATACAGAGGTCAGTGAGGAGGAAAGGACTTGGATATTGCACCTACAGCACCAGAATTCGATACAAGGAAAAGCAACTGTCTCAGCTTAAAATAATTTTGTTGATTCTGTTATTAGAAGATGTGTGAAGGCAGAATATGTGATCTACAATTCCTGTAAGTCTCAAATTGATTAAATACATAGGAAAGTGATACCAATAACAAATTTGGTATAAATTATTTTGCTACAGAGAAAAAGAGAAATGAAAGTCAGGATATCAAAGCACCAATAAGGAATTTAAAGGAGCCACAATTTAGATTTCCACTTCCCTAGACAGCCCTCTTACAAGAAGAATAAATTCTGTGCATCTGAGTGGTTCAGATCTCCATACTCAAGCTGACCCAGCTCACCTCCAGAAGAGGAAAAGAAGTACATTGAAAACTAACTTTTCCAGGGTCATTCACTTGTGACAGAAGTTTGCTTTCTCTGTTCAACAGAGTATTACTCTAATAATTTCTCCAAGCATTCTAGTTTTGCTAGAAGTACTAAGAACTAGAGACTATACAAAATAAAGTTCTGCGCACTTGAAAGATCTTTTAATACAGCCAGCTTCCATTGTTCCTTCTGTTGGCAATTGTGAAAGGAATCTTTATAATTACAAAGGTATCTGACATGCATCAAAACTTGCAAAGATTAGTTTCAGACACTATTTTTGCCTGAGTACTTTTAGTATGTCTAGATTAAGAGACCACAAAATCCAACCAAATTCTGCATGATGGCCTTTAAAACAGAAACAAGAAATTATAATTGGATTAAGATCAGACTTAATTTTCAGGTAATTTTTGTTTTTAAGAACATAGCTTCATGGCTCATAGCCTCATGGCTGTTATACTCCAAAGCCTGGGAGATGTGTAAGAAATTTTAGGACTACCTAGAAGTATTAAGGAGATCCAGAAACATTAAATAAGCATGATCTTAAAACATTCTATTCAAGCATTATCTACATAATTTGCAGGTTCACGCTTCCACACTAGGTTATACTTGCCTAGGTAATTAACATCTCTAATAGAATTAGCTGAAGAAAATCTTAATAGAAACCTACTTTTTCTCCTTGCTGAAGGCAACAATGGCAGTCAGAAGGTGTCTCATTCTTTCTGCATCTGTTGGCAAAACTGCAGCTATAGCTTCTCTCTACAATCATCCCTGGTGCAGTCATCTGCAGCCAAGTGAAAAATCAATT
Source organism: Chloroceryle aenea (assembly GCA_013399075.1). Lineage (NCBI taxonomy): Eukaryota > Metazoa > Chordata > Aves > Coraciiformes > Cerylidae > Chloroceryle > Chloroceryle aenea. The sequence continues at coordinate 123,478 of VWZY01003576.1, forward strand.
AAGCAACAGCACAGACTGCAAAACTCTATTATTACATCACTTAAGTCTTCACTACTTTACCCTTTAGCAATACTGTCAAGAAGTATAAAAATAGCTCTTTGAAGCACAGGTGTCCCCCTGCTTTGTTTTTTCCCTGAGGAAATTTGTTGGACATTCAAGAAGGCATAAGAAACATGGCTGAACTTCGTTGTGGACTTCTCAGAATTTACCTACTGAGAACAGCCATTCATCTATTCCAAACCATAAAGAATTCATTTTGTCCCATTCTCTCCTGAGCTTTCATCCATTTTGATGCTGGGACTCAAGCCTCACTCCAAGGGAAGGTAGTGAGAGGCTAAGAAAAGCCTCTGCTTTTTATTTTGGCTAGTCAGACACCAAGAGCTAAACAGGAACTTTTTTAATCGCCTGTTACAGAACACCTTTCCTAAATACTTCAGGAGGCACATTGAAAAGATACCAACACTGTGCACACACCAGTGTGGGAATCAGCAGAAATGAGTTTGCTTGCTTATCTCCAACATCTAAGCAGTATTTCTGGATCTGCAAAATAAACACACAGTTCCTCCTCACAGAATGCTTTGCATTATCTAAGTAACTCAGTAATTTGTGGCCAAGTGTTCAATCTCTTCCTGAGCTGAGTATAGCACGTTCAGACCACTAATTCTCAATCACAAGTATTATGAACTTGCCTGTTGTCTACAGACAAAAGCACATGGTCTAAGGAGGAATGGGAGCTCGTAAGGATTCTTACCTTTTGAGTATCAGTATCTCAAACTAATCTTTCCCTGATGAATGCTCACAGTGCTGCCCAAATAGCTCTTCAAAGCTGCAGGAGAAAATGTGTTTTGAAGGCACTTTTCTCCAAGTTAAAAATAAAAAGGCAGTCCATGCAAAGTATGTTTTCTTCCATGTTTATGGGGGGACTGAAATAAATCAGACATAGCAAAATATTAAGTGTATGGGAATGCTGCTAAATGAATATGTTTCCCTAAGGCTGAACTGACACAAGACAGTTGCCCACAACTCATACAAGCTCATTTTGCATTAGCAGCTAGCTCTTTTCTTGCTATTTGCCATTTTTGTTTCTCCTCACATCACCTCCAGTTATCTCCTCTAGTTATCTTGCCACAAGTTCTCTGTATTTCATGGGGATAGAAAGCATTCTTTCACCAAATACAGACCAATAAAATGAGGATTTTGAAATGTTTCATGCTCTCCTAGAAGGGTAAAGGCACAAACTTGGCACAATGTTTTAACATCAGATTTTAATATAATTCACCCTTCTTTAGAAGACCACCTTTAGCACTGAAGCTTTTCTTTTAGCTTATCAATTCAAAGACTAAAAATGAGCCTATTTCAAACAACTGGCAAAATTTTTAGCTGCACTTCCAGAAAATATATTTTGGCAAGAGTTTACTCCAACATACCACCTACATCACACATCCACAGACTAGCCAGTTAAATTACTGAGCAGTATATATCAAAATCCTTTTGCTCTTGAAGTATCTTATTCTGAAAGCCAATCTCATTCTTTTGTAAGCACTTGCAAGAACTTTGTTAAACAAACTGAAAAGGCAGGTGGATGAAATCAAGTTTTACACTATATCCCCACATATTTTTATCCCTACCCTGCAAAGCTGAATTTAATCAGCAGTCATTGATGGTTATTTGTGGTAACTATTTGTTATAGTCACAAAAATGGTCACATCTAAAGACCAATACTTCCTATCACAGGTGAGAGATCAAGCTGCAAATAGAAGGCCAATCTGTTAAAATTAGGCCAAATGCAAGTTAGTTTTGTGCTCAGTTCAGTATTTGTCAAGCTGTGAATCTCATTCTTTTAAATAACTCCCTAGTAGTTCATTAAAAAAGCCTCACAACCCTACATTTTCCTAATTAGTTAACAAAAAAATTACAAAAACCTCAAAAACTGCAGGATGACACCAGAATAAATAAAATAAGCACGTACACATTCTGAAAAGGAGGAGAAAAGCCCTGCTTGCTCTTGAAGCAGAGCATAATATGGGATAACAGACTTTGCAAAAAATAAGTGCCTAGAATCAAGCCTGTACACCATAAAAGTTGGTGATTTGAAACATTACAAGAACATCCACTCTTTTTGCCATAGACTGAAACTCAGCAGCCAGGTACCTGTAACAGACTGGTTTAGAATTCTATCTCAAAGACCTGAGCCTAGAATTTGATAGGCTTCAAGGCATGAGGTTTTTTGCTTAGATATTTTATCTATTTATAAGAGCAGATTACTAATATTAATTAGTAATAATTACATCATTACCTAATAACTATTTACCAACAGCTAATATTGTATATATACTGTATGTATCTGCTACAGTATCACAACCATTTTTCTGCTGAACACACAGGATGTGTTACAATCATTTCTATTTGTGCTACTAAAAGTTTCTTACTTATTCAGATCTTCAAAATCCTTCAAATAATCAGCTTGGGAAGAACGACTCTTCTAACATGATTTAAAAGGATTTATTCTACAAGAGAAAAGAATATGAGGTTAGGTGTATGTTTCCAGAGAAGAATAATCCAAAAAATTAAACAATGATAAAATAAGCACATTTCAAGCTATGTTTGGGTTTTTTTAAAAGAGTGTCACTGTTAAATAAAAAATTTGTACTATTTCTCTTTCACCACTCTTTCATTAACAAACCCTAGGAAGGTGTGAAGTCATGTTTCCTTGTCTGGGTTTGCCTAGCCTACTGAACACCTTCCAATACACACTACACAGCAGTTCGGTCAGTTCCTGCCGACACTGGGCAAAGAAAGCCTCAACAAGTACACTGACATCACAGGAGTCACTGCAAAATTCTGCAACTACAGTGGGACATTAAGCCAAGATTTCTGCTTATACCAGATCCTTCTAAAGCTTTTGCTTCACCTGCTTTGCCTGGAGTAAAGGGATATGGAACAGTTCACAGCAGGAAGTACCTTTGCCAAGCATCAGTGCCCTACAGGATCTAAAGCGACTTGTTAATATTTCATTTATTTACCTCCTGTAATAAGTTGTGGCACTCATACATCACACATTCTAGATTAAGCACATTTTTCAATTACAGTATCAAAGACAGGCCTTATCAAACGCCCTGAACTCCCCGTATGAACTTGCCATAAGACAAACTTACACTTACTTCAGCCTGTACCAAGAGACGTCTTTCATGTGTACAGCTTTGTTAGGAAAGAAAGCAGGTTTTTTGTTTTCCCCCATTTTTTTACATTTTTGGTTAAAGGTATTCTACAACAGAGCCAGGATATGTTGCACTACTTGTGCTAATTGCTGGACTTGCCACAAATCCTATGTTCTAAAACAAGGGACATACAGAGGATGGTGCAGAGGAAGATGATCTAATGCATGCATTAATGCAAACATACATATGACAGCACTAGATCTGTGTGTTTTGCTTGGTTTCTTAAAGGCACTGATAACCTGAGTATAAATAATTAAAGACAAAACTCATTTAGCTTCTGTATTTTACCTAGAAACACTGTGGTTTTTCTCCAAAGATAATTTTTCTTGGGGGGTTGGTTAATCATCTCCCACTTCTCCGGTGTAACTGCAACACCACAGAGAAGCACAAGGGAAGTGCACTTAGCAGAGACTGTCATGGCATTTCAGAATGTGCTCTGAAAGCAGGTATGGGATGGAGCAACGTGACACAAAAATACATAGCCAGACTTGGGTGCTTTGGTTTTATTTAATAAGAGCACTTAGCTTGGAAGTGTTTTGTAAACACTGCATCAAACATTAACAGCAGACAGCTGAATGCAAACAACCCTCAAAGCAGCTGCTGTGAATACAATCTCAGGCTGAACAAAAACATGCTCTAAAACATGGCTGGAAACAAAACAAACAGAGCATATCCTGGCAAGCCAAAAGTACACAGTCACCAAACTTCCTACTCCCATGTCTAGCACAAAGCAGATTGTGAGCAGCAGAGTTCAAGCAAGCAATCGGATGCCAAGTTGCAACAAGCTTTCAGCCACGTGAGTGTAGCTGTATGAGCACCACAGCCTGTCCCGCCATGCTCTGTACCCACTGCAGCTGGTATTACCACCTCTGGGCTACACTACTCAGTGGCACCTGCCAGCCAAGGAAGGAGACAGGGACATACAAACCCATGGGGAATGACCAGGCAGAAAGCAACAGTGGCCTCACCACCTCTCAAGGTCTGTTGACCTGCATATAATTCAAGACTGAACAAGAATCCCACCCAAAACACAAGGAGTTGCTGAGGGACTTTATTTTTATGCCTAATATCCAAAAATTCACTTTTTTCATAAGCTGCTTCATAGCAATACTGCTGTTACTTCAGAAGACACAGAGTCTACCTGGCTCTATGCCTGGGCTGAAAGTCACACTGGGATAATTAAGAACACAGAACTTGCACAACAATAAACCGAAAAAAGGAGTGAAGTGATCTTGGATATATGAAGCCTGTCTTCTGAAGTGCTCTGAGAAAAAAGAAGGTAAGCTTTTCTCCTGTCCTAAGTATCTAGAAATACATAAAAAGCTCACCCCAGTTGCAGGAAGAGCAGAGGAAGATAAGCTAGCTTTACAGTCTACTGAAACTCAAATGATTTTTAGCATCTCAAGTCATAACTTATATTCAGTGGGACAGGACAAGTTGTACAGTGATGACCATGTGGATTTTGCTCGGATGTCCAACAAAAGGTTTTTTCTTTTCTACTGTAGATGCTGCTATTTGATAAAGCTCATCTTCCAGGATAAACCTGGAAATATTTCCCACAGGGCCACTACAAAAATGTAATGGAGACAAAACCTTCTGACCAGAATTCTGGTGTAAACTGAGAGGTTATGAATGAGTCTCCTTACAGAAAAAAAAACCAGTAGTTCTGTGGATACAGAACACTTCTGAGGGAAAGCACGATGGAATGAAGAAAAGAAGAGTCAGTTTATTGAGGCGATTTTAAGCTTTCAAAAGCTACTTAGAAAAGGAAAATAAAGCATGTCAACACTACTCACATCACTGAATATAAGTTAGGACATCGCTCTTCAAACTTGGAAGGCAGTTACTACAATAAACAGATTAAGAAAAATAAAAGATTGGCAAATTCAGGAAGAATGAACTTTTAGCAGCCTTAAGCATTAATAGAGCATCTCCAAAGTAACATGTTGCCCTAAAACAGATGGATTTTTTTCAAAGGAAAATGAGCAGGAAAAAGGATTATATAGATGAAAACATGCAGGAGAAGGCTGGAAATGCAATCAAACTAAGAAACAAGTGACCCATCCTAATTATCCCTGATAGCAGATGCTGCTAACAGATGCTCTCACATCATGCTCAAAGTACAGCTGTAAGAACCAGAAATAGATACCAAAAATAGATGTGAAACTGAGAAAGACAGATCACTTGCACCTCAAAAAGAGATACTTGAGATATCATTCTAAGCTGACAAAGCACATTTCTTCCAATCATTTCTGCAGTGTGAAGCAGTCCAAACATACACTAAGCTCTTTTGCTTAAGCAGTTAATTTTAAGGCTTCACAGATGTTGGTAAAGATAGAGGATTATTAACAGATGCAGTAACCCTAAGAAACAGTTTATTCGAGTCATAGTTGTAGTAGGATGGCAGTTACATTGTCTTGCCTCATTTACTTTTGCTAGTCTCCAGACAAGACTTGCACAGAAAGGAATAAAAGCTACTTGGAAAAAATCATCCAAATAAAAGTATTTCACATGACTCAAGAAGTTCTACATTACAAGCACTAAAGGAATTATAATTTAAGACTCAAGGTTGATTGCTCTTAGATGTTTTTTTTTCCTGATATAGGTTCAGCTTTCAAGTGTCACAACTCTTGAAAACTTAAATAAAAACCATATTTTAAGATATTTATGTCAGCTGAGCAGTAACTCAAATAGCTAGACCAAGAAAGAAGAGATCAGCAGGAGCTCTGCACATCAACAAGCTCACAGTTGTAATTAACCTAGTGCAAATTACGACTTTCTGATACATTCATGATGCTCCAAGTCTCCACAGGGCTATGCAGACCACTCTTTTTCAGAGTGGCATCTTAACTTCTTGGGGTCTGATTAATTTAAGGTCATACTAACTGCAAGAGTACAGATGTATTAAGAAAGAAAACATCTACTCACATTCCAGTCTTTTGATTCAGTGAAATATTCTATCACTGGTGTCTGCTCTAGCCTTTAATACCTGCCAGAAACACCACTGAGGTGCTCAGCCTTCCCACGTGGCTGACAGAATTCCAGCCACCACTAATGGAGTGTTTCTGGCTTTTTTACACTAGTGAGTATGGTGTAAAGTAGCAAAACAAAACTACAGTAAGTTGGACTAACAAACCCTCTGAGAAGAGCCATTATGGCATCACCTATACTCAATGTGCCATCATCAAAGCTAAAGTAACTCAAGACTTTCTAGAGCACACTCCCTTTTTGTGACTACACTTATACCCAATGGGAACCAAATGACTACGGATCATATTTTCCCAGCCTTCCAAGTTCCCTGTGGGAAGGTCTCTGTACACGAGTCGGCCTGTCCACGCTCCTCCAAAGGAGACGACTCCACATCCCACCCGAGAGCACTGCAGCGCTCACGGCCGGCTTTCAAACAGCAACACAGGGCTCAGAACCCACCAGGCCAGCCTCCAGCACCGGTCAGCTGGAAACGGAGGGCGGTGCGGAGCGCCTTGAGCCCTGGAGACCTCGCTAACCAGGTTCCCTTCATAGAAAGTCTTAATTTCCAACAAACAGCAGCCAAGTTACCTCGCTGTCCAACCGCAACAGCAGTGAGAACCCCGGGGTAGTGGTGACAGATCTC
>VWZY01003576.1:140204-158970 GCA_013399075.1 Chloroceryle aenea
GCCTGCCCGGGCTCTCCTCCCGGCTTCCTGCCGCTTCTGAGGGGTTGGGACACGTCAGGAGCCTGCTCTCTGCCGCTCGTCCCGGGAGAGGCTTCGAAGGAGCTTTTGCAGGGCTCGGGTTCAGTCTGCTCGACCGGAGAGTCTTACTNTGGGACACGTCAGGAGCCTGCTCTCTGCCGCTCGTCCCGGGAGAGGCTTCGAAGGAGCTTTTGCAGGGCTCGGGTTCAGTCTGCTCGACCGGAGAGTCTTCCTACAGGTAGCCAGAGCGATGAGGCCAAGAGCCACACGTAAACAACTGATAGAAAATGCGTAAAAAGACAGGGTTTGGCCGTTTGCTGGCCACCTTCCTGCTTTTGGTTTAAGTATTACAGATGAAAACTAGTTTAAATCTCTTCCTGACCATGTGACTTTGGAATCAGAAGGAAAAGTCTTGTTTTTCTTAAAGTAAATGAATCCCATTTGTTGTCTTCGCCTAACTGAACTCATTCACTGCTTGAATAGCCTTTAAAAATTCAGGAGAAGTAAAACCAATAAAATGCCCAGGTGAGGGTGAACTGAGGGACCTCCATCAGTTTCAGTGAGGCAGGATCTAATGCATCACTCTCTTCCACTCTGCTCTTCAGCAGATGTTTATATTTTCTGCTAGATTTTCAGTGAACTCCATGACCTTCCACAGTAGACACTTAGCCTATTTTTATTTTTATGGTTTGCAATTCTTACATCTCACCTAAACCTGTCCTAGAGCACAAATCAGAGTCATCTTGTGGATGCAGAGAATGCTCGCTTCTTGCCTTTAAGCAAATGTTTTTAGTCTGAAGGCTGTCATGTTTTTTTTCATATTTTTTTGGTTCTTAACATTTCCTTTATTGGTGTCACGTTATGTCTTAAAATTTCTCAATGGTATTTCCCCCCCTCTTTTGTCCATTTGCCTTTTTTTTTTAAGTGTGGTAATCAAAAGTATCTCTGAGGTCTCAGCAGTGCCAGCTAGTGTCAAATCCGTGTCTGAACTATGGCTCTCTCGTTGAAAGCCCAGAACAGTATTTATCTAGCCATGTGGTTAACGCACATAACCCAGACAAAGATTTATAAATTTCCGTGGAGGTTAAAAGCTCCTGATTCCATTTGGGAGCGGTAAAACAGCGGCCACAGGACTGGGCCTGAACATCAAAAAGGCAGATGAGCCTTTCCACTCAGAACAACCTTCCAGCTACCTTCTCCCTCCCCCCTGAGCTGCCCTGTTTGTGTCTCCCAGCTGCAGCACCCGAGTGCCGAGGTGAGGGAGTTTGCCTGCGCCAGTATTTCCAAGCTGCTGCAGCAGCAGCACGTCATCCCGGCCTTCCTGCAGAGAGACGTCGTCAGGTGCTTAGGACCCTTGCTGATGGATCACAGTTTAGCCGTTCGGGAGACAGCTGCAGGTGCTCTCCGGTAAGCAGCTGTCAGTACTCGGGAGGAGGAACTCCTGGCATGATAAAGAAGAAGAGAGTGGGAGTTTTGCTATTAAAAGCAGTGAACTCGAATGCCAGCTCTGTTTTCATAAGTATGCTTATGTCGGTGGAAGTCCCCCAGAGGGGCTTCTCCTGTTTCTTGCTCCAGTAGACTTCAGTGTCAGGAGCAGGGTTTAAGTTAGTTGCTATTGTTCTGTCTGTTTCCAGTGGAATGCGCTGCTTTCTAACTTTATGTTAAGGAAAAATATAATCAGCAGGGGTATGAAGATGCACAGAGAGCTTGAATGCTGTTAACAGGGCGTTTGGTCTCTTGATAACGCTGTAGGAGCAGTGGCTTAAAGAGTGCACACAGCTGGCTCTTTGAGACACTTGTAAATATTGAACAGCACCATTTTGAGTTGGTATTCTGTGGCCAGGCCTACAGCTTGCTTTATTTGTACAAAAATGTGATGTTAATACTTGTTAATGCTCATGTGGTATCTTAGCTTATCTTAGTAATGTTCTAGGACAGGTAAGTTGTCTAGTTAACACTAGACAAGTAAATGAAAATAATATTTTTTTCTAACACAAAAATTATTCTTCTGTGTTAGGAAGGTACAAGACTGAGGTTACTGATTAAGCAGATTGATATTTAAAGCAAAAAATAGCATAACCTTTAGAGACTAATACTGAATGTATGGGTCTTTTTTTGTAATGTTCCTGGAAAGCATTGTATTTGATCCAAAATATTTATTAATTTTTATTCCCCCCGCAGAAATCTGAGTGCTTGTGGAGGATTTGAAGTCTGTGATGACATGGTGACAAAAGACATCATGACACCTCTTGTCGCACTTCTGAAAGAGGTGTGTTTCTTTTCATTNATCTGTGTAAATGAAAGCTTGTATTTACACTTGGGTAGCTGCAGCTATGGTAGAATAATCTTTACTGAATACTTATTCTTTGTTTGGTCCAGGTCTTGCAGTGCAGTTTGGAAATTGCATTGAATTCTGTCACCTGCTGTCTTTGTATGAGCAGCCCTGAGCAATACCATCATTTTCTGTATGTTTCTTCCCCATTTTAAAATATGGGTAATAGCATGATTGTAAAGCACAGCAAAGTACTAGCTGGAATATTTGTTGTGATCAGAAAGAACCGTTGAAAATTGCATATGGACTGTCTTAGTAAGAAAGTGCATTTCAGGTTCTACAATTGCTAAGTATTTCTGTAGTGAAAAATGCTTCTGAAGACTCCGGAATGCAAAGCAAGTACTGTAAGAGTCTCTCTACAAAGGCAAAAAAAACCTCTATAAACAGTTACTCAATTCCATTGTGGCTGTCTTCTTAGAGAACAGGTAACTACTCAGGTCTTCTGGTAACAAACACTTCATCAGGGATCTCTCCACTAACTCTGCTGCTAATGTTTTAAGTTTTGGCTTTCTTGTCTTGTTTCCCAACTCTGGTTCTCTTGTTTGGTTGTAGTGTAGCACTGGCCTAGATGCTAAGCAGCTCTCTCCAAGGAAATGCAGAGAGATGAATAAAAATTTTGTTGAAGACATAGCCAATGAGGCTATTAATTTGCTGTGGAATGTATGGTAAGTACTGTGTAAACACTGGCCTTTTGGAAGAGCTAAATTAAATTGCTCCTGAAAAAGGGCATGATAATTGAGGCAGGAATGACTGTCTTTGTATGGGAAGATGTATTCAGTTGCTTATTCTGATTTCTCATTGTGTTTTTCCTATGTGTGCCTTGCTTAATAAATAGCATGCCCTCTGATCCGAAATACAAGTCCATCTTCTGCCATAAATTACTTTTGTTAGGGAAAGATTTTAAGTGCCCAGAGTTGGTCACTAGTTTTAGGAGAGTGACAAAATTTGTTTTCTTATTGATGTTCATCAGAAGTTCCGTTGCCATTTTCCGAACGTGTTCTGTCACGGGCTCCTGGACAGTTTGGGTTATGGGGCCTTGCCTGCAATTCCTGTAGGTTCTCATTGTGATCCAGGAGATGGAGAAAATTAAATTCTGATCAGCAGACTCCAGTGCTCTGAGAATACGAGGAGTACTTGTACCACTTCCTCCCTCTGCAAGTAATCCCAAAAGTTACCATTAGGTGTTTGTACAAACTATCCCTTAGTGACTCAGGCACTGACACAAATCTGCTTCATTATGTGAAGGAATGTGAATGGTGCAATTAGTACTTTACCTTGGAAACACCAGGTGAAGGAAGAGAAATGGCAACGCTATTACTGGCTGTAAACACTGAAGTTATACAAACCTGTTCTGAAAGTTTTGTGAATTTTATGCTGCTTCCCTTTGTTTTGTAGCAGCCCCATGTCATTATACACTTTGGTCTGTACAGAGTTTTGGTTTGTAGTGTATTTCAGTGGAGCTGCCTCTTTGTGTGGTATGGCTGCTGCCTTGAGGCCTTACTTGTAAACTGAGGGTTTTTTTCAGGGACTGGGATCTGGAACAGTACAGAAACTGCTTGCTCAGCATCTTATACAAATTACATGACCCTTTGTAGCTCTGACTCAACAATGTTTTGTGTGCATTTTTTGTTTTGTTTTTGTAGACATAAGTGCTTCGGAATGGGAACTGTAACTATTAAGCGTGCTAGAAATCTCTTCTGTGTTCTGAACTTTGTGGCAGTGACAGTGACCTGCTGACTTCACTGCCAAGTTTGGGATTGATAAAATTGGGCTGGTGTTGATGCTGAGATGTAATATTCTCAAAAGTAAATTTTTTGAAGATCCTTGTGTCTAACCGGGTCCCGTGCTTTTTAAGTTTGAATTTGTCTTGTATGAGAATAATGGTGAAAACTCAAATCCCACTGGTAGGTGATTAAATATCACCTTTAACATTGATTTAGCATGCAATTCTGAATGTTAAGAGCAGGCATTTTCTGGAGTAAGTGAATACTGATGTGAGAGGCAGCATCCCTCTGTGTGGTCAGTGGGTTTGTAGATCAAGTCTTCCATGGCTGCAAAGTCCCTGGGCTGGCTTGTAGCCCTCATCTATATCTTTCACACTCCAGCTGGCTCTGTCTGCAGGAGACAGTACTGCCCCCAAACTGCTGAATACCATGTGTGAGGAAGCAGCTGGCAGAAGCCGGCCTTCTTCAAAGCTGCCCAAGGTGTTGCAGCTTCTCTTGCTGCATTTCATGTGGGGTGGGTCATAACCTTGGTAAGGAAGGATAGCTCTTTCACTAATGTGTAATTCTTAGGTAGACTTTTAAAATGTGAGCAATAGTGAGCACATGTTACTTAAAAGTGTTGTTACAGTATTTTTTTTTCCCTGTGAAAACTGCTTTATTAATCCTGCTTTATTAATCCTTTTTCTTGTGTGTTAGTGAATGCAACAACACTGCAGTGTACATCTTCAATAAAGAAGGGTGTCTGGAGCCTGTGTTACATTACCTGAAGAAATTTTCCACAAATGTGGATCTGGCTATTTCAGTAGGTAAGTAGCAAAAAGCAAAGATACATCTTTAAAGACATGGGCTTTTTTCTTTACTAGATGAACGTAGCACTGATGTCACATTCATTGCATAATGCAACTGCCTTAGTGTTTCTTAAACTTTACATGGAATATAACACTTTGGATTCTGTTCTGAATGGCACATCATTCGGAAGTTGACATCTGTAGTGCTTGTTTTCTCTCCAAAGGAGAATGGCTTAGTGGGGGTTACATGAGATGAAAAATGTTGTGGAAAGAAAGCTTTAGATGGAGGCTGGGTTTTTAGTTTTATTTTCTGGCTTTGGTAATGACAGGGTTTAATTTGTGGAGCAAAGGACATAGTCCATCTTAAAAAGCCCCAACCAGCTTCTGTCACTTTCAGCCTGGTTTTATTAGTAGTGTTGTTATTACAGTCTTAATGGTCTTACAGGTGTATGTGCTCGCAACAATTTTTGCTCTCATCTCTTGTCAGTCTACAGTGAAGAAAGTGAACTTTGAGTAGCTGAGATGAATACAGCTAGTCCTGTATCCAGTGTGGCACTGTCCTCACCTCTGTCACGTACAGCTTTGCTATAGCATGTCCTTCACACAGCTTATCAAGGACAGTGTCATACCTGTACAGCATGATGCTGCATGAAATGTTTGGGGTTTTTTTTGCTGTGTCTGAATTTCATTGCTCCAGCTTTCAGGAAAGTAATGCTTTGTCATTAGGAGAGTGAAAGCTACTATTGGGTTTGTTAATTATCTTTGTTGCTTGCTGCAGCAAACTGCTTGCAGGCAGTGACAGAAGATAATCCAGATCTTCTTCCTTCATTTAATGCTCCTGCACAGCAAGTGTTGGAAACGGTGATGTTGTGTCCAGAGAGCACAATGAAGCACATGCTTCTGAGAACACTGACAGCAGGTAAGATGCTCGAGGACATTTATTGCTTTGTGATGGAGAGCACAGCAGGTAGGGGAGGGTGGGAAGGGCAGAAGACTTAGTCTTCTCTGCTGTAGTTCAGACATATGATTGTCAAAGCCTATAGAGGTTATCTGCCTTTGGGATTGTGTTTTAGAGTGACTAGGTATTTGCAACTGGTTTTAAAAGAACTGTCTTAAGTGCTTGATTCTGAATTAAGTGTCTGCTCGGTGTGATAACCCATTTTAACTGTCCCTTTGGTTTTCAATAGTGAAATGAGGAAAAAATAAGTACAGGAATTGTTTTGATCTTAAAAGATACAGATTTTTTTTTTAACCTCAGATTCTCTATCTTGCATTGTTCTTTCTACCTCAAATGCTCAACCGTGGTGATTTTTGATGCTGAAATACAGTAAATGAATTTTGAGAATCCTTAGGAAATAGTTATCTCACGTGGATTTGTTACTGCAGGTAAAAAGTGTCACCAAGGTTGTTCCACATGAATCTTCTGTGTATACTTACATGCTGGATGTTACTTGGCCTTAAGATGTGTGCCTTGCACAGTTATTACAGATGAGTATGTGAAATGCTAAACAGAAAAAAAACACAAGTTGGTAGAGAAAACATCCTGACGTTAATACTGAAATACAAGCACTGGGTATTTTTAGTGGAGACTTTGTCCTTACAAAGTACATGGCTAATACAGCGCTGGGAATTGTTTTAATAATTTTTGTGTTTAGGCACCATCTGGAATATCAAGAACACCATTCCACCAGGCAGCCTGGGAAGCACGGTTAATGCAATCCTGAAGATTTTTTCAGAATCGTTAGCAATAGATGCTGGTGAAACAATTATTCATATGAATGAAGCTGAAAAAAACAGGTTAAAACTTCCTGCAGAGGCAGAAACAGAGGAAAACATGAGTGATGTTATAGACAGTTGTGTTTTGAGTGAAGATGATGACATGGAAGAAACATCAAAAGGAAAAGTCAGGAGAGAAAATGACATTTCCGATCTACTTCCAGTAAGTAATCTACTGTAATCTACTCCTGCCCTGGCAGGGGGTTGGACTAGCTGGTCTGCTGAGGTCCCTTCCAACCCCTAACCTTCTGTGGTTCTGTGGAGCGTGGCTGGCTGGCTCTCGGGCGGCTCAGTGCGTTTGAGCATCCGACTGGTCTTGACTCGGCCAGGGGGTTACTAATCCTAACTCCCACATAGCTTCACTGTTTCAGCTGAAGCCTCAGGGGTGAACGTGGAGACTTTCAGCACAATTTGTTCCAATGTGCTCAAGTTGCACGGCACATCAGGAAAGCACATTTCTATGTTTTGAACTCTAGTGGAACGTGTAGGCTTATCTGATGCTTCTAGCCATAGCAACTGCAGGAAGTTCTCATTTCTACATAAGGCAAGTGAGATTTTTAGTGGTTGTAACCAGCTGGTGATGAGTGGAGACAGCTCAAAGGTTAACGAATGCACTCACTATTGTGTACATAGCAAGAGTAACAGAAATACATACTTCTCTTAGGGCTTTTGCTACCACGAGGTAATCTTTTCTGTTACAACTTCAGTGAAGGTGGTGTTTCTTGGAGGTAAAATTGTTCTGAAATATCAAAAAAAAACAAAAACAACAAACCAATAACGACTCATATTTGTGGGTTTTTTTAAAGTTTTGGCGTAGAATGCGAAGAGGAAATGGCTGGATTGTATTTTTAGCTGACAGCTTGGGTATTTTAAATTGCACTTAAATGTTTTACAAAATTAAATTTGGTTCATGTTTTTACTTTTTAGTCTGATAAGTGGGAGCTGAAAGAAGTGACAGCTTTGCTGACGGCTCAGCAGACTGCTCTGGAAGTCATTGTCAATATGTGCTGCAGCGAAGGTTCGTAGCACTCTGTCACTGCAAGTGTTGAGGTGCATTCTGGTTCTGCAGTAGGTCATGTTTGTTCTGCTGCTTGGTGATCTTAGCTTTTAGACTTAGCATTTAACTGCACATAAGGCTCCTGTCCCCAGTACCCTCAGGCAGGGGACAGGTTGGAGTGTAATTTCTATTACCTATTTAACTGTTGTTTTTTTTTTCCTCATTTCAGTAATTTCTCTTGCTTGCATTTTTTTTTTTAACAATATCACACTTAACAAACAAAAAAGCACTTCTACTAAAAAAATATTTCCTAAAAAGTATTACAGCTAATTCTTTGTCCAGTTAGAGTGAGGTCTGAGTGTTCATTTGATACAGTTATGGCTGTGAATCTTACGTCAGGATGGGGGTACTGATTTTTAAATTTTTTTCTTTTTTTTAAAGCAGATAAATCTTGTAGTTTTGATTTAGTTTTGATACGACAAGTGTTACAAAAGGAGGAGGAGAGGCAGTTTATGCATGTAACTGGCAACAGTGCAGCTTTAGGCTGTTCAGAGTTCTGCCTTTTGAAGCTTTATTGGAGGAGAGAGGAAAGATCTTACCCTGGGGGTAGTTGGAAATCTTCTGAAGTCCTGGTATTTAATTTTGATAGCTTTTCTCCTAATCTTCAGGAAAACAAATAAGTGATTCTCAAACAACAAAGAACAGTCAAACAAAACTAACCCTCCAAAGCATGAAAACTGTAATTGCTACTACAGTTCATAAGCCTGATGCAAAACTAAGTGTGTAGGAGTAAATCTTTCAGGTTCTAATAATATCCACAGTAATACCCAGATATTCCCAATGGTGATTTTTTTTTTTTCCTCTTGCAGCGCAAGGAAATTCTGCACCTAGTATATGAAGCTCCTTTCATAACTGCATTTCTCATCTAATGAGCTGTAATTCATAAGCTCTCCCCTTTAATTGGAAAATCTCTGGTGGATAAGCTGCATACTCTGCCATTCACTCAGTGTAATGTAAGGTTGATTGTGTTGTATTTCACTACAGTACTGTACCCATTCATGGGCAGACAGAAACACAGTCTGTAGAAATTAAGAGGAATCCGGAGGCAGCTGTTCATTTAATTTTCAAGCTATTTGAGGACTAAAATAGCTTTAGCTATTATGCTGAGTTCATAGAAACACTCAGCTTGCCACAGAACTGCAGGAAATAAGGAGGCTGGCAAGAGCCGTGTTGTAGTGAACGCTGGCCGGCCTTTGGAAGCAGCAGAGTGCTCTCCCCTGAACAGGGATGTGGGAAGGAAGCCAGGACACTCCAGCATTGCTGTCCAGTCTGTAGTTAACTACCACCTAGTTAAGATGGGATTGCCATTGGAAATGCTTCTGTATTTCCAGAACATAACAAGAAACCTGATCTTCATTATGGGCTAATGTTCTGGAACCCCTTTCCTACTCTGTCCTGGTGGTTCAGTGAAGGTGTGACTGTTCTCTTTGCTGCTGAGCTGCATGGTCTGGTCACGCAGTTATCGGTCAGTTTTCCAAGGAGATTTTTGTTTGCTTTGTAAAGATGCAGATGGAATGTTTTATCAGAGGCAAGAGACTGGCTGAAAGGGGGATGTCTACTTTGTTTTCATGATTGTTCCTCCTCTGGGTTGATAAAGCACAAAACACAACCATTTTGTCATGCGAAGGCTGTTAACACCAGCTTATTACGGCTGTGGAATTAATTGGATATTACCATAAGCAAAAGGAGATGTCTGTGTGATCAAGTTGCCACAGCTTGATGAGTTACTTTGCCTTGGATAAGCAGTAGTCATCACCTTCAATTAAGTTCTTTAAGCTGCTGCACAGTGCAAGTGAAATATGTTAATTTAAACCTTTCTCGCTGCGTTGTCAGACAAAATTACTTTGGGGTGAATAGGATATTTGTCCCTCGCCGTAGTTAAAACACCCCGACCTGCATTTGTGGGCAGAGCTTTGACCTGTCAGTTAGGAGAATCTGTCCAACCTGTAGACTTAGGTCTTGTGTAAACACCAGTGTCATTCCAGTTAAAAAGTAACCAAGTTTAAACCAAATGTAGATAAAAACCAGTGTAAACCCTGCAGATGTAGGTTTAACAGTCTAAATATGAATGATGGGATTGTTGAGCCAAGTCCACCTTGAGCCGTGAACAGGTTACTCAACTTTGAGTGTGCCCATTTTTAATAGGACCTCAATCCCTCTGCCATATCTGCCCTTACAGATCTGCTAGTAGAGATGTGTCATGGAAGGATAAACCTAGGTCAGGTTTACAGCTATAACTGTAGTTTAATTGACTCAAAATATGTTGCCTGAAATGATTAGCATTGATGATCAGGCTTGCTTTGGCTTGTTTTGCTATCATCATTTCCTTTCAACTGGCCTTGCTGTGGAGACAGTAACATCATCCAGCCCAGTTACTGCCCAGTCAGAGGACATCTCTCTGTGGCTTCAGGATTGCCAGAAAAAAACAGTCGCCTTAAACAAGTCAAGTTAAACTGGTCTGTTTGAATACTTGAATCTACCTCCAAAAGTAAAATGGTACAATCCAAGTTAAAAATCTTAATAAATGCTTTACAGAATATTTCCTCTTTACCTTTTTTGATGTCTTTAAGTGAAGCATAGTTAATATAAGGGAATGAAGTACCTGTGTATGAAGAACTCTCACATAAAGATAGTTGTTGCCTGAGTGAATATGAAATAAATATTAAAAAAAACCCAACCAAACAAAACACCATTTAAACAAAATTAGTATAATATTTAGATCTGTAATTTAATGGTACTTAGTTTGTGTGGAGTTCATTAGAGCCCAAGAATTTAAAAGACTGCTAGACCAAGAGGTGGAGCCAAGTCTAACTGAGAAGTAGGATACCTATTGCATGAGAGCTGTTTCCTTTACAAGTCTGTCTTCTGTTGTCAGATCCCTCTGATGACGAATGGGAAGAACTCTCCAGCAGTGATGAAAGTGACTTGTTTATGGAAAACTCATACAATGAGGGAAGTGGGCTGCTAATGTCACCCCTGTGCCTCTCCGATGAGGTTAACTCAGCATTTCTGAACAATCTAATTCCAAAAAAGGTACTATATTTTATTTTATTTCCAGCACATGGCATAGTCTTTCCATTGTGCCTGATTTGTATACCAGGTTAGGCAAATTGTGGAGTGTTTTTTTTAAAAAATCAGTTTAGTTTTTAGTTTGTTTGGGGTTTTTTGGCCTAGAGGTGGAACATCATCATAAGAGCTGTCTTGACCTAAATAATTTCTTGATTTAAGTGGGAATAGAAGATTCAAGTGTTTTAGAAATCTGGTGTGGGTTTTTTGAGGTGTATTTTTTTTGTTATTGCTGTTTTAATTTGGATTTTCCAAAATACAAATATGCTTATTCTTTGATTTGGACACGAAGAAGATTACCTGGAAAGGAAAGTAAAATTTGAGTAGAAGCATGAGTGCCAGATTTCAATATTAGCTATGGGAGGTGGAAGGAACATATGTGAATGGCAAGTCAGCACTGAAAAAGTTCAGGTTCCTCTTGCCCTTGTTTTATACATACTGTCTGAAGTATAATATTTGATGCTGACAAGAATTCAGATGTTGTTCCTTCAGAGTTGTTTTTACTGTTTCTTATTTGGGGTTGTAAAGATGAATTTTGTAATTTGGATCAGTTGTTTTGCTAGATCAGCAGCATTGTGTAATTCTGACCCAAGACATCAAGGTGCAAGATGGAAACGTTCAAGACTTTGAAAAAGTATTTAATAACAAGTAGTCTTCAGTTTCATGGCAAGGTCTTTTAGCCTTGCAGCTATCTGAAAATTGTGTAGAAGAATCTGTAAGAAAAAAAATCTAAATAAAAAGAATAGCAGAGACCTAGAAAATCCCTCTGTGTTCAGCACAGTTGGATACTTAAAATATGTTACACTAAACCCTGTCTATACCTGAGTGATAGAGGAAGTTCTGGCATTTTTACCATGCGAGACACTTGCTACCTGGAAAGCTTTAAAATGAGTAGTTTGAAGTATCTATTTGACATGAATCAACAATTTCAGTTTTTCCTCCAAACACAGACTCACGACACACGCACACAAAAGAAGCTTTATTGCTAAACCTTTTTTTTTCCCCTCCCCAGATTCTTGAAAAAACTGCTTTTCCGAACAGTGTTGCTCTAGACATCTGTATGCACAATCCGACTTGGAAACCATTAATTAAAAAGTAGGAATTTCATTGTCTCTTATTATTTTTCATGTATATTCAGTTGTTCTAGAACTCTTAGAAGGATTGTCCATCTTTTGGGTTGCTCTTAACATCTGGACAATGGCAGATCTGATACATGATTTTGAATAAAGAGGTGCAAATGTTTCTGTAAACTGCACACCGGATCACAGCCTTATCATTCAAGACTCTGTATTTCAGCATCTGTTTTCAAAGAGATCTGCTAAATGCAATTTTTGTTTGTTTGTTTTCAGACTGAATGCAGTGCAGTGTAGAGCTTTAACGTGTCTTCATAGCATTTTGTTAGTGTCAGATGTGGATTGTCTTGGAGGAGCTTCAGCACTTCAGTCCCTTGCACAACATCTCTCCCAGCTGGTTTTCTCTAAACCGGGTAAGACGTTAGGTAAAGGGGGCTTGCTGGTCCCCTTTGCTGATCATATGTAAGGGAGCCTTGTACATTGTTACCTCTTAATGCTATTTGATTACTAATTTCATCACCTTGGCCTTTCAGAGTAAGGATACTGAATGTCAGAAATGTGCTAACAAAACTGTGGATCCTGATAAGATTTATCTAAATTACATCTTGAGCAAGTGTGCACTTAATGCAAGGATATGCTTAACATTTGTGTGTCTGTGCAAAAAGTCCCCGAGTTAGTGGATGAATCCTGCATTCCTGTGAGACCAGCACTGTTTGCACGATCTTATTTGTGATAACAGCAGTTTTCCTCAGTCAGTTAAGAAGATAGGACATGTATGTGACAAAAAGGGTATCTAGCACAGTCTCTCACATCGTCCAATGATACTGTTGGACCATTGATCTGTTACTGACATAGAGGAGCTGAACTGACATGAAAAAGGCAATCCTCTCACCCAGTTCCAAGCTGATGATCTGTTTCCCTGACCAGCTGCTTCATTCAGACTATTCCGATAATCTGGGTTTGTTGTAAGGTTGCTGATGATGGCCTTTCAAGAAATGAGAGATTCTTAGAGGCTGCAAAAGCCTGCTGATTCACGAGACTGTCAGAAAACTTTGTTCTTAAGACAGATCTCTTGAGATCTAGCACATGCGTGGCTTTGTCATTTCTTGTCTCTTAGAAGCCTGAGAAGCTCATTCTTCTTCCCTTTCTTCAAGTGCCTTCGTTTGTAGCCCCAAAGGCGGTGTACGTAGTTCTTATTTGCAGGAGTGTATAGTATGATGCTGCATTAATGCTCGAAAATGTATCTGCCTGCAAAACACACTACTTCTCTCTCTAATTAAAAGCATGTGATCAGTCTAAGGAACATTATTACTGAGAGTGTAGTGCTTGAAAACTAAAATGCAGGAAGTGAAAATAAATACGAAGACATATGCAAGGAAGTTCACATAAAACATTTATCTCGTGCTCAAAGAACAGGACTTGCAAGACTTCAGGGTCTGCGCGTTCTGTTGCACAAGAAAAAGAAAAAAGCTTCCAGAAAGGCAGAACATGCATTGAAGATGATGGTTGGTATTAAACAAGAAGAATGCAGTGTTTGAGTTGTACAAAACATACTCTGAATATGAACTGGAAAGAGTCCTCTGTTCTGGGTGTCTCAAAAGCCTGCTTAGAGGACAGAAGACAGGAGTTAAATACGCGCTCAGCTTCTGTAGTTCTTCTCAGTTCCTATATTATGGCCTCCATGTAATACCAGTTTTTAAGCTCCTGTTCTGAGAGCAGTGGTTCATACCATATGTTAGGTCACACAAGTGTCTTAAGCAGGGGTGTGCCTGAAAATGATGACCAACTGTGGTCTAATTTCTAGATGCAATTAATACTGAATTCAAACAAATCACTATGGTTACAACCTACAAAGAGCAGTTGCTGAAAATCTAGCTCTTCCTGTTTGTGGTAGTACCTGGAGGAACTATTAAGGGATTAAGGAATTTGTATTTCTTCGTGTGTACTTCCATCTTACAGTTTGACTTTTGGCTCTGGGTTTGATTCTTTGACAGAACTCCCTACAGACACAGAATTCCTGGAAGCCATAACCAGTGCTTTGAGGGCTCTCCTACAAACAATGGCATCAAAGAACATCTCCCAGGTAAAAGCTTTCAAATTCCAAGGTTCTGGAAGGTTCAAATTCACGTGAGATTGTGCTGGAAAGTGTTTGAAACAAAGCCATCATTTCAGTGAAGTGCTACATTTCAGCAGCTGTGAGTGGTGGAAAAAACAGTTTTAGTAGCATTCACTCTGTATTTTTCATGAACCTTACAGGAATATGTCTTGCATATCTCCTCCTTAACATGTAAACAGATGAAAAGTATTTCAATACCAAAATAGCAATAAGCCACAGGTAGTATCTTTAGGAGATGGGTATGATGACAAGCAGTTAGTAAATTAGCACCTAGAAATGTGGATTCTTTCTTTCCTGATGTCTTCTAGTTGAAGCTGATGGTCCTTCTAGAATCTCGGTTGACCAAGAATTAGTGAGCTAATACAGGAATTGAACAGAATAGTTTGTGTTCCAAGACGCAATTCTAGATGGTCTGCTGGTCCATTCTGGATTTAAACTGAATGCTGAGTGTCTGTACTTGAGTTGTAATGAGTTGGAAAGAGCCACTGGGCTCAGTAAATTTGTGAAAATCCTTTTAAGCTCAGAACTCTACCTCAGCATCGTGACAGCTCTGATTATGTTCCGGAAGAAACACCTTAGGAAGTTGAAAGGGAGAGTTTAACTCTTTTCTTGCTAATTAGATTTTTAGAGTTCATGCAGTTTTCATAATACAGGACCCTTGTTTCTCTGTTGTAAATGTGCCTGTGTTCTGTAAAAGGAAATACTCTAAATGTCAGATAGGAAATTTTCTGTGAAAATGTGAACATGCCTGCCTGTCGTCTGTTTGTCTTCCCTTGCTGAACAGTGTATCACTCCTGAGCAGCTACTGCTGTTATGTGAAGCTGGTGTTCACAGCAGCAACGCCAGTGTTAGAGTGAATGTAGTGAGCATCCTCGGAATTTCTGGCAGCATCCTGGCAAAAGGACAAGATACAGCTGAAACACTAAAGGTGAAAAAGCAAACTTTGCATTGCAAGTCTGAAACAGTTTTGCTGTTTCTTTCAATTTTGTTAGGTATTGCTGGAAATTATTTTTTTTCCTCTTATTTCAGATGATTGGAAAATTTCTTCTTGAGATTGCTATGAAGGAATCTTCTCTTGTGGTAGCAGGGGAAGCCTTGGATGCACTTTTTGATGTATTTGCAGATGGTAAAGAGGCAGAGAAGGCGGCGCTACAGATCAAGTTGCTTTCAGCACTGAAAGAATTTCAGCCAGTGTTCAAAATGAGGGTAGGTATCAAATGCAGCCAGCTCAGGGTCTCAGCACATGATGCGGGGCAAAGCTTTGAAATTTGGGCTGCTAATTAATCGGAAATGTATCACTTTAGAAGATGATACCACCCCTACCCCACCCCCCCAAAAAAAACCCACCAAACCAACCAAACAATTGAATTCCTGATATGCCATTTTAGAGGAAAGCAAATATGCTGACCTTGCAGTTCATGGAACCAGCAAGGTGACAGTGCAGCATCTGCATTGCAACCTCTGCATTCCACCCTGAGCATTACTGACAACCACATCACTGTAGTGCTCTGGAACCCTTATAAAAATCCTGCAGATGTCTCTGGAGGAGAGCAGCTGAACTGGTGGTGGAAGAGAAGTCCCTTCTACAGTTCCACTGATGTCTTTTTATCTTAACTTGCTCTAGTGGATGTTTTTGCCCTGATTTGAAGGGTGGTTGCAATGCGTTGTGCATTCTGTATTTTCAGGAATCACAATGCTAAAATTTTAAACTGTAGTTTTAGGCACATCTTTGTCTTAAATAGAGGGTGACCTTCGATATGTTGTTTCCTTTGTCAGATAAAGCCTGACGAGTGACACTGGTAGTCTGAAAGCTAAGCATTACACACAAATTACATACTACCTATCAGTGCTACATTTGTTTGGTTAGTTAGACAGGCAAGGGATTTTGTGTAAAAAGCTATTGAAAGTAAGTGTATGTTTCAGATTTAGGAGTGAGG
The DNA here is from genome assembly GCA_013399075.1 of Chloroceryle aenea. Classification (NCBI taxonomy): domain Eukaryota; kingdom Metazoa; phylum Chordata; class Aves; order Coraciiformes; family Cerylidae; genus Chloroceryle; species Chloroceryle aenea. The sequence continues at coordinate 156,092 of VWZY01003576.1, forward strand.
TAGCATGCCAACAGCAGGGAGTGTGGGTAGAGATGTATTAGAGTAAATTGACTTGCAGAAATAATCGCTACCTACGCCACACACATGTGTTGGAGTTCTCAAAAGGCATGGGTAGCGTGTCTTGATACAAGACCTGTATAGAACTAATGGAAACTCCAGGTGATCTAAAAGAAGAAACTCCTCCATTAGTAAAGCGTGCTCTTGTTGTGTTTTACAGATACGAAAAGAAGGCAAAGGGCAGTGTAGTGCAGACCAGCTGTGTGTTCTCGACAACGTGAAGATGAATTTGAGGAGATTCATTGCGTATCAGGAGACACTAGGGAAAACCCCAACTTGAAACACTGAGGAACTTTAAGGTTTCCCTTATTGAACAATGTTTTCCAAAAATATAACCATTTTGAACTTCTGAAATATACTGAGCAGAGCAGTTTTGATTTCATGTTAATACTGCTTTTTTTTATGTGCAGTATTTTTATACCTGTGGGTTGATGCAATGTACAAGTTACATCAGTGTAAAAACCAGTGGAGTGTACTTTGAGATGGAGTGGTAGCAGTGTTAAGAATATGCACTTGCAGCCCAGAGCTCTGTACACGGCACCGCTGCTGTGTAGAAATCCTCACGTATCCTGGTGGAAAACTCTTAATTGCATGAAAAAGTAATGTAGAGAATATGCTTGCTTACGTGCCAGATTGAGGGAAGAGATTTTAGGAGCTCAAGATACTTGTCGGGGAATCAAGCAGTGGCGGAATGTTTGTATTTGCTGTTTGCTCCTACCTGTTTTCTAGAACTGCACAGGCACTCACAGCAAACCTCCCAAGAGAAGAGTGTGGCAAGTGTGCAGATTACTGTCAGCACTTGGACCTGTTACTTCGTGAGGTTTATCACTGGAAAAAGCGTTTTCAGATTAATTTCTGGTAAATTCAGTATGATAACTCTTTGCTGTGGAAATGAGTGTAAGAGGATCCTATGTTTTATGCAGCTCCCTGGTTTGACTTTATTTTCATTGGTATTTCTGCAAATCAAGGCTCCTAATTTACTTTCTTCTTTGTAATTCTACATCATGATGAATTTGAGTTCAGGGAAGTAGTAAAGCAAGCCTAAAAAAAATATTTTTTTATACTGAGGTATTATCTACAGTAACTTTATAATTGCTTAAAATACCTTTTTCAAATATTTGTGATAGAGATTTTTAAACTGTAAAATACAGAAACTATTTTCTAAAAGTGTCACTGATTCATGCAGCTGATGTGTGAGCTTCCCTAGATCAAAAGCTTTGGGTTTGTTTCTGTGAATGAGATCCTCTCACGCACAATTTTTGAAAGGAAAAAAACCCAAAACACCACGTCCAAATGCAACAGCATTTTGTAATGTTGATTTTTGAGACAGGAGTGTTTTTCTCCTCTCTTTTTTTAACATGCTGCCTTAGCACAGGCATCTATTTTTTGGCAAAAAAAAAGGTTATCCTGGGATTTGGCAGGGGTAGGCTGTAGCGTAACAGCTGAGGAAAGAGTAGCTAGGCTGGTTATGGCGTAAGACTGCACAGTGCACGGGTTTTAATCCTAGTGTTAGCTAGACTTGCTGCACATCGAGGACAGTATAGTATTAGCCTGATAAAAGATGAGTGTTTATTTGGAGCACTTAAAAGGACTTCCATGCAGAAAGTTCTGCCCTTGTTTTCTGGGTGCTGCGTTGGATTGCAGGATGATGTAGGTTGGAAAGGATCTCTGGAGGTCTCTTAGTCCAGTCCCCTGCTCAAAGCAGCACTTACTTTGGAGACATAGAGGTTGTGCCAGGCCTTGAGCATCTCCAAGGATGAAAATCCCACAACCCTGGTCAGCCATTTCCAGTGCTTCTCTGCCCTTGCTGTAAACAGCGTTTGTATTTTTCTCCTTGTACCTGGTGGGACTTCCCCTCACTGCAAAATGCACCCCTTGTCCTTTGCACACCACCGAGAGGAGTCTGGCTCCATCTCCTCTTATAACCCCATCTGGTAGTTGAAAACAATAGTTGATATTCCCCCTCTTCTCCAGGCTGAATAAACCCAGCTCCCTCAGCCCTTCCTTGTACATTGTGTGCTCTAGCCCTCTAACCATCTTGGTGGTGTTCTGCTTGATCTGCCCTGCTCTGTCTTGTACTGGAGGGTCCAAAACTGGATGCACTACTCCAGATGAGATCTTATATGAGTANGGATTGCTGGATGATGTAGGTTGGAAAGGATCTCTGGAGGTCTCTTAGTCCAGTCCCCTGCTCAAAGCAGCACTTACTTTGGAGACATAGAGGTTGTGCCAGGCCTTGAGCATCTCCAAGGATGAAAATCCCACAACCCTGGTCAGCCATTTCCAGTGCTTCTCTGCCCTTGCTGTAAACAACGTTTGTATTTTTCTCCTTGTACCTGGTGGGACTTCCCCTCACTGCAAAATGCACCCCTTGTCCTTTGCACACCACCGAGAGGAGTCTGGCTCCATCTCCTCTTATAACCCCATCTGGTAGTTGAAAACAATAGTTGATATTCCCCCTCTTCTCCAGGCTGAATAAACCCAGCTCCCTCAGCCCTTCCTTGTACATTGTGTGCTCTAGCCCTCTAACCATCTTGGTGGTGTTCTGCTTGATCTGCCCTGCTCTGTCTTGTACTGGAGGGTCCAAAACTGGATGCACTACTCCAGATGAGATCTTATATGAGTATGGAATAGAGGGAAGTAATCAGGTTTTTTGCCCAGCTGTCCACGCTCCTTTGCTGCAACCTATTACTTGTTAGCTGTCATCGCTGCAAGGATGCACTACTGACCTCTCTTCAACTTATTGTCCACCAGGACCCTTAGGGCCCTCTCTCCGAAACTGCTCGTTGGTCATTCAGTCACAGCCTGCCCTGTTTCATGGG
>VWZY01003576.1:166869-218814 GCA_013399075.1 Chloroceryle aenea
CAGCGCGGTGACAGTGCCCGCGTCCTGCGCCCCTGCCCTCGGCCGCCGCTGCCGATCACGTTTCTAAAGCGCCGACCGACGCGTGGAGCGAATGCACCGCAGGATCTGTAGTTTAAAGAATAAACACCTGCTGCTGTTACGGGCAAGCGCCCAGGCGAGGTGGTTGCGTGGGGAGCGTGTTTTCCAAGACCTGTCAGAGAAGGTAGGCGCACCTGCTGGCACCCGCTCTCGGAAATACCCTCGCATGCACCTACGGAGCGTTGTGAGGTCCGGCAGGGGATTGTGAATGTTTTTCATAGATCTCTGGCTGTGGAATGTCTGTGCTGATCTGAGTGTTTTGTCTGTAGTGTTTTTGCGTTAGCTTAGGTCTCACCAGTTGGTGTTGCACAAGCCTGCAGAGATTGAGCGCAAGCAAATAATGTATCTTTTGTTTACCTGAAAACTGGTTTGAGCCTTCTCCCCTTTTTTAAAATACAGGTATGGCTTTTGTTATGCGATGTCCTGGATAAAAGCCATTGGGTAACTTCTAGGTCTTTTTTTTTTTAAAGTTCAAGGTTTTCCAAATAATACCTTTGCCTTGACCCATAGCACACTTCTCCTCCCCACAGCGCCAGCACGTTGGCGTGTGTTTGGCTTGTTAGGTACAGATTTCTGGTGTGGCGTATGCAGGTGTTAATACCCTTTCCAGTCCTGCTCCTTTACAAACAGCCTGGCTTGGTTCCAGGGTTCAGATGTTGGAGGTGTACGGTGACAGTCGAAGGCCCCAAAGAGCTCATTTTAGAAATCAGTAATGATTTGGGTGCATCAGGTTTTCTGTGCCCAACTTGTACCTGAGTGTCTTTCAGTCCCTTCCCCCTGGAAAGTGTTGACCTCTTTGCCTTCTAAAATCTCCGTTCCGTAAGACTTGTCAAAGTGACTGTTCAGATTTGCTCGTTGCTTTGGACGACAAACGCCTGCCGCCTCTGGCTCCCTGTTTTTCTTGCCAGCTCTGTGTTACCTTTACTGCCCGGGTTAGGACAATTCCTAAACCGACACTGCAGAAGTGCTATTTTAAGTTCTGCAGTCGCTATACATTGGAACCTTCCGTAACTTTGTTCACGTGACTTAAAAGTAATGACTGCAAAACACACCAAGTACTGAATTTTGGAAGTTAGATTTTGGACTCTGTTCATCTTCTAACTTGCCACTTATTTACTTGAAGGTTGAAGAACATTTTTAGAAGTGCCTTTCTCTCTCGTAAATCCATAAACCTTTTCCCTATATTGACGATACGGGGAGGGCTTCAGCAAGACGTTAGTAATAACAGCACTAATAGTAACTGTGGCAAACTACTCAATGTGATGTCGGTTGCTACAGCAGAATCTTAGTTGAGTCAGTGTCAAACTCCGAAGTGGAAGCACACTGTGCACTTTTTAGTAGCCTCAAAAAGTACTCAAATGTGTTGGTCTGCGTTTGGCTTGACTTGCCTCTTGTTTGTGGCATCTGTTTACATGACACTGAGGTTCTGTTTCAGCTACTTGATTTGCTCAAAGCAGAGTAAGGTAGAGTGTCTCTGAGATGCACCCCTACACTGCTTTTCCTAAACTGCAGGAGCAAGTGGTGTTTGCTTCTAAAAAGCTATTTATTCCAAAGATCCTTAGAGGTAGTTGGCCAGCAAATCTTGAATGAAAAATTGTGAAAACAATTTCTGAAAGGAGCTGAAGCCTCTCAGGAAAGCACAGAAAAAGCTGAGGTCTTGTGAAGGTTGCAGTGTGACCAGCTGGCTGCTGGCAAGGTCGTGTCAAGCCTCCCGTGTAACCTGCTTATGGTAGGCACCGAGGAGCTGCTGTCCCGCCTGCATGCAAGTGTCTGTGTAATAACTGTCTGCTGTAAGGCGTCTGTCTCGGGTCAGTAATCACGGGACAGCAGTCACAGAATCACAGAGTGCTTTGGGTTGGAAGGAACCTTAAAGATCATCTCATTCTGCCCCCCCTGCCAGGACAGGGACACCTCCCGCTAGACCAGCTTGCTCAAGTCCCCATCTAACCCACCCAAGTCCCCATCACACATCTGGTGACATGGTTTGTAACCTAGCAAGTGATGTTGTTGCTAAAGTATTTTAAATTAATTATTTCCAACATGAATTCCTACTTTTGTGTTGTCTAGTTCTAAGTTATTGGGGAAAAAAAAAAGCTGCAGTTCTACTACCATGTTACTTGGGTGTTCACAGGTACTTTTTTCTTCTGTATTTGCTTCAGTGCAAATTGTGAAAAAACAGCAAAGACTCTCAACACTTTTCTCTATATATGATCCTGTCGTTTTGTTCTGTTAATCACTTTACATCTTGGGTCTTTAGAGTCTGACCGTGTTGTGAAACAGTCCCATCTTCAGAAAGATTAGGCCTGACTTGCTGGTAAAGACAGTCAAAAGCTGACATGTGGCGTTCATATTTCCAGTGCAAGGATGGCACTTCTGTGTATGGCCGTGCAAAACCAGCTCTGGATACAAAATTATATTGATCAGCTGCCTGGAAAAACAATCCAATAATTTTTATCTAGTAGGACAGTTTATGTAAACACATAACAAGGTGTAACTAGCTGTCTAAAGATTCAGGTAAACGAAACAAGTGAAACGATGGAGATTTTGATAAAGGCGAAGTATCTGTTCAGGCAAATCTTTTGGGTTCTTTATTTTCAGGTTTTTAATTATTACCGAGAAACAGGCTTTCTTAGTTCATTCTGTTTGTACATGCAAGGAGATAACCAAAGAATTAAAAAATAAACCACAGCAGTGTTGGTTTGGATTTCAAGAGAAATGTCTTTCAAAGCATGCACAGTATTTGCCAGGGCTGAAATACTGACATTTGACACGGTGCTGGTTTTTACTCTTGACAGTTAATGGTGCTATTGCATACATTGTATGCTGGCTTGTCTTTAATATTCTCCCTTATTTTTAGTTTTCAGACCTGCATCCCTATTAAATAATGTAGATGTTTGCATTACAGGTGGTCTGCTTTGTTCTGGCACTCTTCACTTTGTGACTTCTGAGATCGCACTGTCTAGTGCTGCCTGCAAGTTGCTTTGCATCAGTCGGATTCAGCTTGTGTATCTTACATTTTCTGGTGACTTTGTCACCAGACAGGAATACTAGAAAGAGCAGAACACGCAGAAAATGAACGAAACGTTTTACAGTATATGTATGAAGTTACTATTGACTTAACAACATAACTCTGAAGAGTTTGTTTGACTTTGCTTAGTAGCAAAATTCAAGGCTGTAAAAGGATGTGTGGGTTGGGCTTGTGGAGAGGGTTCTGTAAGTGCATTTGCATCCCCCAAGGGCAACAGTAAATATTGTTAGTAGTGTCACAATTAAAAAGGAAGAAAAAGCATTTGGGATACTGGAATAGCTGTCTTACAGCTCTCCCTGGGTTTCATTGAGCCTGGCTAAAAGGTGTCACAAGAGGAACTGCTTAAGCCAGAAGCCTTGAGCGTACCAGAACCCCAAAATAAAGACTTGCATGTGAGTTTGGCCTGTCTTCTCGTAGGTTTCTGTGATCCTTGTGCCAAAGGAAAGAGTCCCATTTATATGCAGTTCCCAGGGAGGCGATGTGGATTTGGGGACTCGGTAGGGAGCTGGTTAATTTTCACAGGAGTCTGCAGCCAAAGGCAAGAACCCAATTAACATGTCTGTTTAGGGAGGAAAATCCTATGTTGTGTACTCCTGAGGAGAAGGAACCTTGGTTAAATAGAAAACAGTGCATTTTGAGATACTGAATGCCCGCTGGTTTGAAGTACTGATGGAAACTTCACCATGAAAGGGAGAGAATCCTGTGACCCCAGAGGTGGGCTGTGCACACACTCGCAGGCTGCTGAATTGGTCGGCACAGAATTGAGCAGGCTTCAGTTTTGTTTGATACAAGAGTTCCCAGCATGTTGCCCAGGATTACAGAGGATATCATGAAATAAAACCATAACTACTTTATGAGGAAAATAACTTAAAGCCATACGTCTTTGCCATTGAAATTCTATTATGATTTTTTCACGTGAAGTTTGTCAGCTTCTGAGGTCTTTTAATCTCTTTTTTGAAAGAAGCTAAATGTGTTGAGGCAGGTGCAGGCTCACTTGCCACAGGCTTTGAGCTGACCAGAGGACGTGTGGCTACAGTAAGGCAACGGGCTGCTGGAGGTAACGTACCCTGTGTCTCTTTAGCTCTTGTTTGCTCAGGCCCTTGCACGGTATCAGCCACAGCAGCATGATTTCTACGGGGGCTGGAGCGTGAACAGAAAGAGCTGAGTGTAGTGTGAGCAGAGCAAGTATGTGTGCATGCAGCAAAATGTCTGGCCAGGCTCAGTGCCTGACTTAGGGAAATCCGATCAAATCCTAATTGTGGGTTTTTTCACCACAAACTCTTAAGTGCTCAAATCAAATGCATGGGTGGTGCTTGATTTGCTGTTGTGTTACTCAATACGTAGAAATGCTTTACATAAGTGAAATGAGCACTTTTGTGCCCAGACTCCTGATTTCTAGTGAAATAGCAGTGAGGTGTGTGCATGACTGTAATTCATCTTCTGTTAGAGCAGGCGTAGAGATTTCAGGTTTAATGAAGAGATGGACACTAAAACATAGCTTGCAGTTGAGTACACTACGTACATCATACGCAGAAAGAATTATTTAGGAAAAATTCACAGACACAAATCTGCTTGCTTCCCAAAAAAGCCCCCTAGAATGCTACTCTGTTCTCAGTCTCTAGCTGTGTATGCCAGCAGAAGGTAGAAGTGCAAGGATGTGACTCGAGCGCAGATCCTTTTCTTGTACCCATCTGATCAGATCCACTGCCACTCCATCTCATCCTGAGTCATGCCACAGCAGAGTTCTGGCAGTACCCTTGTGCCAGCTTGTGCAATTCGAAGGCGGTCATCTGGGTTTTAGGGAAGTGAAAGCAGATACTTCCCCACAGCCTCCTCTAGTAAGAAATGACATCTTTTGGAGGCTTTGGGAGAGGGAAACAAGTTTACTAGAGAATGAAGGTACTGGACTGAAGACAGCTTGAGGAAATCTTTAGGAAATACACTGTAAATATTATATAACAATATTGTTTGAGCTTGCAGAATTTTGGAGTGGTGCCAACATTTCAGCATGGTTTGCTTGAACAATGTAAGGAGGACTCGGAGGCCTGCTGGTTTCTGCGCGTGCAAAGGAACAGCCTGTGCGTGTAATACTGTGAACTGTTGTGATGTATCCATTTCCTACCTTCTGCCTGGGGCTTGGACACCTATTCACCTCTAGAAGTGGCTACATAAGGAACAGAATGTAGTGGACTTCTTCGGTAGAGATTCCTGTATAAGTAATAGGAGGAGTGTGAGTGTGTCATTCTGTCTTACTTGCTTGCTGGTTCCCAAGAGCTGATACGTGCTTTCTGAAGCAGTGTGCATTTGAAGAAAGAGGATCTTCCCACCCTGCATCTTTATGACTGGTCTGTTCCATTCTGTTACGTTGTATTCAACTGTGTTGGGATTGTAGCTTTTATTTTTCAATTGGCAAACTACTGTAAGGTAAATTTTAGGAAGCCTGAGATCATATTGTTGGTCCTAGGAAACACAAATAGATGGAGACTCATATCATAAAAGCATAATGCTGCTTTTTTTTATTTCCTAAATAATATTTTGTTCCTGAGCAGTTTTTATTCGCTTGTTTAAATTTTGCATATGGAGTTGGCTTTTTACTTTGGGAATTTGCACAACATCGAAATGCTGTTTTGAGAAGCTGCTTACATAACCTTAGTATCAAAACAGGCAGTGATATAAATAATTCCTCGCTCTTTTTATTGACCTTATAATGCGGTGATTCAGAATTCATCTCTGAATATGGGGTATGTGCTTCCAGAATAATGAATGTGCCAAAATCTACAGGTGTCTGTTGCTCGGAAGGTTTTTGTTTATGTTGCACATGAGGTAGAGCAGTGGTTCCTGCGCTTTCTTTTCTTCAAGGCTGTCAGAACTGGCAGCTTTAGCAGAACATAACCTAGAGCCAGCTGGGTGTTGTGTTGCGAGGTGTGCGTGCTGGTGTGATACAGCAGGACAAGCAGTGGCAATCTTGCATAAAGCACGTTATAAGCAAGTAAATAGTATTGCTCTTCTTAGAGAGGGGACGGCACGCTGGTTCATTATTGGAGCGTGCCAGGATTTCTTAGATTATCAGTGTTGGTCTTTTTGAGTTATCTTTTTGGATGAACTGCCAAAGAGCGCTCAAGGTGTCAGTCAGATTTGAGTATTACTTTGTGTCCCTTTGCCTAGAGATTTGGGCTAAAGAAATTATCCCTGTAAGCAGGAAAAAGAGAGGAAAACCAGTGAGCTGGATGCAGGCTTCACATATTTTTCCTTTAAACTGCTTTACAGAAGGAGCAATTTGAACTTTAATCATTTTGTAACTTTAACCTACAGTAGTTAACACAGCAGGACTTTTTTTTTCCAGGAATACTATGAACTTATGCTGTCAGAGCACGAGATAGATGTGGATCGAGGCAGAGGAACTCTTGTTTGTAAGTTTGTACAGACCCCTCTCCTGCAGATCTCTAGAGCCAGTTTAAATCTTTTCAATAACTTTATACTGGTGATACTCAGGAGGTGTATCATGGCCATGCAATTAATGTATTAGTGTTGCTGCATTCAGGAGAGGCCTCTTGATACTCGCTGTCCCTGCTGGGCACCTTTCTGACCTTAAAGCTGTGTGATGAAATTTGTGCGAGGCTGAGCAGCAGAGCCCCTGTGCACCACGGCCGCTCTGAGGATAGGTTGCAGGGAGAGAGCAGCTGCTCCAGGGCAGTTCTAGCACGCCAGCTCTGTGTGAGGATGAACTGGCAGTATGATCGGGTCTGAGGATGTCTTATGCTGGTACATCAGCAACATCTGTTAATTTTCTTCCTCCCATGGCGATAATTAAGATTATTTGGCAGCCCTCATTCCAGATCAGCTCCTCAGACAATCCTGTAATGTCCTCCATGGTACGAGAACTACATCTGAATTATTCAAAAGCCATGTGCATCTGAAGAGGCACAGGTTTGCTACAACTGCTTGAGAAGGCTTTGTGGTGTGGAATTCTCTATCACCATACTGTATTGCATGCGTCTTGCAATGTTTGGTGGTTTTTTTCATAGCATTTTACAGGATTTTTACTGGAAAACAATGGTAGTGGAGGCTTAGGATCAAAGTAAGTGTCCACTCTTCCATCTTGCTGATCGGATTCATTAGGGAGGAAGTAGCCAACACTACACTAAAGTGTTGTCAGACAGCATAGAGGAAATAGCACCGTGATTCCCCGGGTAATGGAATATAAAGGTGGGCAAATACAAGCATTAAACTTCCACATCAGGGAAATGAGGGTAGTAGAGGAAGATGTGCTGCAGGGAGGTAGGATCATTGGCTCATTATTTTCACTCATTGTAGATTAACTTCCAGGTAGATCTAAGCACACACATTTAAAGGTTTATTTGCTTTTTTACCGTTACTTTGTTTATCTACCCAGTAAAATCTGAAAGAAACTTGCATTCATCTGTCACAAGTACTAAGTATAGCTAAGCCCTTCATGTAGTGTCATACTGTAATTAGAATACCACTAAAATACAGCATGCAGGAATGTTTTGTTACAGTCTGCTGACGGAGGTGTTGATCTTACTGTTAGGTGTCAGTGTGTAGTCTGAAGATAGCTAGTCCTTAATCAAAACTTGACCTTGCCTGACCTCTTGATGTTGTGATTGATCTAGACTGAGAAAGTGTGATAACATAACTTTCTTCTTAAGTTTTAATCTCACTGTGTTAATTTTAGAGCTGTTCACTCCCTCTGTTACTTTAGGAACAGCTGATATTTTCTTATATATTAGAAAAATCAGGGTTTTTTTCCTGGCTTTGCGTTGGTTTTGTTTTCTTGTTTGTTCTATTCAAGGGGACTGTTAGAAAAATCACACTCCTCTATAGGCATTCACATTCTTCCCTTTCTCCCTCATTAAGATTTTGGATTTAATCTAAAATAAATATGCATTTCATTTTTAAAAAAATTGTATGAAGTGTTACCCTGGGCTTGAACTTTGCACGATGGCTTTATCTCTTAAGTATCAGATCTGCTCCTGGTTGGGAAGCTTTCCACAACTGTCAGTTAAAATACTGACTTAAATGTAGTGCAGTCATGAGCCAGGCTGAAAATACTCATTCCCGATAGTTTATTTTATTTAAATTTTGCTTTGTTCTGTCACACTTTTCTTCAGTTGGCTGATTTAAGTCACATACTTGATGATCTTCTATTTAATGAGCCTTCTGGTTGTGTTTTGTACTTAGTGTCATACTCTCATTCATCCAGGGGGATTTTTCCTTGTAGTAGTCATGCTTGGCAGATAATGACAGGAGAAAATGTTCATGTCGATTTTTGCCTTGAAGAGCTAGTCCATTATTTGGGTTAATCAACTTCTTTACACATACCTCTGCTTCTGACATCGGGTGGAAGAGAAGGTTGCCTCATCAACTGTTGGCTTTCCTCTTAACAGGACAGTTTCTGAGATGAGGCAGAAAGGAGAGGACTGTATTGGTTCTATCAGCTACAACCGTTTTCTTAGCTAAAATCTGTTTAAATTTTAATTATCTAGTTATCCTCTGAAGCTGCTCTTGTTATAACTCGGCCAAAGGTGACAGGGCATACGTGCATAGTAGAAGAAAACGTTTTAATGGCAGTAAGTAGCAGGGTCAGCTCCAGGCAAAGCAGCACCTTGGAGCAAATGAAGAGAATAACTCGTTTGTAGTAAATGTATCTGTAGTAAAAAACTTCCTCTCTTGTTTCTTGTCTAACGTGCTATTTGCCTGTAGGCATTGAGTCACTGAACATTATCTGCTGGAATAGTTCAGTTCAGCCTTTCCTCTGAGGCGTACCTGCTTCAGGCACACTGGAACCTGCTTTTTCTAGTTGCTGTTGATTCAGCAGTTTGTAGAGCTCACAGAAACCCTCTTAGGCTTCTCTGGTAGCTGGGCTCCACTGCTGCATCTTCTGCTCACTTTCTTGGTACCCTAGACATGGTTGCTTAATCTTCAAATTATTATTGAAATTATTTTGAGGGAGGGGTCTCGGTAAGTGAGTTGGATGAATCTTGAGTTTCTGAGAGCTCTTCAGAGCCCCTCACTCTCCATTTGCTACTTTTGTCAGAAGACTGCTCAAAAATGCATCAAGGTGCAACACGTGGATGGCGTGAGGAGGTGTGCCGTGCCAGAGGTGTCCCCTCCTAGATGGGTGCCAGCATTTATCTACGTCATACTGGGCCTGGGTCAGTCGTGAGGATTTAATCATTAGAAGTCCCCTTTTTCCAGCAAGTGCTGATTCTTTTGTCCTTATGTCCAAGTAGAACCCAGCAATTGAGGTAGCCACGTTAAATTTTTTATAAATAATTTTTCAGCCTGTGTTGGTGTCTCTGAATTTTAAGGTTTGGGACTCAGGGTAAGTGTAGCAGGGAAGGGTTTTCTAGTCTTTTACTGGTAGTTTTCTGAAAGATGTACTAGCTGAAGCTTCAGGGGAAAGGGGATAAACCCATTATTTGATCCATAGGGTTAGTCATAGACTGGCATCTCCAGGTGCTTTAATGGGCAAGACCAGTCACCTACATTGGAAGAGGAAGCATTTCTTGTGGTTTCTGACATCCAAGCTCCTCAGCATGCATCTCTATCGCTGGCCTAATAGAGGTGACCTCAGGAAGCCTTTTTCTGTGGTCTGCATAGGCACTGTCCTTTTTTGGTGGTTGTTGTTTGTAGCTTTCTAGCCCGGAGTGGTAAGCAGAGCAGAAGGAAGCTGGTGACGTTCCAGAATACTACTGCTCCTGGCCCGTGGTTTTTCTGGTACCCTGCATCATGCCTTGCAAGTGGGAGTATCTGAGCACAAGAGAACATAGCAGAATATGAAGAAGTAGTTCCTATTATATACCTTTCAGGGAGCATATTAGTGCATCCCGAGGCCCAAAGTGAATACTGCCTTGTTTAATGCAAACGTAGTTTGCACACCCCTACTTGTAAAGATAACAAATCACCAAAGTAAAAAGTTGCCTGAAATGTTCCTTGGACTTTGCCATAGTATACATGTGATGGTTCCTTATCCTCCTCCAAAATGTACCCGCTCCAGTCACTTTTGGGCATTTGGAAGTGAGAGGGAAAACTTCTCACTGGGACTTGAATTCTGCCTGGCTATGACAGCAGCACGTTTGAACTGGCATTGATACTGTAGCAGAGTGTCACTGAAGTACAGTGAAAAGAAATAAATGGGTGATAAGCTGGTTCTGAACATGTGCTGAACACGTAAGCTGGGGTTGCTGTCCATTTTGCTGAAAGAATATAAATTGAACATGCAAACTTTAGAACTTTGTGGTTTTAACAGTAAGTGCTAACTTCAGATCTTTCCAGGAGGAGTTTTGCGTGCTTCTAATACAGGATGTGCAACCAGAGTGATTGCTGGCTCACTTTTATATTCCTGGAATGTTGCAAAAATCCTGTGCAAAATCCCTCCTCTCAAAAGAAAATCACAACAAAACCAACCAAAACTGAAAATGTCAGGTGGTGTTGGAAGGCTTTAGGAATCTGTAGTGACTTTCCAGGTGGCATGCTGGCACTTCAGATTCAATGTAGCAATGGTCCTGTGCTGCAACTGAAAAGGATAAACTGCAACTGTGCCTAGTTGTCGGACTTGATATTTTTATATTCAGTTGTTTTAAGCTTGATATAGTGTGTTCCTGAAGCAGAGGCATTTAGAGTTTTATTCTGTTCTCGGTTCTGCCTGCTCAGCTGCTAGGAGTCAGGCTGGCTGCACAGAGGGGCGAGGAGCCTACCTGGGGTTAGCACGCTGCTCTCAGCTGCGTGTTGCTGGCTCGCAGGAGGGAGAGAGGCAGGAGTGCCGGCTGCCGGCAGCAGCTCGGCCTTGAAACTGCCTTTGACTTGGCTTTGAGGTGAGCAGCATGAGCCTGGGATCATGGGAGGGTCTTCCTTCCTTCTTCGGGACTGCTGTGGGCTTATTTGGGATGGACCTCTGAAAGTTTAAATCGGCTCTGATGGAAGGAGACGGGAGTTAATAATTACATTGCTCTCTTTCCTTGCATTTAATTAGTCTTACAAGTCAAATAATTCACTAAGTCATAAAGAGAATATTTGCTGGGCAGAACCTGCTGTGAAAGTAGAGGACTTTTCTCCACTGTCTTCTCTTCCAGAAAGCCCTGTTTTTAGCCTGGTTTAACAGTAATGCTACTGGTGGTATTTGCAAAACTGATCAAATACACTTTTTAAAACTCCTTTCTCCTACCTGTTGTGCTGGTAGGGAAGGGGTCAGAGCTCCTTTCAGGGATTTGCTGGCTATAGCTTTTGTTACAGTCCTAACATAAATCCAGATATTACTGTGTTACCAGGAAAGTTCAGCTAATGGAAATGGAAGTAGTGCTGCTACTGATAGATTCACTCTTGTTAAGCTTTTGTTTAAAGAAAACTTTAAAACTATTGTTTGGTCCCTTTGAGCGAGAGCTTTCTGAGCAAGGGGAATTGGCAAGCTGAGGAATTACTAATTCCCCACTATAGGAAATAGATACCTTCAGCTTCTCTGTGGTTTTAGCTGTTTGGAGATATAACTCAAGTTGTAATTACAGAATGTATGAAGTGCATGCTGACAGTTGAACTTTAAACTTAAAGGCTTTCAAAAATCTCTATCTGTAATTTAGAGTATGAGGTTGCAAATGACATAGTTGGTCTATATTTGTAAGTGTTCCAACAGACTAATAATTTTCAACAAGAGAACTAACGAAAAAACCTCCTGGTAGTATTGTATAGGAGGTGCTGGAGCTACTGGTGTGTTTCCAGATAATTAGACATTAGTAGAGTTGAAGCCTTTTTGGCACTAGGAAATAAAACAGCTATTTCCCACTCTGCGCTTCCCACTTTGTTTTTCCTGGACAAAGCCTTTCTCTCCTGCTTCCTCTCGTTATTGTTTTTGTTAATACTTTTTCTTTCAGCTCAGTATAAGTAGCAGTTTCTCTTAATGGTTTGTTGTGGTGTGTGTTTGGTTGTTTTTTTTCTGTCAGCAAAACGCCTGGCTTGCTTTGGCAGCCCGTTAGTGGGGAGAAGCCAAGCAGCAGGCTGACAGCACTTGCTGACAGAGGTGGGAAGGAGGGACGTTATGTAGATACTTTCCAAGGAAGGAATAGAAGGCTGTTCCCACACAGGTAGCGAGTCAGCTAGACTGGATTTATGTACAGTATGATTAAAAAAAGCCAGTGGGAAGTAAGGGTACTTGTCAATGGTGTTTACTGTTGGCATTTGGTGGTTTTGCTGGAAATGTAAAAATAGAGAGCAAGACTTGAGTATGCGTAGGGCATGGGTTTGTAAGCCAGTGGGTGAGTTGCAGAGCTGTACTTCAGATTACTTATTGGTAGGGCTATTTCAAGCATCTTACTTGTAAGCTGATTGCTAAGTTCAGTAGGACTTTTTTTCTTCTTAAAAGAGATATTTTTGTAGGAAAAATCTAGTAGGTCTGAGTGCATTTTAGGAAGACAAAGCCCACACTGCAATTTATAAACAGACAGAAAATGTTCTCTTCTAGCTTGATAGGGAAAAGGAGTTTCTGACATTACTTCTTGACTAAAGAATGTGCTTGGAAGTTTTAATTAGAACTAACTCAGATCAGTGTGAAGAAGATAGCATTCATCCTGATTGAGGCAAAGGATCGATAAAGCAAATTAAAAAACTGAAAAGATGGAGATAACAATTTAAAGAACCAAAAAGAACTGCCCACACAGCTTCTTTCTCCTGTGTTTTACTGACTCTACTACACCTTGGCAGTTCTCATAAGGCAGTGCTATTTTAGTGCCTTTTATGATGCAGTTAACTCATAAGTTAATGTGAAATCCACAACATAAATAAAAAACTGCATTCATTGGAGGGTTTTGGGGGGGTGGGTGTTGATTGGGAGGAAGGAAGAGGGCACTATTCTATATTCTTTTAAATATTTGCACAGGATAGAAATTGCAGATATTGTAAATCTAGTGACATTGTTTCTTTACTCCATAGCATTTGAAGAAATGTGCATCACCAGTGCACCATAATCTAGCTCTGTTTAGAAAAGTGTTTTCAAACTCAGAGTGATTAGATTACTCCCAAAAGACATTCATCCTGAAAGCAGGATCTGTATTCCTAAATCACTGACATACTTGTGAAAATTTTGCCCTCCCTCGGTCCTAAAAGGCAATTCTGCGGAGAACTCAGCAGCTGACAAATGCTGGTCAGGACCTGGGTAAACCCCAAAAGCTACTCAAGTGTTGCTTGGTTACCAGTGATGGTCTTCTGGTGTAGACAGACCAGTTCAAAGTGTTTTCTTCCACTGGCCTCTTCGCCCCTTGCTGTCTGGGTGGAATCACCTGCTGCTGCTGTCCCCAAGGGGTCCTCTTCGGGCTCCCTGCCATGCTCAGGAGAAGTTGCCTGCCTTAGCTGAACTGGTGAAGGGGGTGGGATTTACCTTGGCTAACTTTGCCTAAGATGGTTTCGGGAGGTTGGTCTAATCCTGTTGTAACAGGACTTGTCACTGAGAAGCCAGGGAGTGGTAACAAACATCTGGGCTACAAAGGAAGGGAACAGAAATAAATCTCATTTGCCTAGCTCTCTGCAAAGTAAAATTCTCCATTTGCATCTTAGGAAATGGTTTCTGCAGTAGATACCCTGATTTTTAGTGATGTTTACTAATCATATGGCAGTGGAATACCTGTTGGGTTTTTTCCTGTGTGTCTGGTTTTTAGGTGAAGTGTGAAAGGATGCTGTGAAGCTGTATTTCAAACGGGTGAACTGAGCTGAAGAAAAATGTGTGATACCAAAACTACAGCTCCTTAAGCTTTCCTGCTTCTGTCAGGTCACTGATATGCACAGCTTTGGGGATGTTTAATTTTAAATCTCCCGTAGGGCACGTGTGCCTCAAAATATGGTTACTAGGTGACCTGCAATATATTGATAGGGTTCAGTAACTAAGGATGTAAAAAGTGATGGTCAAAGTCTCAGGCCTTTGAAAACAGTCTGTTCTGTTCTGCACAATTTTAGTTTCTTATGAGGGTTGCTGTATCAGTTACCATGAAACTTAACTGACTATTAAATCACCTGCAGGAACAATTAGGTGGGGTTCTTTCAGTGGCTTAAAACAGTAAATATTGAAAGAATTTGCTACAGAGGCTCAGGTGGTAGGGAGAGGACCTCAGCAGATGCTTCATGTTTACAGTTCCATTCACTAAAGTTTGATTTTTGCTTTAGTTTTTTGGTGGGAAAATAATTGGTCATCTCTACAGTGTCTGCTCTTGTTCCTGCTTTGTTTTATGAAGATGGTAATAGTAATCTAGAAATTATTTTATTAAGCTCCTGGGAGGTTAATGTTGAAAGATTGAAAGTTAATTTGGGAAGCTGTGGATTCTCCACAGTATCAGTGTTGCTTTTAAAATAAACACTAAAAAAAAACCAGTTGTGAGGGGAAGATTTGACACTCTGTGCCTTTCCTTTACCTTAGTCACAGTTTTGTTCAAAGCCACTTCAGAACCCAGAAGGTTGCAGATAGGAGAGGAAAAAGCTTTATTTAGTTCATGACACTTAAGAAGGGTCAGAATTTCCTGCTGTAATTCTTTTTTTTTTTCTTTTACACTTCCCAAAACATTCCCTTCCTTTTCTTACCAAAACACCTTGCCAAGCTTCAGCCTGAGGTTGTTCTCCATTCTCCTGTGCAGTGCTGGCTTTCCTCTCGGGAGTGGAACGATGGATGCATTTAGAATTTAAGTATTGATGCTTTCCAGAAGCTAAAATACCTCAGGTTCCTCCTTCACGTTCTTGCCCAAAGACAATTATCATCTTGAAATTCTACAATATTTCTCTTTGTTGCCATTGATTTTTATTTTTTTTCCTCCAGAGGAGATTTAAAATGGTAGGGGCAACTAAACAGTGTCCTATGGGAATTATTCATCCAAAGAACATTTGGATACAAAAGGCTTATTTAGTGCTACAGGGGTACATTGCAAATATCCTATCCAAGTGTGGAGGTAAAATCAATAAACTCTTAAATCAGAAGTAATTAATCTTAAAGCATAAGAGTTTGGGAAGGCAAAAAGTCATCCGTGTGTTCATTGCTCACTTCTGCCCACTGTCTGCAGAGGTTCTAAATAGTTTAGTTTTCATCATTCTGAAAATGAAGCTTCCTTCAGAAAATCCTGAGAAAGAACAAGCTGTAGTGTATGAGCATTGTATGATATTTTTTCACCTGGTCAATATCCACTTAAACCAATGGCTGTTATGTGTTTTTCTTCAGTCATTCCTGTGCAAAGGAACATACATGCCCAAGGCAGAGGAAGCTCTTTGGGGTGGCTGAGCAGAATTTATAAGGGAGTCATTTCTAACAGCTGGGGCAGAAGCTGTGGGTCACAGCCTGATGAGAGGCATTGGAAGGTGCACGCCTGCACAGTTTCTGCTGTGAAACAGAGCAGTGGTGAGTTGTGCTGCTTTACGTCCCGGGCAGCCGAAGGGTACGGTCGACTGTAGGCGCTTGTCCACGTGTCTGTCCGTGTGCTGTGCGTGTAAAACACACTTCTTGTTCACACGTGGTTGTTTTTTAATTGATATTCATACTCCAGAGTCACAACATCTTGGGTATATGGAAACTAGGCTGAGGATCCTGAGGTGCACATCTAGAGCCCACGAGTTGTGGTGCAATCAGGCTAAGAAGGAAATGAAATGCCTTCTGTTTCATGGTGCTTGCATTTGCACAAAAGCTGCGGCTTTCCACCTAAATGGCTTGAGTCTGGTAGACTGGTGTTCCTCAGGGTGCTATTTGCTGCTGCTATCATGGCATGTCCTTCTTGTGATTACAGCTTTTGCAGCCACGATTTATTTATTTTAATAACGTATCGCTATCTCAGGTAAACAGCAGGCACCACAAGCTCTTAAATTCTTTATAATTCTGTCCTGTCTCTGAAATTCTGATGGAACCAGCTTACCAGCCTTGAAAACAGGATGTGATGCAGATAGTGCTTTGTTTAAGAGATACTCAAAAGAACTGTACGAGATTACTTTTTGTCCTTTCCCCACATACTAAGGCTTTCTGAGGTACAGGACAAAGACCCAGTTGTTCACTGCTATTTACTGTAATGAAACCAGTAAACTGATGCTCTTGTGCATGGCAGGCAACTCCCTCCATGCGTCCGAAATAGGTCCTGGGTGTCAGCGTGCTTCAGGGTGGCTGTAAAGCCAAAGGAATTATCTCTCCACAGTCAAATCAGTTTTATGGCGGTGTAATTTCCTTTT
Source organism: Chloroceryle aenea (assembly GCA_013399075.1). Taxonomy (NCBI): domain Eukaryota; kingdom Metazoa; phylum Chordata; class Aves; order Coraciiformes; family Cerylidae; genus Chloroceryle; species Chloroceryle aenea. The sequence goes on from VWZY01003576.1 coordinate 183,170, forward strand.
AAAAACAAGTCTCCCTTTAAGGACTTTTAGATAAAGTTACTAATGAATGTAATGGCATTAAATAATAAAATACTGTTATGATGCCAAAAATAACCTCTCGGTCTCTTTGATCTTGATTTTTGGCTAAAGATAGACAATTCCACTAGAGACTCTTGTAAACAAACTCCATTAATCCAAACAAATTGTTTTGAAAAACGGCAACTATAATAGATGCTGATTAAGACAGTGAATAACCTTGAGATTTAATTTTCAATACAGCTTGAGTTAACTCCACACTAATTGGAGTCACACCTCCAAGTCATGTTGTACTGCTCTGAAACCTGCGTGTGGCTACTTCTGTTTCTCTTGGCTTTAATTAATCATTCCCTTATTTCTTGGCAGGAGCCGTTACTGGGCAGGGAAATGCAGCTCCAGGTGTAGTGTGGAGCCTTTTCGAGTCCCGCCTGCCTCGTGCATACCGTGGCTCTGCGCAGCACGGGCGCTCTGGCAGCACGGAGATGAAACACAGATATGTCTGTAGTATTTCCAGATGATGTGCTGACAGGAACTTTCTCAAGTAGTCTTTAAGGCTTTCTGCTATCATTGAGAAAGGTCATATATCCTTTTTTCCTACATGGGCGTTGTTCAGTGCTCGGGTGATGCAAGTTTCTGTGTGTTTGCGTGCTGCTTATTTTTTTGTTTTGCCATAAAGCTTTACATGACTACCTAAGAGGGATCCCATTCAATGAGATGCAGACATACGTTATTCATGTTTAGAAAAAGAAATACATCTGGTTCTGTCAACACAGCACTGTTTGGGGTGCTTCTGAAGAATGCACTGGTTGATCCAGTTCCCTTGATTAAGGGTGTCCTGAGAACCGCAGTGTCTGTATGGCTTGGCCTGCTGTGCGCTTTGGGGACCTCATTTCTGCTTGCCTTGTTCTTTCAGAGTTCCCTTTTGGGGCAGGGCAACAATTAACTCCCATAAAGCAGGAGCAGAGGGGCCCACTAATGACGGGCAAGTATGGATTTGTGCTGTGCCATACACGAGTTTCTCCCCAGGGATCGTCCCTCAGTATTATCCCAGTCTGTCTGCTGCCATTAAGTGCCCTCAGGAAACCTGTTGCCACCCCTCGAGGCACAGAGTGCATGCGTGCACTCAAATCTTACATCAGTAAAAACAGTGCTCTGGGGCAAATCTTGTGCCTTGTGGATGTAACCAGTCTGCTCCAGCTAGTCCAGAGGGGCAGGGACAGAAACAGGGCCGTATTGCTTGATAACTCCCCACAAAAGGAAAGTTTACCAGATGTGAGAGGCAGCCTTGGACAAAGTCCCAGGTCTTCCTGTAAGCTGCTTCACCAAATTACAGCTGAAAAATAGTTTTCTAGAGTTCAATTACTGTATTTTTACCTGTTTTCTGTGTTGCTTCTGTTGTTGAATGCCACCTAAAGAGCGTGGAGATTCAACCGACAGTTCAGGATGTGCAGCTGTCAGTGGGGCCAAGAGTGAACTTTGGCTCTTCGAGTCTCAGCTTGTCCTTTACCATGCACTTCTCACCTGAATTGCATTCTTGGAATGGGAGCATAGCTAGAAGAAGGTTCAAGTGCCAACATGTTGAATAGTAGTGAAGAATAGAACAGGAGATGGCTGAAAAGCCAAAGGCAGAGGAGTCAGTGTCTCCAGGAGGGATGGCAGTGGGGTTTGGAATGTGCACATTAATCTCGGGTTGTAAGTAAGAAAGCAGCTGTAGGAGGAGCACTGTCAATTTCCCAGCACTGTCAGAATCAGTGCTGAAGGCAGCATCCATCAATAGGAACATTGTGGCCGAGTGGTGCAGAGCGTTCCTGTGGTACCTGAGACGGTGTGTCTGGACAGGGAGGGGGCAGATGAGGCACACTGAGCCCTCTAGCTTTGCAGGAGATCTTCTAGAGGGGTTGTTTTATTTTAGGTTAAGTGTTTGTAAGACTCCCTCTGTAGGTATCAGACGAGGAGAAGCTTCTCCAAAGGTTGATCTAGAACAGCTAAATGGGGTATTTGTCTGGATCTCCCTTTGGAGGAGCTGTGCTGGAGGAGTTTTTCTGGTTGTATTGGTCAGAGAGAGCTGTGCTGATGGCCACCACAAGTTGCTAGGTTTTTATGACTAATCCCCTAACTGTGTGCGTGGAAATGCCAATAAATGCTCAGTGAAGAGTAATGTAAATATTTTATTCCTCTGTCTCTGAGAGAAAGAAGCTTGTGTTGTGCATAGTGCTGCAGCATTGAAGAACATACTGCAGATGGTCTGAGTTCTCTCCTTCCCCTAACTCTGTTAAAGACAACTTTCAGATATTTTCATCTCTCTTGTTGACACCTGTATGCAACTTCCAGTTAGTAACATTTGATTTATTTATGTGTGTCTGCAGTGGGGAAGTATTAGATTCCACATCTCATCTAAGGCCTTGCTCTTAATCAATTGCTCTCTTCTGATGGTCCCTCAGAGCTTTACTGAGAGTGCAGTTGTACTTGGTAACTAGAAACAATAAATTAAAAAAAAGAAACCCTAACTATTACTGTAATGGTCATTGCAGGAAAGAAATGATGTTAATTTAGATACTCTGTTGGGAATTAAAGGGTTGTGTCTTTTTAAACACATTGTTAGTCAAGACAACGATGTGTTTATGATACTACAGAAATACAGTAATCTCTGGCACTGTATGAAGACAGTTTTATTTCAGCCCTAATCACAGGCAATCTAAACATAACTTACTGTGAAAAGCACATCTATATGGGTTAACTGTCTGTCAGCCACTTATTCTGAGCCACCACTGCTGCTGTGCACTGCTTCTTCTCTTGTTCTGGGGAGAGAGTGCATATTTAGTTTATGTATCTTCTATAGGCAACAAAAGAAACAGTTTTTCTAGCTCGAGTACTGGCACAATTACTATCAGCTTTTTAAAAGCTTGGTACTGAACACGGTCTGATGTCTGAAACTCCGTCACGGGTGCCAAGGGGCTGACAGGGAAGCGCTGGCTGAACACCTCCTGTTCATATTTTAGCCAAGTGTGTACCCAGAGCTCACAGCTGTGCTCATAGTTGAAGCCTGAACCAATCCTGCATCACACTGGCATTCAGATAGAGTGTAACTTTCAAGGTGAATTGAAGACACTTGGATTTCGATTTACTTCCACTCTTCTAGCAAATTCAGGGCAGTATTGACCTATGGCATAAGAACCGAGCATGAAACGGAACATTAATGTCAGTCTGGATTTTTGTTTGTTTATTGCGTGCTACTCTTACACTACCCCTTAACTAAACAGGTGGCTAGAAGCTTAAAAAGGCTTGCTCGATTAGAGTAGCTGCTGTGGGCTTTTTCCTGACTTCTTGTTCTCTTTTTGTTTTTTTCCTTCCATAGTCTTCATGAAGAAATCATTGACTTTTATAAGTACATGTCTCCCAGACCTGAAGAGGAGAGAATGCGAATGGAAGTGGTGAACAGGATAGAGAACGTTATAAAAGAGCTCTGGCCTAATGCAGATGTGAGTATCTATTAATGTATAAAAGCAACATTTTGTGCCTGTTTACTTTGTGAAATATTGAAACATGAAAGTGCTGTTTATTTTTCCTGTTAAAAAAAAGGATTTTTGGATAAATGAAAGAGATGATCTTTATTTCTTGAATAATCAGCTTATTCTATCACACTGAGGAATAAAAAGAAGATAAAACTACTGTACTCAAAGAAAGGGCATAAGTTGTGACGTTTAGTCTCATTAATATTTATTTGCTAAGATAAATGGGAACATACCAGGCTTGCATGCATGCTTGGAAAGTATTGTGTTAAAAAATAACCTCCTGGAACTCACAGCTTCACTTGTAGCAGGGCTTCTAGGCCAGAGACCCCAGGTCTTGAGTAAGTCTGCTAAGGTGGCCATGCTATTTTTAATGGGCAGTTAAACTAAATTGTGATAGCTTAGAAATTTAATGAACCTATTGTTTGTGCAGGAGCAAACAAGTCTGTCGCTCTCTATATTGAGCTTAAAATCTGGAATGCCTCTTTCCACCAAAGATGGGTTTTTCCTAGTACTTCATTCAGCTGAAAGGAAAGTTTCTTCTGTGAAGAGATGTGCTGTTTTTTAAACACGGGTTGGATTAAAGAAAAGCCAGAGAAGTTGCTTTTACAACTGAAGATGTTTTTATGGGGACACAGTTGCATTTTTAGCATACTTGAATCAAGTTAAATTGTATCCCTATACTAACATGGCGTTCATTTCCAGAACACAGATTTGTAGCTGTAGTCCTCTATCTGTTGAGAGCAGTAACTGGAAAGAAGGACTTATTAGCCAGAACAGCAAACCAAATTCAGACAGAAGACTCTTTAGTATAAGGAATGCTCTTTGATCCTGCCACAGTAAGAGGTAGTGTTGTGACAGGAGTGACTTAACCCCCCTGCTCATTTCAGATCTTAGCCTATTTTTTGGAATGTGATGTAGAAACTGCCAGAATAAGAGAGAGCATGGATTCTAGACAAGCTGTTTATATGTGGTGTGTGGTTTTGAGTGTAAAATACACTTGCAGTTTGAAGGTGGTCCGCGGGGCTGTGGCCAACATGTTAGTGCCATAGAATATGAAAGCAGTGCAGTTACAGGGAGTTGATAGTCTGGTAATTTTCTCTTTGAGCAAATCCAATAACCTTTCCGTGGAACTGTGTGAGAGACTTGAGCAGATCTCCCAGGCGTTGTTTAGCTCACCTCTAACCCAGTGAAACGTGGTGGACCCTACTCAAGAGCAGGAGCAGTGAGCTGCCAGTCTGACAGGCGCTAGTATAGGAAACTGTGGGCATGAAGCAGTGCTTACTGTGGTAACACCCCAACAAAATCTTGTCGTAGGGGATTTCAACAAAATAAATGGTTGCTTCAGCCTAGAGAAGGTGCTGCTACTTCCTAGACAAGTTTGTGTGCTGCAGACTTAACTAGTGTCGTGGGGTGAATTGATTTATTATCAGCCAGTCTTTCTTTGTTGCCACCAAGACTTTGAATGGGGCACAAGAACTTAGTGCGTCCAGAGATACTCTCTTCCCAGGAGGGACTTAATCTGTAAAGGCAGGGCTTTTGTATTAACATAATTTTCCTGTATAGACATATTACTCTGGGGCCTTGAGAAGTAGTCTTTCTTTAAGGTCTTGAAACTGCTTTTTGTAGCCATAATATGTTTAAGAAGGCAAAGCAAATCTCAAGACCTGACAGAAGTGACAGCTGACCACTGGGCTTAGCACACACCATGCTGCTGGAAACCACAGTTCACTGTTCACTCAGCGCCAGTTAAAACTGCTGCGACTGTCTTTGCTGTTCCTGAAAATGTTAGAGAGCAAGAGTGTGCCAGTTCCTTCTTCTCAAGTCAGTAACTGCCTTTCAAAGCCTCACTCTGCATTTCACCTGCTGTTACTGCATCGAGGAAGAATTCTCCTCTTACATGGCTTTCAGCTCTCTGGAAGCTGGAAGGGAAAGGAACAGTGACAGCAGTATTCCAGGTTACCATCTGAAAATTACTGCAATGTTACTTTTTTTACACTTACTTTACAGATCTACTTGGGGACTGAACTGCTGAACTCAACTGTGTTCAACAGTCTTGTTTTAATTTTTCAGTCGTTTGAGTTAATCACTAACCTTTTGGAAATCGGTGTTGGTTTAGCTGCTTGTAAGATTTAAACTCTGAGTACATGCTCTGAGAAGGTGGAGTGTCACCTGGTCCAATGTCCTCAGCTTTAGCTGTAAATTGATGTTAATATTTAAACTGGTCACTTTGAGTCACAGATGCAGTGAATCCAGCTAAAATAAACTTAAACAGGCACATTTAGTTTGTATTTCTCATGAAACAGGTAGCTAAAGATGTACTCTGTACCAATCAGATACCAAGAAAACATCTAAATGTACAGAGAGCACATAGAATGTGTTTTATTGTGGTGGTTTTTTTAGTGGTTTTGTTGTTTTTGTTTTTTGGGGTTGTTTATTTGTTTTATTGTTGGTTTGGTTTGGGTTTTTTTTCCTGTTCCACTTTGGAAAAGGCTGAAAAAGCAGCTGGAGGTGGGGTAAAACTAGGTATCCTAAACTGTTACTTTATTTATAGAGGTTAGCAATTGTGTCATTTGCTCCCTTACTCAAGGGAATGTGCTTAGAAGGAAACATTCCTAGTAAGTGAGAACTGTTCTTGGCATCAGCAAGGCTCTGACCATAAGAAAGGCTTTAATTACGCTGAAACTGAACAGCCCAAAACGCTAAACAAAGCATTTGAAGACAAAGTTTTTTGACCAGTTTGAATATGAAAATTACAGGTATTCATACAGTGGAATTTAGGCTACATTTGTAATAAAGTTTTCAGCTTCTTGTCTGAGTATTATGTGGCCTCGTAGATCTGCAAAGAGGTAATGCTGCATACTTTACACACATCAGTTGGGAACACACTGTGATTGGGAATGGAGGTACAAAGATGGACTCTGGATTGTCAAACTTCAGAAAATTCTCCCTAATGATACAGAGGAAAAGGAAATTTAAATTGGCTACAAATATTTTGTTGTTTGTTTTGATAGGGGGATTTTGGTAGCAAGGACTTTCCAAGCTTTTGTGGGTTTCCAAGCTCTGTTGTGCATAGTGAGGATGAATTTGGATAGGTACCATAGTGAATGCCCCTTCAGGGACCTGGGAATTTAATAGGAACAAGGTCACAGAAATGGAGGGTAAATAGTAATAATATGTAGGAGTAGTTGTCTTCCATTAGAGTTCTGTGAAGTCTTCAGTTATCTGATGAATGCAAATGCATCTCTCTGTCCTCGTAGAATAGAAATAGAATTGGCACTGTCGGCACACCTCAAAAACTAGGAGTTAGGATGAGAGTGTCCTCTGTTTGGCATGCTCTAATTATGTACATGGCTACAGAGCTGCAACAGTTGAAATTCTGATTCTATAATAAATCAAAATCCTTTAAAACTTCTGTTCTGATTGCCCCACTCTCCCTCTTCCATCGTTCCAGATTTGACGAGAGAGGGACTGAAGTGTGGGCGTGGGTTTCCTCTGTAATAATTCAGTGTTTCTCATACTCCAAATTACCGTACAGCAGCAGATGTTGTCTCATTCCTTTTCGTAAAGGTCATATATGTTGTGTCAGTAAGTTTATGAATACTTTCAGGGTTGTTTATTCAATTAAGGCTCTCTTTGCTGTTCAGCTGAACACATTATTCTGTTTGATAACGTGGAAGCACATTTAGGTTTTTCTGAACCCGTCACTGGTTGGTTTATTGTGCAGAAGCACTTTTCAGATGGTTTTGGTGGCCAAATCCTGAACCCATACACTTTCACAGAGGAGACTTTTATTATATTATCCTGGATTTAAAATAGTAAATTAGTCATTACTATAATATTAATAATTATTGCTGATCAATAACAGTTAGCTTTGTGATGCCTTTGTGCTTTTGTCAAGATCTAGTACAATGCTGATGCTTGTTCTGTGGCATCTCATGCACTCTCTTCTAGTTTGAGGAGCTATGAACTTTGAACATTAAATTTACTGCCAGTGTGTGCTTTTTGTTGGCTGTGGGAGAGAAAGGGTAAAAAGAGTGAAGTGATAATAAAATAATCAAGGGGAAGCAGTCATGCTGCTGCTCAGTCTACTGAAGTATCAATACGCTTCTTGCAAAACATCATCACTTCTTGTCTCCCCTTCTTCTTGCCCCAAAGGGGAAAAACTTAAAAAGTGGGTCACTTGACATACAAATCAAATGGCAATCAGAATTGTGTCTGAGGCTCATTAAAGCAGAATATGCAAGTCTTTCAGGTGGCTGCAGGAAGCACATCAGAAGACTGTCTGGTTGAAAATTAGTCCAAATGTGGAGATTTTTTTACTTTGAAGTCTCACCAGTCCCCCCTGTGAGACTTAACGCATGAGCCCGACCTCCCTGCGAGGCTTGGCTAAGTTAATGGGAAGGTGGTTTCAGACACCTCCAGTGGAAACCCCATTAACTCCAGTGCTAGTAATAAATCTGGGGGATCTGAAGCCTCCTGAAGCTTTATTTGTTTGTTGTTTAAACAGAAGTAAACAGAGTTGTGCTACTTGTACTGTGATTCGGGAAAAAAAAAGGATCGTGATTTAGTGTTTTTTAAGAAGCATGCAGAATAATGGAAATATGTGAAACTTGGCAAACTTGTCTAAAAACTGAAGGGTATATTTCAAGCTATTAGAGCAAAAAGTAAATTTAACTCATAATGTTGGGGGGGGGTTAAGTGTCTTAAAATCTTCTGGTTTACAGGTTTTTGTCAGATTTGTCATGCTGAAAATTTTTACATTACACAGAAGGCTTTGTAATAGAAAAGTCACAGTTGTTAATGTACTGTGTGTAACAACAGCGAGGATGAGCTGTTCATACTACCTTGAAGATGTCAATGCCTTAACAGACAGGAGTGCTTCTGCTCAAGAGCATGCCTGTTAGCAATACCACAATCCACCGATGGAGGGTAGCAATAACCAGCCTTTGCAAGCACCTTGATAGAACTTGTTTGTCTTCTGAAGCTGGAAGAGTTGTTCTCATGTACGCTGTTCTTGTGTTTCAGGTGCAGATATTTGGAAGTTTTAAAACTGGCTTATATTTACCTACAAGGTTAGTACTTTTTTTCAGTGTAAATTCCATACGAGAGAAAAGATCGCCTGTTGTACTTGTACCCCTGTAGTGATGTCTCTGATCTCACAATACCCCTGTTACCTGTGTCTATACCTGTTATTAAGAAAGTGTTAAGCTGTTAGTACTCTGCAGTATACAGAAACAGAGTCATTAAGACTGTTAACTACAATACATATGTCTATAGCTTTTGCATGTGTCACTAAAAGATCTGAATTACTGTGATGTCAAAAAAGGCTTATTTTGTGGTTTGGCTTCATTAAACGACTGAACCAAAATAAGAGGTTGGGTAAATTTTACCTCCACAGACAATTAAATGGAAATATTTAATGTTACCTAGTTAATGATGTTAGTACTGAAAAGATTACCTACAGAATAGCATTTATGTTTTCAGTAGTTCTTTTGTGAAATCTGTAAAATAGTCAACATCTGCCTTTTCCAAATCTGTTGCTGGTTTCCTAAAGAGAAGCCCTTACTAGTGACACTGGCATCTCTGTGGAAATTGTACGTGGTTTTGACAATTCAGTAGGAATAGAATGAAAGGCTTAAAGGGCTGCAGAGGATCAACACGTTTAAATAGTGTAAGTCTGAGGTTAACACTTGAACCCGTTCCCTGCTTTGGGAATAGGAGGAATTAGTATCCAGTAGTGACTACAACTGCTGGATACCCAAGTTGTCCTTGCATCTCTTTCTGAAAGACAGTATCTGGCAGATGTGTTAGTATCTGCTTAGCCAAAGGACTTACAGGCAAGCAGAATTGCACAGGCTCTGTTTGGCAAGTCTCAAGCAAGGTGTACAGATTGCACACGCATTGTTCTCACATTTGCCCTTGTTCTTGGGCTATTTTTTCACTGATTTTAAAACCCTTCCTGTGGTAGTACTTGCCAAGCTTTCAAAATAAGCAGCATTTGCACATTGCTATCTATGTCAGTGTTGCCTTCTGTCAAAGTTTCCCCTTGCCCTAGGTTTTCCTTACCTGTCAGTAACTGTGTAGTTATTTTAGATTTCGGGTTCTGGGATTCAGAAAGACCTAGGGTGTGTTTTTAATTCTGTTACCTTGTTAGAATTTGCCTAATATCCCTTTACTTGGAGGGATGTTGAGGGTTTGTGCACAGGGTTGTTTGGCTGCTGGATCTCTGTGTTATTTTTCAGGCAGTTATCTATACTCAGAGTGACAACAGAGCTGCTTTTTCTCTCTTGGTGTGCATCAGGAAAATGTCTCCCGTTGTGAACTGTCAGCATCCGTAGTGGGTTTAACGCTATTTTAGTCTAGAAGAGAAGTGTCCAACAGCATTTCCTGCTCTCCAAGCAGCTTTTGGACATAGTTTTCTGAAACAGGCTGAGTTCTGCCTGTCCTTGTCAGCTCAATGGTATGTGGCTGAACTGCTGCTGAACTGACCGCTGCTGAACTTGCTGCTGCCACCGACACTGCCTGTCGGCCAGAGACTGCATCTAATGCAGATCTACTCTCTTCCAGATGGCTAAAGCAGTTTTGGTTGTGAATCGGGAGACCTGTATCATCTACTGAGGGAGAAAAAGTATTCCTGAAGGTTTTGGTGGTTTCTGCTACTGCAATTGTCTGTGCTGGTGCAGTGACCCGCTGGTGTAACTAGAGGGTTACAAGCTCTCCCCTCCTTTGTGTTCGCAACCAAGCAGGGGAAATGGAAGAAGCGGCCGCTCAGGATCTCACAGGAGCCTTCACTGGCTTCAGTTTGGACACCAGTCACCTTTTGAATTTGAGATTTAAGCACTGAATTAGGGTGTCAGCTTCCTGCGTAGTCAAATGTGTGTGTGCAAAGGGAGGAAGTGCAGCAGGATGGATGGAGCTGAGTAGATGAGTGAAGTTGTTTGGTTGAAGTTGATGGTTTGATCTTATTTAACAGCTTGTTGCTTTCTGAAGTCAAAGTTGCCACAATTCTCCCCTCTCCATCCCTTCTCCTGTTCTTGGCATTACGGGACAGCTGTTTGCGATGTGCCCACTGGTGCTCTGCTCACCCAGAAAGGCAGAGGGGCAGGAAATTACCCCAGAACGTCTTGGGTTTTTTTGGAAGGCAGGTTGGAGGAGCTGGTTTCTCCCAGGCCCATTAATGTGTTGGCTTGATTTGCAGTGGATTAGACAGAACACCAGACCTAGAGCAAAGGAGGAGACAGGGCTGTGCATCTGGGAGTAGAGGATGTGGAACAGGCCTTTCCCTTTCCGGGGCTGGTTGTTAAATCGGCGTTGCTGGTTAATACAGCCCAAAGGTGGCAATTCACAACAAGTTAACTTCTTGCTCTGCATCACTCTAGAGAAGCTGAGCCCTCTCTGCTGACAGTGTGGCCTGAGGAGACTAATCTCAGGCTTCGCAGCCCAGCTGGTTTGTGTGTCTATGTCACCTCCCCTTGGCAACCTGAAATGTTCTGTATTTCTCCCCCACCGCTGAGAGTTCACCCCACCCCTTTCCTCATAAAATTAAGAATAAATTATTTGATTAATCTGCATTCTGTCAACTTTATTGTAGTTAAGTGTGGATGTCAGCTGTTTAAGGGTCTTTTAATTTGAACACATCTGTATTTTCTTTCCATTCCAGTGATATTGATTTAGTTGTGTTTGGAAAATGGGAGACGTTACCTCTTTGGACCCTGGAAGAAGCTCTTAGAAAGCACAATGTAGCAGACGAAAACTCAGTAAAGGTTTTAGATAAAGCAACTGTAAGTCTGGGGGAAGAGGGTAATTTCCTTGTTCTAAGCTCAATTTCTAATCAAAGATCGTGGTTAAAAGGATGGATTTTCATAACCAGAAACTATTTTGTATATAAATTTGGAATAGAACCAATAGAACCTTTTCACTTAGTCTGGCTTTTATTGCTGACAAAATGATTCATAGTGCTCCAGCAGAAGCATTTCTTCCATTGGGGAAAGCCATCTGATTTTCACTCCTGTACAGCATACACTTGCCTTTAAGTGACATTATACCAGTCGTTGTTGGGAGTTAATGGGACTAGACTTGTGAATTTCTGGGCTGAGTGTGTATATATGTACATAAAGAAATGGCAAATTTTTCTAATTGCAAGGAAGCAAACATAATGCATTTACACATAGAAGCAGTAAGTCCAGTCTTGTATGAAAGTGTAATGGGATGTCTTGCACAGGATGGGATTAACACCTTCCTACCTTTCGCTCATTTTAAGAGCATGCAGGAGCGTTGGGGTTTAAACAGGTGTCTGACCGTGGCCACTATTAGTAGAGAGAGGTAATTGGGAAAGCACTCCGGTGGGGTTATGTCAGAGTGCACTCAATGTCTTGTGCTTCTTGTTTGAAGATAATTTTGATGAGCACTCAGTGACCCTCAATGACACGAGTGTGTCTTTTCTTAAGAGTGTCTGTTTAATACCATTTGTCTTTATTTCTTAAGCATTTGTCTCCCTCTGGTGTTTGTTTTTTCCCACTAGAACTATGCTTCTGCACCAGGAACTGACTGAAAACAGTTTGTACTGTTAAGTTCTGCTAAACAGGGTAGTAAATTGAAAATGACATTTATGAGTTAGAAAAGCAAAGTTTATGTAAACAGACGGGCAAGGAGAGTGACTTCATAGATAATCAGGAGCTGTGTTTTCTCCGTCTAGTTCCTCTCTATAGATTCATAAAATGCTTCAGTTTTAGTAGTGCACCGAAGTATGAATGAACCCCCCCGTGTCTGGGTAATCTGTACTGACTCAACCTATCTTTCTTTTGCAGGTACCTATTATTAAACTGACAGATTCCTTCACTGAAGTGAAAGTTGATATAAGCTTTAATGTACAGAATGGAGTTAAAGCAGCCCAACTCATCAAAGATTTTATCAAGGTTAGGCAACACTACAACAGAACTGCAGAGCTGAATACTGATTTTCTGTTTTCCTTACTAGAGACGTTGCTTTCACTCTGGTATATTTTTTTTGTTGTCTGGTACTACTGTGTGGCATTCTTAGCTGTTAGATATGTTGTCCTAAAAGGCATGAAGATAGTAAAATTTACAAAGCAAGCATGAAGTTACAGTGGTACTTCATGTGGACTAAGGAAAATGCACTCATGCCCGTCTTAAATGTTCTTCTTTTCTAACTGTGGTTCCTTGAACTTAAAATTAGTAATAATTATGCATTCTTGAGAAAGTTGTAATAATCTTGTTCCAGACTGAATATTGTTTCATCATACAAGTGCCAACTGAGTGAAATAAATTTAGTGATTGTTCAGGGGTTCACTAATCTCTTTATCATAGATACATTACAGTTAATTTTGTTTAATATATGGGATTATTTTGTTAGGATTAATGCAGTTTTGTATTTCCAGTTTTGAAGCATCATTACACTATTTCCCTTTCCTTCCCTTCCCCTATTCAGTAAACTGGACACTCATTGCAAATGTCTCTATTATGAATAGCAGTAGAATATTTTTCTTGTCTTTTCGTGTTCTGTGTAGGGAGATGAAGTGCAGAAAATAACTCCATGAATCTGAGTGAAGCACTTCACTTGCAGTCATGTGCATCTGCTTTATTAATGCCACTGAGTTGCTACAAGTCTTTTAAATTTTGAGCAATCTTCCAGTTGCTGATCAGTCAAATGTATGGCCTTTGACTTGTTAATCTTCAGTTGCTTTATGTTTGTTTAGATGCAAGTTTAGAGCAGCTCACTTTGCTTCTACGGTGTCTCCTTCTTTAAGCCATAGAATGACATGGAAGGAAACTGTCTGTCCTTAGTTTCAGCAGGGTAGTCTGAGTTCTTGCTGCATGATCTCACCTCTGTCTTTATATAAACCTGATTAAGCCTTGTGCTGCTGAGGCCTCTTCCACCCGCGTTCACAGCAAGAGGGTGGGCTGGGTCCTTTCTTCTCTCAGCCTCCCTCTGATGAGAAGTCAATTCTGTTGGCCAGTGGTTTGCTGCTAAATCATGCCTGATGCTTCTGTACTGTGTAGCTCCTTGGTGGGGAGAGAAGATGCCCAGATTCTTTGTCGTGAAACACCTGCCTGGCCTTTGGTAGCCGACTTCATTTTTTTACACCCTGTGCATTGTTGCAGTGCCTCAAGGTGGACAGGCACATTTGGTTCTCTGCCACGACACAGCAACTGTGTTTCTGTTACCCTCTGCCTGTAAATTTATTTTTAGAGAAGTCCATAAAGTCCTGCATACTTGCCCCAAATTGTCTGCATGCTTCTTCATTTCAGGACAGGAGGTGTCTTCTCTGGAGAGCCTAAAGGCAGTACTATGTGCTTCATGAAAGAAAAATTGGTGGCATGTTCCTGTTGCCCAGGTTATTTGTAACCCTTTCGAGAGGCGGCTTTGGCCTTGGGTCAGGGCACGGCAAGAGTGGGCTGTGTCCCCAGGGAGAGAGCAGGAGCACTGTGTGGCAGCCAGGCAGAGCAGGTCTGCTGGCAGTCGTCAGGGTCAGCTCACAGTCCAGCGGCTGGCAGACCAGTGAGGCAGTCCCCAGTGAGGAGGTCGAGGCTGAGGAGGATGCCAAGTCAGTGGTTAGGGTCAGGATCAGGGTCAGGACCGGCGTCAGCGCACAGCGGCACGGTTCAGGCAGACACCAAGGGAAGCAGCTGAGATGAAAAGCAGCGAAGTGGAGGGATCCCTGGAAGGCTTCCCACGTGGTGCTTTCCCACACGGCTGTTTTCCCAGCTGCCCAAGCCCAGGCCGTGTAGTGCCACACCTGAGCTGGCCTTGAGCACGGGCGGCTGAGCCTGGTGCCGCAGGAGAGAGGTGGCACTCGGCCCTGACACACAACGGGTAGCAGCTGCCTTGCTGGGGAGCTTCATTTGTTTAACTTGGAGAAAACTTTCCGTGTACTTGCCAAGTGACTTCATCGTGGTGTCGAGGATCTCTCTTCAAAGCACTTGCAGGGCATTCCCTGGGGTTTTATTTTGTCCCACGTAACTTTGAATACCTGACTGAGGTGTTGTGCTCAGTATTACCCTTGGAAATGCCTGTTTTTCTTAATCCAGTTTATTTAGGAAGCCCGAGGCAGCTGAAGCCTTTATTAAGGGTTTGCAGTTTTCAGAGTAAAATCCTGTCTCTAATTGTGGTCTGTACTGATGTTCAGTGCTTCAGCCTATGCCTGTGAGTTCTTAAGAACTTACACTTAGCTCGAAAAAGGGATCTTGGGATCCTCAGTTAGATAGGGCTCCCACTACTCACTGTAAGGCTCATGCAGAAAAGTTCTTGGAGAAATGCTTTCCCTTTTATCTCTTGCAATGGCAGATACCATGCTCCACATCTCTTCTCTGACACTAAGGAACTTTTTAGCTCTGTGTTGATAAAAAGAGTGACACACCCTCCCCTGTGAGGGGGTGTGCAGAGTGCAGGCATAGCCCCAGCCTCCACTGCTGTCCAAAAGGTCCATGTTCTCCTCACGTGCAGTGTGTGCACACCTCTAGGAGAAGCTGTGTGGACAAACCTATTGAAGGACTGGTTTCCAAAGGTAAGTATTTGGCTCCTTTGAAGGTGTTACCTGGGTGTAGCGATTCCGAAGAACTGTTCAGAACTCTGGGCATCTGACGTAGTTGCAGGACAGAAGTCTCAGGCCATATTGGGATATCACTTTGGCCATAGCAAGGTTTTGTTCCAGATGTAGTTATCTCTCTCTCATTCTTCCTTTGCTTTCCTTCTCACTTGTATGAGCAAAGGAGGTGTATTTATATATCCAAACAAATTCACCCTGATTTTATAAGGTAATTGCTTTTTTTCTGTTGTTAATATCTGCCACCAGACTTGAAGAGGTAAAATAACTGTATTGATCACAGGCAGAGCACTTGGTTTCTCCCATTAGTAAATATATTGTGTTAGAATTATACTTAGCTTTGAGAGTTAATGTAACAGAGAGCTTCAGTGTGCTTTCTTAGCATCAGTCATATATACATACCACAGTACCCTAACATTTTTGTTTTTCTCTTTCAGAAGTACCCTGTATTACCCTATCTAGTTTTAGTATTGAAACAGTTCCTGTTGCAGAGGGACCTTAATGAAGTATTTACTGGTGGAATCGGTTCTTATAGTCTTTTTTTAATGGCTGTCAGTTTCCTTCAGGTAAGCTTAATGGCACTTGTTGTTGCCATTGGTGCAAAAGGATGCTACATTAAGAAGGGGTTTAATCAGTCCTTACATTTCATCCTTTATTCCAGTTGTGGTTTGTGCCCCCTTTTCATTTAAAAATAGCCATATCCCACCTGTCTTCCGTTCTTTCTCCCGTACTGGTGCTCTTGGTAGTAGAGATGTTTGGAACATCCACTGGCACGTCAATAGCAGGCACGTGTGTCATTCGTGGCACAATAGCTTGACTGCTGTGCAGCTGCTTTGGAGCAAGGTACACAGGTTGGTGTTAGATGCAGCTCCCTTGACAGCCCTTGTTTGCCAGGTCACGCGCCCGTATGTGCTGTAACGGATGCAGGGGAATTTTGTTTGTTTGTCTAGGTTTTTAAGCTGATACCAAATAAACATGTTTTACAACTTTTCCTTAAATCTAAGAGAACAAAATGCATGCACTAAATCTCTACGGTTATGCCCAGGGGAGAAAAATGTCGTGGTAATCGAGTTCTGGTTTTCTCAACCTCATTTCTTTTTGTGGTGCTAAATGTTACTGTGTAACTGTGTGCAGCTGTACTTTTACAGGTTCTAGTTACGTGTAAACATGAGCCTTGAACTGCACCTCAGTGTTTGCTGAGGGCTATTGCGGTTGCCTGATGGAAATGAAGGCACCAGGCATATCTGTTTGGAAGGATCCAAAATCTCTCCCCATCCCGATTTTTTCTTAGATTGAGTAATAGCACTTCCATTGGCTCCTGCAAAACCAGAAGTCGGGTTTTGTGTCTGTTACAATTATGAACTGGTTTTGTTCATAATCTCTCTGGCTGTGTACTTAACAGTAGAGGGGACTGTTTTTATAGCTGTGCCTGTTAGAAGCCTGTATTTGTCTTGCAAACCCAGGTTTGTGAAGGGCAAATATCTCTGGGTTTTTACAAGAGCTCTGCCATTAGTGGTGGACATTCCCTTGCGGAACTGAAAGTTCAAGTACAAAAGCATTAATAGTTGACAACCTTATTTTGAAGAGGTAATTAGTTTATAAAAGTTTTGATAGCATCTTCTTTTAAAGATGCATAACTGCTTTATCAAGGGAAAATACTGTATTTAGACCTGTTTGCTTTATATGTTTTATTCTCATTTACTATTGTATTTAGACATATTTGCTGTGAAAAAGAAAAGGCTCTTAAAACTTGAAGTCTTAAGAAAATGATATTTTCTTCTCTCTTCTTAACAGCTGCATCCCAGGGAAGATGCCTGTATGCCCAATGCCAACTATGGTGTTCTTTTAATAGAGTTTTTTGAATTATATGGACGTCACTTCAATTATCTGAAGACCGGAATCCGAATAAAGGATGGTGGCTCTTACGTTGCCAAGGATGAAGTGCAAAAAAGCATGCTGGATGGCTACAGACCATCAATGCTGTACATTGAAGATCCATTACAGCCAGGTATCCTCATAAACCAAACTTTGACATACTGACTAACAAAAAAAAAATGTTAGGAGAATGCTTGGTCCAGAGGAGTTCTATCAAGGACTAGCACAGAATGACCACCAGAACCCTAATGGAAACACCTCATTCATGTCTGCAAATGCAAGATGCACTCAGAACACTGTTTTTTAAGCCATGTTCCTAGCAAAAGCCCCCCAAGAGCATGGCTGTGTCAGGGTATGAGAAGGCACCCCAGACAGGCGTCACCCACTCTGTGGTGACAGCAGCATGGGCCTGAGCATGGGCTGGATGTTCCTGTGTGTACACGTGGTGCCTTTCAAGCTTGTGCCTGTCTCTGCCACAGTTGCACTTGATAATGTCTGCATACTCGTATGCCCTCGCTCCAGTTTGATTCTGTAAAGTCACAGAAATAACGCTGTGGTTTCCTTCTGCTCTGTCACCTTTGCATTGAGAGCTTGATTGTTGACTTGAATGGGGGGCTCCTGAAGTGGTGGCTCCAGTGCTGCTCATAGAGCAGAGTTCACGTCTTTCCCATCTAGACACATGTCAGCGTTGTTGTATGTGTAATGTATGTGGCACAGGATTTTTATTTTCTTAAGGGCAATTGAAAAATATGTCTGTCTCCTCCCTGAAAGGAGATAACCGTAGTTTCGGTCTCATTCATTTATTTATTTGTATTCTTATTTTAAGGTAATGATGTTGGGAGGAGTTCTTACGGTGCCATGCAAGTGAAACAGGCTTTTGATTATGCCTATGTTGTTTTGAGCCATGCAGTTTCCCCAATAGCTAAATATTACCCTAACAACGAAACAGAAAGGTAAATTTTATGAGTCTATATCTCCCGTGTTATTGCTTATATTTTTATGTCTCTAAAATCAGTTGTGGTGACGGTTTTGTTTCTTGCCTGGTTTACAGTATATTAGGAAGAATAATTAGAGTAACGCAAGAAGTGGCCACATACAGAGACTGGATATCAAAGCAGTGGGGAATGCAAAGCAGGACGGAGTCTTCGTGTAATGGTGAGTTTTGACTAAGCACAGCTGCTAGGGGGAAACTTCTGCGCGTTCCCAGCACCTGGATTTTGTTGTTGCTTTTGCCTCACGTGAGACAATGTGTGCATCTTAATATGAACGGACCTTTTCTTGTGTCCTCAGCCAGAAGATTTAGAATCGTGCAAGAGTAAAAAGGCCACACCACATCTTCATTCTACTCCACGAGACGTGGTCAGCGTAGAGCTCTGTAAAAGAGCACAGACTTGCAGACAGACTTATGAAAAACCTGCAGTTTAAATTACACGGGTTGTTACTGTCACACTTCCTTTGTCCTTTCAACGTGGACATGGTTTCAAAAAGAATCCTAGTTTAAATCTAAATCCTTAGCCCCTGTTGCTCTTTTCTTTTTCATTTTAATGTTTAAAGTGTTGCATGTCTACGGAAGTAATACGTAAACCAGGATTGCCCATATAAGTGGAATAAGTCTTTTAAGCAGAAAAGTCCTGAAATACCAGTCATGATTCTTGTCACTAACAAATGGAAACACAAAATCTAGTCAGAGAACTTGCTGAAAACATCCTTTAAATCATCTTCATTCTCATTGCTCATCTTCTGACTTCACCAGCCAGTTACCACCCTTTTTAGGTGTAGGTGTATCTGCTGGCTGGAAGTTTTCAATTTAAAAGTCATGTTAATACTCTCCGATTAA
The DNA here is from genome assembly GCA_013399075.1 of Chloroceryle aenea. Lineage (NCBI taxonomy): Eukaryota > Metazoa > Chordata > Aves > Coraciiformes > Cerylidae > Chloroceryle > Chloroceryle aenea. The sequence goes on from VWZY01003576.1 coordinate 201,972, forward strand.
TTTTAGAGTGTGGCCTACTGGGAATCTTCTCTTGCTAGGGACTAGTCAGAGAAGATGGCAGAACTACCCACTCTTTGGGCTAGGCTGGGATTTTGTTCAGATTTGGTTTTAAAGCTTTTGTTGGTGTTTCCCTCACTGCCCTTGCAATCTGAATGTGTCCCTGGGCCACTGGGGTTTTTTCAGTGGTACAGGCGTAGCTCTGGTAATGCAGCCGGCCACGGCTCGGCCTGCGCTCCGGAGTAATACATTGTGACATAGGGATTAAACTCTGGATCAGTACACAGCTAGTGGGGCAACAAATCTAGATTAGGTAAATCTCAGGTAACTCCTCAGTGTCTTATGTGAGATAAAGCAGTAATTAAATTAAAACATCCCTGTATTGGGATGATAATGGGGACAGTTACAGTGATTGTCTGGTAGATTTATTAAATTCCAACTTCTTACTTCATTTTATATTCAGGTAGAAGTTAGTGAGAGATAAGAGTTCTGTGTCTTGGATTCTCAGTGTAGGTTGTCATACAAATCAACCAGAGTTACCTGGAGTTCGTGGGACCCTGGCAGCTCCAGCAGAAGAAAAATGGGGTTGCTGAGTACTGGGCGTACAGGAGCAAAATGTAAACCTATGTATTTGAGTGCTGTTGCAGTGTGTCTTGAAACGCTCTGAGCTTTTTACTCCCTTCTTTTGTGTCTTCTCTCTCTCATGTCCATCTGGAACTGTGGGCAATGCTTGATGGGTTTCATAGCATAGGTTACTGGGTCTTTCCAGGAAACCACCACACCCCCAGCGAGGGGCTGGCTCGCCACACGCGGTACCTGCACACGGACACAGGCACACGTGCCTGCTGCTCGTGTCAAAAGCCTGTGCACCTGCAGATGTCAGTACCTGTCCTGCTCGCTACTTCAGGAGTTAATCTGTGGCGATGCTTCTGTTTTGTTTTTAATAGGTAATGGAGTAACCTTGATAGTGGATACTCAGCAGCTAGACAAATGCAACAATAATCTTGCTGAAGAGAATGAAGCTCTGGGAAAGCCTAGAAATAAAACTTCAGAAACACTTAGTAAACATTCTTCAAATTCTTCATCAGGTCCTTTATCATCATCATCATCTACACTGTCCAGCTCTAGTGATGTAGTAAGTACTGGAAGTTTTCTGTTTTGGGGTTGTTTGTTTTTTTTTTTCCCCAGTTTCTTTGGTTTCTTTTCCTGATTTGTGTTGCCACAGAACACATTCTGAAAGCTCGAAATCCTGGTTGTTATTTCATCCAGAATCCTAACTTACATAAGATGTTACCTCCCTTGCAATTTCTACATGTGTAAAGTCGCAGTGTGTGTTTGACCCAACACATGTGGAAAGTGAATACAGTAGGTACAAAGTGATGTAGCCCTCTTGCCTCTGGGAAAACTGTGCTTAAAAAAATAGACTGCTAGTCCGAAGTCATATGCTTTAAAAAAAAAAAGCCTTAAAAAAAGTGATCTGGGAATTCTATTTAAAAACAAAAAGGCAAATTGCCAAATCAGAATCATGCATTAATACATTTTAAGACCTGTCCGTTTTAATCATTAAGAATTCTGGATTGAAAGAATTTTACTATCTAATAAAATAAACACATTCTAAGTTTTGTCCACTGCTAGCTTTAATTTTAAGGCAAAACTCATTTGTAGAAAAAACCTTCACTCTTAAGAAAAACTCACTTATACTTTACATTTTCCCGAAGGATTCTGATGGAACACCTTGCAAAACCTCTAAACAATTGAGTTGTCGTCAGTCTACCACAAACAGAGTGGGGTCACAAGAAGTGTCACTGGAATCCTCCCAGTCAAGTGGGAAAACACAAAATAGCCAAACAGCCAATACATCCAGCAACACGAACAAATCTCAGGTTTGTGAAACGCTTCGAAACGACAGCTGTACAGATGATCTGAATATTCCACGTCTCGTCCCATGGAAGGGTAGCTTGTTCTGGAAAGGAAACTGTTTTTTCACCTCCCCTTTACCCCACTAAAACGCTTTGAGCACCAATTGTATCTAAAATCCCTGGCTTCTCTCTTCAGCTTGCACAGATGAGTTTGCAACAGTGGCTTTCCCAGCCTTGGAAGAGATGAAATTGGATTGACTCGATTTTGAGAAACCTAGATTTGCAGAATTGCACAGCTGCTGCAAAAGCACATCAGCCCAGTCTTCGCTGCAGAACTGGAGAACTACTCACACTTGCCTATGCTTAGTAAAAGCCAGTTAGCAAAAATGTGTCTTTCAATCCGTGAGTGGCTGCCATGTTAGCTGTTGATACTTGTCGATCGGCCGTTCATTAAGGGAGATGAAGTGTCCTTGCTGGTACATGAAATCCCCTCCCATTCCCCCTAAAGACAAATATCTTTATGATGAGACCTGCCAGCACTTATGCATTTAGGGGAGTTCTCCTGTTGAGGAATGCTTCCACGGCAGCTCGGTGATCTGGAAATACTGTATGCCTCTCTATATGATGTACTTTGGTATATGCACTTGAAACGCTCATATTTTTTTTCAGAATTTGAGACTTCTTTAATGTATGAAAAAGAGTCTGGAATCTTGTGGGGTGTCATTCCTGAAAAGTAATTCTGAATTGCCTCCTACTTGCTGCCAGTCTCTTGTTAGCTAGTGATGAGACAGGGTACCAGCCAGACCTTGGCTCTGCCACAGTGCAGAGCTAATTCTGGCACTGGAGTATGAATATTCACAATCTGAGATACTCTACTGCTGTAAAAAGATGTGTATAAAGTTACTCCTGCTCTTAAAAGAGCATCATCTTAATTTTGCACAGCAGATGAGATCTGAGCGCTCTTCATCTCTCATCTAGGATTATGGACTTTTGTTTCTGTAAAGCACTCCCTTGATGCTTGCGCAGTGGGACCGACAGAACTGTTCTGTCCTTTTCAAAATTCAGAGCGCTCTGCTCTTCTCTTGACCTTCATGGTTTTGAGCCTAGAGATGAACATTTGTTTGCCACCACCAAAGCGAAAGGTCTGTGCTGCTGTTGAACCCAGGCCTGGCTTCTTTTGCCATACATTTTTTCTCAACTGTAACTCTTCCATGGGCCGACGTCCTCACCCTCAGGAAATACGGTTGTGCGGTTGCCGCGCGTTTTTCCTTTTGGCCCCACTTACCCTGCTCTCTTTTCCTTACAGCATGGATCTGCACGGCTATTCCGCTCGTCTAACAAAGGCTTCCAAGGTCCAACAAACTCAAGCCACGGTACCTCAGTTACAAACAAACAGCATCAAGGCAGCAAATCACACCATCCGTTTTTCCACGGCAAAAAGAGGAAACACAAGAGGGATGCGGCCCTTTCAGACCTTTGTAGATAGTTGCCTATTTTATGACTGTTCTTCTGTGTGCAATGATCTCATGCTACAGGATAGTTTGATAGTGACTCCTTGGATCTCTTCCGGAGCTTCAGACTGTTCAGACATTGATTAGCAACTGCATTTTTTTTTCCCAGCTCGCCACGGAACGGATCATGAAGATTGATCACTGCAAAAAAAAAAAAAATTAAAAAAAAAAAAAAAAAAATTGCCACCAATTAAACTGTGAAGGAAAAATACTTAACCCAAAGTGAGATNTTAGGAAGAAAAAATTTTTTAAAAAAAGAGGAAAAAGGCTGCTCATTTGATAAGTCATATGCTACAACAGGGTCATTTAGGATATAAAAGCTTGAATGTAAAATAAATGTATTTCCCATCAGCTCATGCTGACCTGTAGAGATAGTACTCAGTGTGTCTAGGGGGTGGTAACAAATAAAACACAAAAAAATAGGAAAAAAAGAAAAAAAAGGCAAAAAATTGTATTTTGAGGGAAACCCAGCCTTTAAAGGTGAAAGTAATTTGTGCATGATTTTTTTATTATTTTTACATATACTTACCATTTTATTGTGTATATATAGATGACCATATAGGAAAACTGACATTTGTAATAGTGGATTTGTTAATACTTTTTACATAACATTACTGTTTAAATTGTAAACATAAATTTTTCTCAGGATTAGTTTGGAAAATAATCTGAATTGTCATCTTAACATCCATATAAAGAGACATTAGTAGTTACATTGCTCAGAATTTCTTTTCTTGGCATTTAAAAGATTTAATAGAACACTTGATCTGCAAAGGCTGTTCCTCTGAAGGAAAGGTTTATGGTGGCAAATGAAGTTTTTCATTTGTGTAAAGTGTACGTGTACTTTGTGCAGACGTGGAACTCCTCATCTTAGAGAAGTCACCTTCACCTTGTTTTCTAGAGTGCCATCATTTCAGGCAGTGGGGTTTTATAGCTGCATTCTCCTCTTCCTCCCCTTAGTGGTCCTTCCCTGACCCTTTCTGGGTTTTAAAGAAATGTAAAGCCACTTGGGTTGGGTTTGTTTTTGTTTTGTTTGGTTGGTTGCTGGTGGTGATTGTTTTCTTTTTTTTTTTTTCCTTTTTTCTTTTTTTTTTTTCCCTTTTTGGTTTAAAAGCAAAGCAAAACAAAGGACAAAACTCAGTTTGTTATAGATGTTTGCATTCCTGGGCTGCTTTAATCTCACGCCTCTTTGTTTGTGCCTTCCCTCCCCTTTCCAGGTCTGGGTTTTTTTGTCTTTTATATTTTTGCTAACTCCTGTAGGAGGTGATAACTGTTGAAGCTTTAAGTAAATTTTACAATTAAAATATTTTTTTCTCACTCCCCTCTTAGGCATTTTTCTATTTACACTTAATTATTTTAAAAAAGAACCAAACCAACTTAAAATAATGAACTATATTTTGTATTGCCTTAAAGACCCAAACCTTCCACATCTCATAGTATTTCTCCATCGACGTAGTGGTCATTTAATTAAAACTCCACATTTGTCTGGTTCAGCCACGCTGCGAGTCTGGGCTGCAGTAACTGGTGCCATGAATGGGAACTAAACGTGTGCTTACGCTCGTAGGCCTAACTCGGAACAGGAGGTGGGACGCTTCCGTGGCAGAGAGTTAAGTGGCATTTACTTCCACAGATTTCTTTGAAGAGGAAAGTCTGGACTGGGCATGCGTGGCTGCATTGACTGCAGCTCTTCTGGAGATGATGCTTTTATAAAAAGTACTATTAGCATTTGGAAACTTTTTTTAATATACATCTACAAAATACTACAGACCAACCTGACCTTTAATGGGCACTAACAAGTGCAATGATTTTTCAAGTAAAATAATGATAAAATAAGACCAGAACTGATGTCGTCACTTAAATTAATAACATTTTCAATGTGTTAAAGTGTTTTACTTCAAAAAGGAAAATATATATATTCAAAAAACCGTGGAAAGTCGTAACACTTGCTCAAACACTAAGCTGAAGTGATGTTAATTTGACAATTTTTTAAAAAAATTTTTAGATTCATATTTTAATTTGATCAGATAATTTTATCAACAAGATGTTGATCTTTTGTTCATAGAAACTAGTAAAAACTGTACCACATTATGCATAATCACAGTATTTATTTTGTTTTAGATTATTGTGAATGTGTAGACTTATGTTCACCGCTTAGGGAACAATTATTTATAAATTATATTAATCCAGTATTGTTAGCTGCTATTAGCAAAACTGTTCCAAAACTTAATACTTGCAAAGATCTGTATCGCATTTACCACACTGAAGTGTTTTTAAAAGAATCACCCTCATTGTTGAAAGCAAATGTACTCTTAGGGTGCAGATATTAGTGTTCCAATAAGCATGTGATAATTTTAAGGTGGTGGTAGCGGGAAGATAATCTTGATTCCATTGGGAATCTTAGGTTTGCCTCAATTTATGGTTTTCATAAATTTAATGGAAAATAGCTTTTCCTGGACTGCTCAAGTTTCTTTTTGGTAAACAGTATCTTTCTAAAAGAAAAAAAAAAGAAAAAGAAAAAAAAAGAAAAAAAAAGAAAGAAAAAAAAAAGAAGGAAAAAAAAGCATGAAGGAAAAAATTGAGGTATTTTACGTTGCCTCAAATGACCAGCATTGTATTCATAAAATACTGTATATCTTGCAAATCTTTATTTAAACAGAACAGTTGAACTGTTCGTTTTTCAATCTGAAGTAAAATACTTTCAAGACCTTTTAGTTTGCCTGCTCATTTGTCTTGTACATTTCATCTCTGTATTTGACTCAAGTCTAATTCCTTTTTGAGTTTCAATACTTTTGTGAAGATTTTGTGAATATATGAAAAATAAATGTTTAATCTAACTACTGCAGTTCATCACCATTCTTGACACTGACCCTGTTTTTCCCTTCGCAGTACTGTGGCCAGAGCAGACTACTCAAGGTGCTTTGTAGAGTTGTGTGTAGTATCTGGGTGCTTCCCCAGCTGAGTGCTGGGCCCCTCTGCCTGCAGTTTGGAAGCTGGTTTTGTTCAAGCGGGCCAGGTCTGCCGCGTTTCCTTCCAGGAGAGCTGAAGCAGTGTCTGTATACCTGAGGATAAGTAGAAGAATATACACTTATAAACAGTTGTTAATGCAGTATTTTTCTCAGACTTACCTCTACAGTATATGTGGCAAACTCGGGCAACTTGGCTTGGGGTGCCGGTCCCGCAGCCGTTCAGAGCTGCCCCGCCAAGGAGGGCAGCTCAGGAACAGGCAGCAGTTGATCCGAGTTACCTTCGGCCGGAATCCCTGCTTAGCGTGGTTCCTGAAGCACAGCTGATGGTACTGAAGTATGTTCTTAACTCTGGTTATCTTCATTCCTTGCACAAATCAGTAGGGAGGCGTACGCGTACTGAAAGGCCTTGTAGTCTTGCCGCTGGTAAGAGCGTTTGAAAGACATAAATAAGATTAAATGTTTCTATAGCTTCCCGTTTGATGTTACATTGGTTTGTTAGGGGGTTTTGGACTTCTCTTTAAAGACTAGTTCAGATAGTTAGTGCTTATAGTTAAAAGCTGTCTGTTTACTGATTCTGGTTTTCTAATTGTCAGTCTATTAGCATGTGGTAGAAAAGAAGCTAAAATGTAAGTAAATCTTCCTGTTTGTGAGGATTTTTGATTCTATTTACTGACCTCCATGTTGTGTGCAGCTTCCTCAGAATCTAAAGCTCAGTTTTTTAAATGTTTCTAGTAAACTTGTTTTTCTAGAACTTAATCTTTAAAAAATAATTGGTTCAGTGTCTGGTGGCATCTTTTTTTTGCGTAGTTTCAAAATGGACCTTTTCCATTTTATGTCTGAATCACGATGAGGGCAGCATTCTAAATATAACGTGTGAGCAACCGATTAGAAAATAGTCTCATCTTGAAAATGTATTGTAAATAAAAGCAGCCAGCCATTTGACATCTTGATGGATTTTAAAACTGAATCTGTGACTCCCACTTTATTTCCTGAGGAGTAAAAGCTATAGCAGGTTGTACAAAGTATGGAATAAGTTGAGAAGGGAGTCTGTCTATTTAGGGGCTGTAACAACAAAAAACCACCATTTTAATTATTTCAGCTACTGTTAAAGTGAAAAAAAAAAAGAGTGATTATTTATTCTGCTGAGTTCTAATTCTTTGGCTAAACAATGCAAAATAATTTTCTAAGAATCAAGTTTATCATGTCTTGAAACTGTCTTGAAAGTGCAGAATTTGAGAGCTCTGTTTTCTAGATAATTTGTAGTGTTTCCACAAGTTTTCCTCAAAAATGTCTCCTGGGTGCAGTGGCCTAAATGTAAATGTGTCCTGACTGTTTCTCCATGAGTCATTTACCAGCAGTAGTGACATATATCTAGTCACAGTTTCATCCATAAATTGAAACCAGCTTTGCAGTTCTCGTGGTGCTTAATTACATCACGGCTGTAGGTTCTGCTGTGCCAAACTTCAGGGCTCTTCCACGCGGAGTTTGCCTTGAGCCTAATTAACTGAGCTTCAAAGGCTGATTGTTAGGATGTTTGAGATGAACCCAGAGAAATTATCCAACACCAAGAATGCTTTGCGAGTTACTTAATGAACAGTGTCCTGGGTAACATGGGAATTAAAATTCAGATGGCCTTCCTGGGTCTTTAGAAGCGTGAAGTTTGTGTCAAGTATTGCTGGAAAAAGGAGCTAGGAGTAAAAGAGAACAGAAAGTGCCTGTTACTGTGCATTTTAGCACAGTAGTGCTAGATCAAATTAATCTACATTTCAGATTACTCGAAAATTTTGAATAGCTTGGATTTTTAACTCCTAGTGTGGCTAGTGATTTCCCCACCATGGCCATTTTATTGCTTTGTGGACTCCAAAAACTCCTGACAAAAGCGTGGTGCCTTTGCTGGACACCTCGACCATACAGTTCCATGAGCCTCTCTTTTGGCAGTAGCTAGTTTAAAAATCGGGTATGTATGGAACTAGGCATAAAAGGGAACACGAATCTCTAGTTTGCTGGAAATTAATTGGTGAAAGCTAATGGGATCCTGAAAATCACTTACGTGCACAACTAAGTGAGGAAAGATGAAGAAATCTTGGAGATCCTCAGCATAAAAGCCTTTTGGAGGAACGTCCATCTTCCTGCCTTCCCAGATGTCTGAACAGTAAGGTGCTGCGAGTCCTCTGGTGAGTCACTTTGCTCAGATGTTACTCTTGTCATACACTGAAGGACCTGAGCAGTGAACCTTCTCTGTGGTGATCTGCTCGCCACTGAAGTATGTTGAAGGTTTCAGCATTCTGCAGCTGGTTTAAATGAGCTGCAAAGTTGTTTATTGTAATTAGAATGGTATTGGTATGTCTTGGTTCTGCTCTGTTCTGCTAGGAGTCCTTCAAAAGATGTCTTTTTAATTCTTGGTGGTTCTTGATACTGTAAACATGCTGAATGGAGACTTCTAATCCTTCTTGAACTCTTGAGTCCACCCTTGGCCCAAAGATTTGGTGGTGAATATGGGATTTGGCAAATCCTGCCTAACAGGCTATAGTGGAGCAGGAAGGGGATGGAGATTAATCGTGCTTTAAAAAGAGATACCATGCTGCTATAGCTACTTTTTAAGGATAAATAAAAACCCACAAACCTCATTAATTAAGCAGACCGAAGCAGCAATACATCCCCTTAGCCCTCATACACCCATATTTGAAGCTAGTTTCTGTGCCAAACCATTCAACAGTATGATGTTTGGATGCTAGGCTGATTTTTAATATATGGTTTTTTTGTACATTCTGTATAATGAAGTCCTAATTTCCCGTAGTACAAACACCCGAGGAAGAAGCTGCTTGGCTGTGTACAAGAGCTGGCTTGTAAAGAATGCGTTTGTGTGGTGGTGGAGGAAGTCTGAGGAGCCATGGGTGCAGATTTGGTGAGTGTTTGGCTTCTTTAAAATGCTCTTGTACAGGTATCTATAACTACTTTGGCTTATGTATGAAGCAATGTTTGACTCTGGAACTGAAAGATCATTAAGCAACCAAATGCTTCTGAATAGCTGTTAGAGCAAGTAATCTGTGCTCTCAGCTGCATTTTCCCAGGTCTAAAGTTCATTTACTGTACCAGATTTGGTGACAGTGAAACCTGAAAATAAACCTGGTTCAGATTGCTTGTTTATGCTGCCTGGCAATGTAATACAATATCTGTTTTGAACTTAAAGCTCCCATCTTAAAAAGAAAAAAAAAAACAAAACAACAAATCCACCTTTCTGGTCTGTATACAAGATTGCTGCACCAGGAGTATGAAGAAATATTTTTCTTACAGCAATAACATTATGTGGTTTAGGTGAAATATGCATTAATGGCTGCTGTTTGCATTTCCCTCCTTCTGTGGCCCGTTTCCAAACAAGACTGTTCTCATTCTCACAATAAGTAGGGAACTGATTACGGCTGGGTTATTGGGTTTTTCTCCTCTTCACTAGAGTGGATCTCGAACCAAACGCATTCGTGGTTGCCTGGTAATCAGTTAACTATGAAAAGACCATTCTTGGTTAGAAAAATCAACAGCTAGCCCAACAGCAGGCAGAAATCTTTCATACTGTCTTCAGTCGATGCTCGCCCGTTTGCTTTCCCTTTCCAGAATTTTTGACAGTGCAGGGGAGGAATAACTTACAAAATAATGTAGTCTTTTCTTTGTCCCCAGGCTTGTCTCACTAAATGTATGTTATAGTATCAGCTTCTATCCATCGAGATAACAGTAATCTCTGAGCTGGAGTGTGTTGCCATCTAGTGAATCACTCCTGTGCAGTGTCTAAGCAACACTCTTAACTACAAGAGGTGGTTTGAAAGCTGCTGGTTTATCATGTTGTTAGCATGCAGACCATAGCACCCTCAGGTGCTAGTAACTTATCTGGTATTGCTGGGCTCCTGCCTGCCCTCACACAGCCTACGTCCCACAGAGTCCCCCTCCTCTTAAGGGCAGAGCTGAGAAAACTGAACTTTATGGCCTGAAAGCCAAAAAGTTTAAACAGTATCAGTAGGGCCAAAAGGCACAGGCAGTGAGAGCGCTACAGGCAGCCTTCACCTCCTCCAGCCAAACGGGCCCGGTGGAACACGCATTGGTGGTGCTCCTGCTGCCCCAGACCTGCATTCCTACACAGAGTGCTTTATATAAATATGTTTAACAAGCAAGTGCCTCTGAGTTCTTCAGAACAAAGTCACATGATGGTCTCTCATGACCAGAACAAACTTCTCAGAGAGCATAGGCAAATATAGAAGTTGGGAATTGGGAAGCTGAAGCATTAATGCAAAAGGGAAGGCGTCCCAACTTTTGCAGTTATTGGAGAACACTGGGCTGGTAACTTTACCATTCCTGGATAGTCTGATTAGAAAACCAAACCAACCTCTCTATCTTCATATGGCATTGCTGCACTTCATTCGTTGAATAAAGGAGTATTTTGGACTATAGTGGTGGTTTAGGGTGGTGTTGAAGCAGAAGTGATAGGAAGCAATAGCAAGTTATGATACAGTGCTAGTTCTGTAGTTTCTGTATTAGGTACTTTTTTTCTCATCACTGATTGAACATAAAAATCTGTCTGTGGAAAAACAGTAGTTGTGAACTCTAAGTACTGTATTTGTACATTTGGGAGAGTCTGAATGTTCTGGTGCTGCTTAGTAAGGGAAAGCTACGATTAACAATTGTGATGAGCCAGTACAATCCTAAAAGGACCTAAGTCAGAATTGATGTTTACTTCTGTGATGTCATTATTAGAAGGTTATTTATTTTCCTTTCTTGTTTTGTGTCTTCATCAACGTCTCCATTTCTATACACTTTCCCCACCTATGTGGCTCATCTGGCTTGCACAGGAGATCACAGCTGTCCTGTATCCTAAGCTGGCTGCCGGCATCGGTTAAGACTTAGTTTTATGAGCAGGATGGATCCCTGTTAGAGAGCAGCAAGTATGAATTTTTGATAGAATCCTGGCAGAATCTAGCTGTGTTCAGTAGGCTATCCACATGGAACAACACCCGTACTACCATGTGGATGTGCTAAAGCACTAGACAGTCCTTATCCTGAAAGGCTTCACTTCCTGCTGATTTCAGTTCATAGAGTGTTGTACTGGAATGGTGAAGATGCAGAATGAACACAGTTTTATCATTACTGTATCAATAACACTGATTAGGTTTTACTGAAGAGAAACCATTGCAACTTTGAGGTTACTCTTTTGCCTTGCTCAAAGGGTTACCACTAAAAGGCAGGTTCTGTTATATTTAAGGGGAGTTTTCCTGCTGATTTCAGTGAAATCAGTTTTATCCTGTTCTTTCTCTGATTTTTCAATCTCTTGATTTCAGAGCTTCAAAGACTTGAACTTTTCTAGGCAAAAGCAAATGCATATACATCAGCAGAGTCATTAGAAGCATGTAGGCATCTTGCTCATTAACACTTAGGGACTTGTCTTCTAAACAAATTTTGACTGAAGACAACAGTTAAACACAGCCAAAATGTCAGAAACCATACCAACCAACTGTGCACTGGTTGTGTCTTCGTGGAGGGAGGTGGGTGAAGGAGTGGGTGGTGCTAGAGGTTCTTCCTCCAGCTCCTTGTGTACGGGGAAGGACTTCCCATACCCCAGACTCCCCCAGGGAGTGGGGTTCCAGGAACGAGACCTGTTTGCCATCGCAAGGCTGCCCACTGTTTGATCTACTGAGGAGAGACAGAATCTTGAAACCTCCTTGCCCCACATTGAACAGCATCATAATGCCTGGTGGTACCAGGATGGTTTTTGATTTTGCCTTGTGAGCAATTAAATGACACCATCCGTCACTGCTGCAGCAGAGCTCTGTGATATCAGGATAGTAAGAAACTAAAGCATTTTCCATCCTAAGTCCCTCTCAGCTTTGGGATAGTTACTGTATCCGTTTCTTTGAAAATACCAGCTACTGGGAGGAAAACAGGGTCCATTTCTCAGCATAGAAGGAGGGCGGCTGTGTTCTCGCTCCCTGTTGTCTCTTTGAAAGTCACCATTGCAATCTAAACAAACTAATCTTCAAAAAGTCAGCTACTTCCTTAACCTCGGGAAGTTAATTTAAAATGTTGTATCCTCAGGTAATGCAAAGAGTTGTTACTGTATTGGCCTCAGTAGAGTAGGGTTGTGTTGATTTAACCAGGTGAAGTTTGTCGACACGCTTTTGATATTGTTCTGTAACTGGGTTTTGTGGGCTTTTTTTTGTTTTGTTTTGTTTTTTGTTAAATCCAGGTTTCCTAGTGGGTTTTCTAAGAACTTTCTGTTCTAGAATTGTATTGTGATTTATGTAAAAGCAATTTTCCCAGTAATGTACACAGTCCATTTGTTCTTTCCTGATTTTCCCAAAGTATTCTTTTCTTTCCAATACGGCTACTAGCACAAAGATATTGGAAGTGCAAATTGAAAACAGTTAGCTAAATAGTTTCATCATTCACTGTGAAAATAAACCAATCTGTTCTTTCCTGTGTTCTTTAAATCAATATCATCTTCCGGTTTGTTACAAACGCCACCTGCAGTGTTAGCATATCCAGCAGAGAAATGGCCTTCCTTCCCTTTTTTCCTCCCTTGTGTAACTTCCAATTAACGACAAGGTAGAGGGACCCCTCCATAAGACCATCTAACAGTTTTCTCAGAAGTCACAGACCAGATCTTCTGTCACTTAGCATTGTTGAGAGTAATTCAATTTCTAGAATAAAATGTTCCATTTTCATACTTACCAGCTTGAGTACACAGTTAAGATTTCCAACCAGGTCTGATCTCTAGCCCTTAGTGCAGTCCAAATCACACTCACAAGTGCAGGTAAAAGGCTCAAGTGCTTACCCAGGAGTGATTTATCAAGGCATAATGAACGTTGTAGCTCTGGAGAAAGAATTTTTAAGCATGAGCTGGAGAGGAGATGGAGATGTTTTATCTGATTCTTAATCAGACAAGCCAAACAAAACCTCCGAGCCCAGGCTCTGGAGCTGCAGGACGTGGGACTTGAATTCCTTGAGTTCCACTGGAAACCAGCATATTAGCTCCTCAGTCACATACTTTTTTTGCATGGTTGATACTTTTTCTAATTTCCTCTATCGTTGAGCTTGAAGTTTTCTTTGGAAACATTACTGTTGTAGAATTAAGTCCCACAGACTTTCACAAAATCTGGAATGCTATAAAGTATGATGGTTGTTCCAAGTCAGTTACACTCTTGGACAGCTTTGAAAGAAACAAATATATGGCAGGAGACCTGCATAGCTTTTCTTTTCCCTAAAGCATAGCATTTCTTGCTTTACTTGGAGAAAAGCAGCAAATGACTCCCGAGGGTTTGTTCACTTGATCCGAGGGCCTAGAAGTGCAAACTACCTAAGAGCAGTGAAACTGCCTTCTCTGTGGCCTGGCTGATGCAGTAAGATGCTCCTTCGTTTAACAGCGTCGACTTCACGGTCTTTGGCAATTGATGCTCATACTGTCCTGTAAGTGAGGGTGATGGCAATGCAGCAGCTTAAAATAATTTCTCATTACATCTTTCCTAAGCATGCAGTGCCCAGCACTTTGAGGTTGCTCTGTTACTAGGTATCTCTGAACTCGTAAATTCTCAGGAAACAGCAAATACTTTGCTCTATTTGTCTCACGCTCTAGATTGATCAGTGGCCAAAGAGAGTAGTCTGTGCGTACGCACACTGGTAAATTAGATGCTAAATGTCATCCAAATAATAATAATTTAAAAAAATCTACTACATACTTCCTACTGTAGCATTCATTAAAGACAACATTTTACTCCCGGCTCTCTGAATCAGAATCATGGAGCTCTGGAAGAAAAGCAGAAGTTAAGGTTGCCTTGGTCAGTGTTTCTGGGCACTTGAGGGACTGCGAGGAGGCGGAATGATAAAGGAAGCTCTCCCGAACGCCGGCTGCTGTGGCACGGCGGGATGTCAAAGGAATGTTTAAAAGGAGTGAATACATTTAAAAGTCTGCCTGCTAATTCTGAATGTACTGCGTGACATACTGTGCCACTTAAGATTATATTGTGCCTAACTCACAGAACAGTCTACTATTAATTTTCAGATTATTCCTAAGGATTTTAAAAGAGTATTTTCTGAGGTTGTAGCTTTATCTCTGATTTGCTTTCATCAGATATTTGGTGAGCAACCTTCTACTTTGTCCCAGCTGACTCATTGATGGGAGTCATAGAAACTCTGTTGAAACAGTTTGCAAATAAAATGGTTTAAAAACTTGCTGGGACCAAATGCTGCCATCCTCTTTACAACTGTGACTAGTGCAAGCATGTGGATAATGAAGGCAGGATCAACCCACAGTGACTTGCCAAGAGGAAAATATAACACACGCACACACCCCGTATAATGAGAATTATATATGAAGATTACTTTGTAATTTATGCTTTTAAAAATAGTCATCTCTCCCTATTTCAGGATGATTCATGGTACTGGGTAATAGGGCAATTTACATCTTAATTGTACAAACCAGACTTCTCTCATGTTCTGCACCTCGGTTTGTAAATGACACTGTAAGGTTTGCTATAAACACCCTATCTACCAATAATTTAAATAGCAAATTGAAAAATAGTCGTAACTTTATTTTATCAGATTTTTACCAGCTAATGTGTTGCATTTCGTTTTAACTATCTAAAATTATTAATGACAGATTATAGTTATCCAACTGAATCTCTGGAAGGATTGGCTTTGTGTCTAATACTCTGGTTTTACACAGTCCGTGTGTACCTAGCACTGCAGAGCCGCTGGGCTTTTTTCTAAGCAGGAGCTTGAGAGCAATACTACTTGCTTCTCTAGGAAGAACATTTTCACAGAAGCAAGTAAATGGTCACTGTATTCTAATTTGGACAACATCATTTCAGGTGGACATTCCATTAAGGGTTACATTTTCCCAGTATCAAACATCTGCAGCTGTACCATACACAAAGAAAATGTATTTTAGATCAGTCTCCAGCTGCAAAAAGAGAAGCCATTAAAATGACAGGTTAGGTGCTTTCTCTCTCTCTCACCAGGACAGAGCCTTACACTCGGGTTGTCGCCCTGAGCAGGGCTCCCAGCAATGGCGGGTGCTCTCCAGTAAGGGGTGGTAGCATCTGCGCTGTGGAAATCAGCCCTGACTACTGCAGCTGCACGGCCCTGCTGAGAAAAATGAGCAGCAAAAAAAGGGGAGGTCTTGTACATAGCATATGCAGGAGGCAGTTAATGGGATATTAATTTCCATAGTCTAGTTATTTCCCTTTCCATCTGTACTGATGAAAATGTGCTGCTGTAATTGCCAGTAGTTGAAGGGTGATCTGCACGGCACTTCAAAGTGCTACAGAAATGCTGCCATTAAAAAATCCCCACGGTGTTGGTCACATTGAATCGTGCAGGAATTTTAGATCTTAGGCTGTGATAGCAAATATTTGTGGGTATACAGAAACTACCTTCAGCAATCCGCGTATTCACAGTTTTGACAAAGTGGCAAATAGAGTCCATCTGTTCTGTAACGACTCCATTTATGATCTCAGCAAAACTTTCCATTTCCTGTAGTTTTTAAATCTCGTTATCTAATCCAATTTTCAGTGAAGACAAGGGATTCCTTTTAACTATCATTTTACTGAAGATCCTTTTTCTCCTCTCCCCTAAGAAATAGTCTGAATAACCTAGGCACTGCTTCCATCTGAATGCTCCAATAATTTCCTGGTGCTGTTCAGATACACAATGTCCAAAGCGGGAATGGGAAGACCTAGGTAACATTAAGGAACTTGCTCAAGACTGCACATAAAAGTGTAGCAGGGCAGGGAACAGAGGAGCAGCTCAGCTGCTGCCCAGTCCAGTGCCTCAGCTATGTAACCACTGCTTCTCCAGCTGTATTCCTTAGACGCTTGTCGCAGATTGCTGAAACTGGGTTTAAATTCCTTTCCAAGACTCCCAGTCCTAACAGCCCGAAAGCATTCAAATGACTGTGTAGTCTCAGAAAATACAACATTACTAATTTACCCACCACTATTCAAACAGGAGCTTAGAGTCAGATGCTTGTGGCGTGCACGCTCAAGTGCTGCTCCCTCTGAGAGGGTCAGCTGAAGCACGTAGCTCAGGCTACAGCGTGTGGGAAGCACTGACTGGCCAGCAGTACGCAAATAAAACCGGTTGTATTTAGTTGCTGAGGTATGATCACAGTGATGGTACAACCGTGGATGTCTAACAGGGCTGTGGCTGCAGGCGGCCGGGCACACGGCTGCCTGCCCTGGGCTGTGCGCGGCCACCTGTGACTGACACCTCCCCGCACAATCCAAAAAGCCACAGAAATCAGCATTTCTTTCTATGACCTGCAGTGAGCTTTGCATCGGGCTTCAGGTGTGGCGGAGCCAGGCTTGGTCTGCAGTAATGTGCAGGTGTTTGAGGCTCCATCTGCTGAGGAATCATTGCCAGCCCGGGGGACTTGCCCAGAACATCCTGAGAGGAACAAACCAGTAAGCAAAAGGAGGAACGGGAAACTGGTGCCGCGAGCTGGCCAGGGTGGTGGCCTCAGAGGGCCGGGTCCCTT